>CM073517.1:600000-990000 GCA_037074615.1 Leucaena leucocephala | reverse complement strand
TTTCTCCCAATAAAATTAACGACGGAAAACAAGCTTACGGTGTGTGATTGTTAATGCCGTTAATAAACCGCGCGATGTTACTTCGTTTGTCCGGACAGACTACTAACGTTTGTGAAGCATTAGAAGCGGAAAGAAGTGTCATCATGCTATCCCCGTCATCATTTTCACGATTCCTCAAATAGTCAACATCTCCGACATACTCTGTGATTATTGTTAAGTCTCTTATCCATTTATCTGCCTCAACAGTGAACCTGCGTGAAGAGAAGCTAAAGAGTCAATTTCAGTGTGGAGGGGGGGAAAAGACAAGACTCCAAAGCTTGATTCACGTCGATACACACCCTTCTTGAGGATCAAAAACAACCATGAGTGGTGGACATTCTCCTCTTTCCATCATACTCTTGCACAAGTTCAAGGTGTCTGTATCTTCTTTGGACAGAACCTGAATCGCAAACAGATAGAAACTTCACTGAATTGCCAATCTTTTGTCCTCAACATTCATAAATGCTGGATTTTGGTTATGCATATTGACGTTGTAATTACAAAGATTCCGCAAACAGATGCAAAATGAGGGCAGATTATGCAGATGATCAGTAGTTTGTCTTCCTCTAATCAATGACCATAAATATTGATGGCATGCTCTGCCCCTTATTTCAATGGGTCTGACTCAGAGTTTAGGCAAACACAATTGACTTGATTTTAGGGGCATTTTTTTAGCATTGCACCGTATCTTGTTGGTACCTTTAGCAAAGATAAATCAAGTTACCTGCATTCCACCCTTTTCAAGAGACGCACGATTAGCTGATCTCGGTGCCATTCTAGGCATGTAAGTAAGCTCATTGCTGAATTCTGTATTAGTTGCTGTTAATGCCGTTGCCAGAGATGCCATCTGTTCTAATCTCCTTGAAGGATCCTCACTCGGGCAGAATGGCAGCAGCCTTCGTTTCTTTTTTGACATCACTAGGCTTGTAGCCCGCTTTCGTTTCTTTCGGATATCTGAAATTCAAGAAACACGGAAATTTAGACTTCAATCAGACTCAACCCTTCCATAGGATTTTGCTTGACTTTTAATTGTGTACATAGAATGGGGAACGGAACATATATAGATATTGCGCTTTACCTTGACTGGACGTTTGAGTAGCTTGCGGGGATCGTTGAATGCGAAAGAAATCAATAATTTTAGTCTGGACTAGAGGAAAAGCTGCATTTTCACAGGGAGAGTATTAGTATTTTTTGGTATAGGGAAGATACCTAGAAAAATTGGACAAACAAATCGTGAAATAGCCAAAAGAAATCATGGAAGAGGTATAATTTTCAAGTTGCAAATTATCATCGATCTCTGCCAGTGAATAGATTTATAATTTTCAGCTTGTAAATTGGGTTCGTTCGTGCCAATCAGCACCCAGCAGAAAGCCCTAGGAAGTCTTAAAATCCAGTTTCTTGGTTTTGCTTAATACGTTAAACCGCTGCCATAAAACAACCGAATCCGATCTAACAGTGAATACAGATCTCCAGTGGAATGAGTAAAGTAGCCAGAGAAGCCTAAGCAATTCCAAGTGAAATGGCCGAAAAAAGCAGAATAATCCAATCAAAACCCGAATCCAAACCCCGCAATAAACAAATCCACGATTCGATGTCTCAGCACAAATAGCGCTCAATCAACAACATATAAATGAACAAAGATATAGGGAACATACACTTGGGCTTCTTGTTTTTAGAGCAAGAGGGGCAGAACCAAGACCCTTTAGGCACCGAAACAAGTATGGGTCTGAGGCAGAAGAGGTGGCATCCTCGATCACATTTGTCGCAAAGAATCAACTTGGCTGGCGAGTGGCCGGATCCACATTCTTCGCAGCAAACGTCATCGGAATCGAACGATTTTCCGATGGAAGGGGACTTAGATGCCGGCTTCGGCGCGTGAGTCCTTCGTCGGAGCGACATTGATGGTCTCGACGATACAGCGACCAGAGCAGTAGATGCAAGAAATGTTTAGGGATCAGAGAGGCTGAGCTGGTGACCTTAAGACATTTTGGAAGTTCTTTGGCGCGCTCATTTGCTTTCGCGCGAAATCGTTTTTTGTTTTTATTTTTTCGGTTGGGGAGGGGTAGGTTCAGCGCGCGAAAATCAGTTTTGGCGCCAGAGAGATTCTCGGGCGACGGGAAAATTTTACTCAGATTGTGCGCTTTTGGGCCCAACGAAACATACGGGCAAGTTGGTGTTGAGGCTTTTGTTTTTTTAATAAAGGTGCTGAGGCTTTTTTGTTTTGATTAATTGTTGAGACTTTTTTTTATACTATTGTTGAGGCTTTTTTAACGAGGGAAATGATGTTTCCTCTGGGATACAGTAAAGCCCAGGACAAGAATGCAGAGGAGAAATGGCAGTGGCATGCGTTGGCTTGAATGGAGGTTGGGAATTATATATGGAAAAGTTGATTAATTTGATAGTGGTGATTTTATATTAGATATAATTGCGCTGACTAACTGAACACCCAGTATAGTGGTGTCCCCAAGCTTACGATGATGGGTGACAGAGAGCAGAGCTGGCTTTTCAGGTCCTTTCTTTTTAATAATTTTTTTTTTGGACTAAAAAAATTAAATAATTAATTATAGTTAATATAAAAATTAGTTAATTAATTCAGATAAATTAATGAGTATATAATATAATTTTATCTTAAAATGTTAAATTTATTAATAATTAATTTATTTATTTAGCTTTCTAAAAAACTAATTAATTTAGATAGATTAATGAGTATGAATACGAGTTAAAGTTAAATTTAATAATAATTAATTTATTTATTTAATTTTTTTAAATTTATAAAAAAAATAATGGTATTGGTGAGTGGTGGGGCCATTAGAAATGGTACGGAATAAGACAAGGGCAGCGGGCAAGACGGCTTTGATGGGGCCACATAATCACATCTTTGATTTCGTCATCATAATGCCTCTCCCTCTCCTTCTCATTCTGTCCCTCTCAGTCCCAGTTCACTGTCGTTCCTTCACACCCACAATAATTCACTCTTCCCTTATCATAATTGGGATCTATTGAAATAAAACTAATTCTCCTTTAATTAAAGGGCACACCGGATTCTGTTCGTTTATAGTAGCTTCACACCCACAAGAACGCATATTTATAAAATATAAATTCGTTTTTCATTGTCTTTTCAACTTAACAGTGTTAATTAATTTGAAGGCTAATTAATCTAATGTTTTTATACATTGTTGGGCCCATCTCAATTAGGCCCAATTGAGATAAGACGAGTATCCTATTTAAAAAAAAAAGGGAAGGAATGACACTCGGCCAATTGAGAATAAATTTTATATATTTAAACTTAAAATTTTATATTTAAGCAGTTGAAACTCTTATTAAGACCAACACCTGTTAGTACTATAATTTTAAGGTAGACCAACACATATAATAACGTGCACATTTAAATATATCTACGAAGATAGACTTACGCCTAATGAAGCGAGCAATTGTTATATTTGCGCCTAGTTGAATCCTTTCATTAACTAAGCGGGACTTAATTAAGCCATATTGACAGATTTATGGATGGCTGCAGCATGAGTTGATTAGATTATATTCTCATTTTGTTTTCCTCTCATCTTCTGCTTTGTTGTCGCTTGCACCGCCACCGTTGTCCCTCTTATTCTCGTGCCTTTCCTTTTTCCATAGAGCTCAGTACTCTCACTTTCCATCCCACATATTTAATTATTCTCGCCACACCCACTTCCCTCACCCCCTTTAAGTATCCGGTTAAATATTATTCTATATTGTATTACTTATCTATGACATAAATCAAATATTTCCTTTTATTAAACTTACTATAATTTATTTTGATAAGGAACTGTTAATAAATTCGCGTATATCAAAGAATTCCTTTAAACTTTGTTCATGTTTATAATTTTATACAAAAGTTCGGAATTTTCACGATTATTTAACAGTACCGTAAATAGAAGTACGTACGTACCAAACTGAAGAATAATCAATGTCAGCGCATTTTTCGTCGTGGTCATAGAAGAATTAACAGACTAAATTCAGCGAGCATGTAGAGTCAGAAACACCTCAAAGGAAGATTATGGAAGATACTTTAATATTACAAGAACTGATGCATATTATATATATAAATATATATATTCATGTAGCCATGTATACAAAATTTCTCACGAGGCCATGAGTGCAAAAGAGTCACATGTGTAAAAAGACTATGCTACCCTGGAAGTGAATATAGGCAGCTAGTGGGCGACACATGGAACCACCACTATATCCCAACTCTCAAAGCTTTTCATACTTGCCTGCTTTTGACACCCAACCTCTAGAAAGTGGCTGTCTTTCCCATCTCTCAGCACTCCACAGCCTTTTCTCATTCCCCTTAATCCATGGACACAGCTCAGTGGGCACAGGTACACCATCACAGGCCTTTAATTTTTCTCTGTTCTAATTTGCATATATCTCATATCAATTTTCTTCTGTATGAATAATCTCAATTAAAGATATGCTTTGGGTTCTGTAATTTCTCTCGATTACTAATTCCCAAGTTCTGATGAGTGAAGTTTACCTTTTTCATCGACCACTCTTCAATTCTCAGAGACCATAAACATGTTGCCAGGCTCGTCATCAGCCCCCCCCCCTACTAAATCTAATTTTTGCTTCTAAGATCTTTCTTTTCCTGTTATTGCAAGTACTGCACCTTCTCTCTTTCCTCCCTTTTTTTTTTCTTCCTTTCTACATACCATCTGATAGAAAGGACCCAAGAAAAAGCTAATAAATTTGAAATTTGTCTGTATTGCTGCAACCTGTTGTGCGTGTAAATCCCTTTGTAAAGGAGCAGCGTCCTTTACAAATTTGTTTGATGATCGTCTTGTTGGTTTCCTCTTTTAGGTTTGATATATATATTTCTAAATTTCGGCTGAATATATTTCAGGGGATTGGAGTGGTTAAACAGCCAGTGGTGGAAGGTTCAATTCCAAAGCCTCCTATGACCGAAAGGAAGGCGAGGCCTCAGAAAGATCAAGCTCTGAACTGCCCAAGGTGCAATTCAACCAACACTAAATTCTGCTACTACAATAACTACAGCCTCTCTCAGCCAAGATACTTCTGCAAGACTTGTAGAAGGTACTGGACCGAAGGTGGGTCCCTGAGAAATGTTCCCGTGGGTGGAGGCTCCCGAAAGAACAAGAGATCTTCATCTTTATCCTCATCATCAGCAATATCCTCAAAGAAGCTTCCTGATCTGAACCCCAAGATCCAGCAAGGCCAAGATCTTAACTTAGCATGTCCACCACCACCACCACCTGAGGACTATAACAATAGCGTATCGAAATTCATCGAGGCTCCTTTTAGTACTGAAGACAAGACTACACTTTCTCATCATCATGATCAGTTATCCTCCATGGAGCTTCTGAAGACTACTGGAATTCCGTCGTCAAGGACTTTATGTTCGTTGATGCCTATGTCGGCGTCGGATTCTTCCGGTTCGGCAATGTATAATTCAAGTGAGTTTCCTAATTTGCAAGATTTTAAGCCTCCTCCAGGGCTTAGTTTCAGTCTTGAAGGGTTTGCAAATGGGTACGGAGGTACTTCTGGAATGCACGAGGGAAGTAGTGGCGATGGTGGTGCGAGGTTGTTGTTTCCTACTGAGGATTTGAAGCAAGTTCGGAGTAGTACTGATCATTATGAGCAGAATAGAAGCCATGCGGATTCAACGGGCTTTTGGAATGGCATGTTAGGTGGAGGATCGTGGTGAAAATATTATTATTGCAGAAGAGAGTTAAAAAGAAAAAAAGCCAAGGGGGGGTTTATCTGGTCTTCTATCTTCGTCATCTTCTTCCTTTTCTTTCCCCCCAGAAATTTGGTGAGCCGCTGTTTCAATTGATAAGATTCCGAACCACTAACATAAATAGGGTATATGACTTCTGTTTATATATGGTTCTTTAATCCATTCCATTTCTGGATCTTCTCTTATGATTAATTTTTCTTTCCCTCTACTTTCACCCGTTTTAATTTTCTCGTTTTGAACCACCAGAAGTTTGTGGCCATGTCATGTGGTTGCATACTGAAACTCGATCTTTCCAGGCTATACCTAGCTTCAGGATATCATAACTTTGAGCTCGATTTACCTTAATTATAAGTAATATGTAACGATAACTATATATATATAGCTCTTGATGATACTGTTATACCAGATCTTCTGTCACAACTCACAATTTGCCTCAACAGTGTTCCACCATATGGTTTACCCTCAAAACGTCATCGTACGCAACGCACGTAAACTACTGTTTTTTGTTGTCGGGTACGAAGATATAGTAGTCCGTCATATGTAAGCTGAGATTTCGGTCAAGTCACGATCTGCAATAAAGTTAATCATTCTAATATGGTAATTAAACGAATTCGTAAAATGGGGATATTTCAATTGTCATGTATGTGGTTGAATTTGGTGATGATCTTTCTTTATGGGTTTAAAAATTAAAACCTCGAACATAAAGTGAGTTTGGAATGATGGGTGTCGTCAAATCCTTTACAGCAAAAGAGGTCTACCTATCTGTCCCTTTTCTTTTCTTTTCTTTCCCCCCAACACCCCCCCCCCCCGGGTTATTATTTATTTTCGCTCGCCAACCGGTCACAAGTATTGTCAGATCTTAATCAGTAACGTCTTGTTCTCACAGATTCTTTCCTCCCATTAAAGCAGCCCTCATGAATTGGATTAGCCACCACCACTAGGATCTAAATAAGAATACGATGGCTATTATTTATCGTAATTATATATATTAAGCATATACTCCGATCCACTTTAACCCTAGCAACTCGCTGATTACTACTTTCCTTAATTTGATCTATTATTGGTGAGAGCGATTACTGATTAAAATGGAGTGAACAAGATGGTTGTCAGAAATGTAAAAGCCAATGAGTGGCAGAACTTTAAAAATATGAAGAGAAAGTGGGTTTCCCTGTGTTGCGAGGGCTGCATGGGATACATGTTGCTTTTTTGGAAGGGTGATTCAACCACATTTTGCTGCATTTGCGTGGATCATCATTAATTTTAATTCACTCCATATCCCCCACATGGGGGGGGGGGGTGTTCCTTCTCCTTTTTCTTCCTTGTGTTGAAAGAAAGCTAATTAAAGAAGTTGGAGCCTTGACTCTAGTCTACTCTTTTTCCACCCACGGGGCCCCACAGACATTCCTCTTGGTCCCCGTGCAAGAATAATATCCTCCATCCTCCGTCCATATATAATAATCATTAAACAATGGGGATTATTGTTCCTTAATTGGTTGGCTTAATTTACTCGGATCTAACTTGTTAAGCAATAAGCATATATTTAAACCATGCGTCTGAAAAATGCCCACTTATATCATCTTTTATAGCTTTGAAATATTCCCACATCTGATTATTACCTTCATCTCTCTGCCTCGCTCATTTCTGCTGGGATAATAATGAACAGAAGATCAGATGATATTTACGCTTCAGCGAGGGGATCTAGATCGATGAAACGGTGATTTCATATATTATTGGTTAAAGTTTTGGCCAATGCATACAGTATCATTGATTTAGAGATATGAAAATCTAGGAGAAAGTGCTTCCTACGTTATTTAATGTTTGAAAAGCATGGCCGATATATATTGACAATACATATTCTACTGCCAAGGGAATTTATTCATTCCTTATTATGCCAAATCATAGGGATGGAATTGGTGTGTGTAGGGATTGGAGATGAAGCCCTAGAGGGGATATTTTTTCTTGAACAACGGCCGCATGAATTAGGGTTTCGAGTTTCAACGTGGAAGGGAGAGGCTGATAAAGATAAGGGGAGGACGAGAAGGGCAATTATGAAGAGATGGAGGTGCGGGACCATAAAATAAAAGCAAATTGGGTGATCCCTCCATTGATTTAAAGGAATCATAGTACAAAAATAAGAATAAATTGGGATCAGCTCCACACCATCTGTTTCGCTACATTTGGCAACAGTTTTAAGCGATGAAGGGCGGCAATATAACATTTATGGGCTTTTACGTACGTACTCCCTCTAATCCCTCCTAAAGCCTTATAAGCTGTTCATAATCCAGTAAGCAAGTACAAATTAAAGCAGGCTTCAAAGTGTATATATGATGATGATCTTGATTATTTGTACTGGAAGAAAAAATTCAAGAAAATATGAGGAGTTAACTTTGCATTTATGCAGAACTAATGAACTTACTGCATCAAGGAGTTAACATCCCTGATTTGATGCTATTCGTGAACAGTGCCGGATTTTCAGAACTTAATAAGAAAACATTTATGCTTTTTTTTCCTAATAATTTATAATGTATCTTTTTCTTGTGCTTCAAGTTTCACCTATTCAAGTGATTATATATATATACCCTGGTCATCTTGGTGGAACAGTCTCTGCGGGGCTTACAAAGGCTTTTACACAGATGGTTTGTTGATAATCCCAAAGAAAAATGCTAGGAGCTTGACTTATGCTAACACACGGGAAAGAATTTGAAAGTCAAACAACCTGAGTATTATTTTGAATGAAATATACCATAAATTTATTACTAAGCTGAACGAATCCACTATATAGGTATGTTTGGAAAGGTTTTAAACCTTAGTTTCAAAAGCTCTTTTAGGTAAAACCTTGGTTTGGAGAAATTTAAAAAAAAACAGGCTTATTTGTCCATAAGTGCTTTTGGGTAAAACCATAGTTTTGAATAAGCTATTTAAAATAACTTTTTCAACAGTAAAAGAGCTTATGGATTATCCAATTACTATATTACCCCTACTTTTTCTTACACCCTCTCTCCTCTCTCATCCGTATCCCTCTCCTTTCTCCTTTCTACTTTCTCTTCTTTTATCTCTATGTTTTCTTACACCCTCTCTCCTCTCTCCTCTACCCTCTCTCCTCTCTCTTATCTTCTCTCTACCTCTCTCTTCTCTCCTACTTTAAATCAAATCATACCCTTTTTAGTAATTTACCACAATAAAAAGTCATTCTAAAAATAACTATCCAAACACCTATTTATTCAAAACCACTTTTTTTTCATAAACTCTTCTCTAAAAGCCCTTTTCCATAAGTTATCCATAAGTCCTTTTTTTTCATAAGTAATTTTTTAAAATTCTATCCAAACAGATCCATAATAACATCAACGTTTGATCCCCTCCACTTGATTTTGTATAGGGGTGGTAATTTGGGTTGGGCCTGCGGGCCAAACCCACAAAAAAATGGTGGGTTGGGTTGCAAAATTTGTAACCCATTTAGATGCGGGTCTTTTTGACTCGCACCCGCCAAGCCCGCACCCGCGGCGGGCTAACCCGCCGGGTTGGCGGGTTAGCCCGTTTTTTTTTTACTTTTTTTTATTATTTATATTCTATATTTATACTTTATTAATTTGAGAATTTTAGCCAAACAAGGGACATTACATTTAATTTATATTAACTTTATCTCATTGAGTCATTTATTTATATATATATATTTATTTTATTTTATTATTATTTTCTTTGTGATAAATTTATCTATGAATGGTGACAAAGTTAACTAAATAAATATTTTGACAACTTCAAACATGATTCGAATTTAATTAATATTAAAATATATAATTTTTTTTTAAAAAGTAGGCATATATATTAAAAAAATAAAAAAAAATTATGAAAAAAAAAATAAAAAAAAAAGTTGGCGGGTTGGCGGGCTCGGGTTGAGGTAATCCCAACCCGCCTAAAAGCGGGCCAGTTTTATCTCAATCCGCGGTGGGCTAACCCGTATCCGGCAGGTTAGCCCGCATTACCACCTCTAATTTTAGACAAAATATAGGGATAGCACTGTGAAGCAAATGACAAAAACTAGTGGTTGAAGAAAAGGGTGAAGTAATAAGGAAATCAGAGCCGTAGAAGTCAGCCATCCTGAGATCATATCATACGTAGACGAATATATCATCACGCATAAAATACAAAACCATATATTCATTGGGCGTTCCTCAAAAGGCGATGATTCCCTACAGTGTAATTGCACCATCACCGTTAATGTCATTATCGCATACTTCAACCCTTTGTGCCGCGGAACTGACCTGCACCATCACCATCATCATCTATATAAATTAAAAAAAAATAAAAATAAAATCCCAAAAAATACTTTTACGAAGTTGATTGAGTATCTTAAAAAATTAAAAAGATCATCCGAATTAAAACGCTCGGCCGTTCATCGCGGGACATGACGATCGTGGAGGGAGGGGAAGCTGTTCGTCTGTCCACATTTACCCTTCTTCCTCATCTGGGGTTCGAACGGCCAAGATCGCCGAGCATATTGAACGGCCCATATCACTAAAACGACGCCGTTTTCGAGATGAGGCATTTCGTCCGTAGGATGTGACCCTCTATGCATCGTGTGCGTTGAACAAGAATCAGATATATCCTCCAATCCGCCCCCCACTTCAGCGTTCCGTTAATCGATTGTTGGACGTCTCTTTCGCCGACCGCCGGCGATGTGAGTGATGCTTGAAATGTTATCCAGATGCTGACGAGTGATTGAGACGCACAATCCTTGAATTTCCATGTTACGTCCATTTGGGTGAAAAAGCATGATTCGAAATGAAGTGATACTGCAGTAAATGCAGGGAAACAAACTAACCTTATGAGATCTGATAATTCTGAAACCTTGAAAGCCAGCATATTAGACAAGATGAATTGCTGGAAAACCAAGTTCAGATTCTTTGCCTGGAATTGAAGCAGCATTTTGTGATGGATTGTTGGAGTTTCCTTTTATCTTATCTCATATTGCCAAATATAATCAGACCCCCAAAAAATTGGACCGACACGGTTCTAACAAAAGGCAATGGGAATGAGGTGAGAAAACAAAGACAGGCGTTGGATTGGTTAGTTTTCTTTCATCTTTCTGTTGCTGAGTACAAGTTATATGCGTATGGTAATTAGCAGCTTTCATTCATATGTATACGCAGGCCGGAGGAAAATAGGGATCGTGATGATGTTGTCACTAGTCTCTATTTTTTGTTTGCCATTCCCTTAATTTATATATATGCAAGTTGGATCTTTGATAATACTGTAAGGGCAAATTAATGTTGACATCTTTCCCATGCAGTTGTAGCCGTATATAGACAGACATCGTCGCCGGAGTTTATCAGGAACCGTTGTGTGGTAGCTGGTGTTGCGTGCTTGCTTGTTTAGTTTGGGTCATCTCTGAACCGAAAAACCAATCTAGATGAATCCATTCACCAAAAAGACCTAGACAAGGAAGAAGCAAATGGTTGTTTCCAGCAAATTGGAATAGGAACTCTGACTGTAATTTGATCATATTGTATTGGTATTAGGACACATCGATCAGTTCTCTCACTGGGTCCTTTTCAGTCTTCAGCACACTTGTACCTAATGAAGAACACTTGTTGTTCCAGAATTTGGGAATTAAGGGGAAAAATAGCCACTCTAAACAATAAAGTAGTGGGGGCATATGTCGCCACCGTGACTGAAAATAATTCTTGTTTAACCAGAAGCAGCTCAGGAGCCCCAAATACAAAGTTTCGTATTTTGTCTGTGAATTATAAATACTATGTCTATATATATAGCAAATTAATAATACTTAAACTTGCTAATCTTGGTGATCAGCTCTAGCAATTTTCAACAAGTCTCGGTAAAGTTACGTCAGTTTAATTATAAGCATAAACTCTGGTGTGAAGGAATTAATGGAAAATGGATATAGTAGAATGGTGATAGCAAACTAATTAATGGAAAATGGATATAGCAGAATGGTGATAGCAAACTAAGGTAGGCATTGCATGTTGCTCATGGCACATCAAGGTTTGATTTTATCTATTTGGCTTTGTAGTCAGACATTTGAAGAAGCAGGGGAAGTCTCAACGTCACTATATAATTCAGTTCAGATTTCAGAATAACCAATCTTAGTACGCTGGCCCGTCTGATCTTCCTGTACAGGAAAAGAAAATTGTTTGGAGCTCACTTAACAATTGAAACACGAGGAACTCAGGTATGGATCAACCAATAATTAGTCATTTAATTTCGCGCAAAAATTGGAGCTATGTCAAACAAAGAAGAGTTTGTCTTGCGCGTATAAGAAAAAGGTTGCGAGTTTTTATAAATATAAATTTGAAATAAAAGAACAAATATGAAACTGACTAAGTAGAGTTGGGAATGCGGGCTGACCCGCTAAAACGGGCCAGCCCGCTCCCAGCCCGCCAACAAACAGGGCAGGCTGGCAAAACGCCAGCCTGAGCCCGCCCCCCTTAGTAGTGGGCTGGCCCGCCAGCCCGCCATTTTTTTTTTTAATTTAAAAAAAAATATTTTTAACATTTTTAAAATACTAATAAAAAATTTCTAATGTTATATTAGTATAATAAAAAAATTACTCATGTTATACTCTTAAAAATTTTTATTTTTTATAAAAAAATCTCAAATTTTATAATTATAAATCTAAATAAATATTAACATAATATTAATCAATTATAATATGTAAACATATATTAACAAATAAGTAATTATCTTTACTAGTATTCGATAATAGGAGTATTCAAAATAATATTTAAATAAAATAAATATTAAATAATAATATTAAATTTAAAAAAAAAAAAGTGGCGGGCTGGCGGGCTGAGGGGGGGGCGGGCTGTGCAGCCCGTCCAAAAACGGGCTGGCATTTTGCCAGCCCGAACCCGCCCCCCTTAGGGTAAAACGGGCCCAACCCGTGGGTTGGGCCCGTTTTACCAGCTCTATGACTAAGTGACTATTTGTATTTGCAAGAACGAAAAATGCTTTCTTTCTTTTTTTTTTTTGCTTGGGGCCAACTATATTTTTTTAATGACCTGCTTTTCTTTACGTTCCCAACCGATGACCCAAACACGGCAGTAAACGCATCATCAATCACTCTCTCTCTCCTCCGGGGCTTCTGTCTTTCGTTTTCTGTCCGTCCGACCGACCGTAATAATCCTCATGTCTGATGCTTATTGGAGATACAGCGACTCACGGCAGATCCCGTCGTCGATGCCTTCGATCACCGGCAAGCGCTCGCGTACCGACTATGGTATGTGAATTGCTTGCCTCATGGTCGAATTTAGGGTTTTTAGACGCTGTACATTATCTTGATTGAATAATTGCCTTCCGATTAGCAGCTGAAATGGCTAAAAGTTGAGTTTTTACATGTTGCAGATGGGCCAGGTCAGAATTAGAACACATGATTTTGCTATTCAGTTTTTTAAGAGTTATAGTTTCCTCCCTAACATATAGTTTGGAGACATACGGGAAAATTGGAAAGGGATACCTTTGTTTGGGATCCAATTGGAATTCCACTTGAGGTCGATCTGATGGTCTAATAGACCTAGTCACCTGTTTAAATGATTTTTAGAGCATTGGTAATATCCCCATTCAATGTCCCGTTGTTCTGCTTGGTTCTGCTCAAGTTATTATTATTTGCTTGGAAACTCTAGGAGAAAAGAGGCGGTGAATGATTGTCATTTCAACGACCAGTAAATAAGAGGTTATCATTTATTTGTTGCGTGGTATCATGTAGCTTTTTCCGACTGGGTACCGTGTGAGTTTCCTCACCTCTCCAAATAAACCTCCAGTTCTGCCTCTTGGGATAGCTCAGTTTAAACTCTGAACCTTTGCTAACTCAATAATGTATAATGGTACTTAGAATTGATGACTGCGTCTAAATATCAGAAATTTGTGGTAGAAAATTTGAATGACTGTTTTGGCAGATTATATGTTTTCACTGTTGTAAGCAAGGTATCAAATTTGAAAGACACTAGTCCTTAAAATGTGTGAGAAGCATTAGAAGGGTACACACCCAAATGAATTAAGGCATTCAAGTAGGAAGAAATATGCTATATAGACAAAATAAGAATAATGTAGATTTAGAATAAGAATAGCATGTGACAAATAAGTTAACAGATGTTTGAAATTCATATTATCTTATTGTGATTTTTATATCTTAGTAAATGAACTTGTTCTCATGCTATCGCAGTCACAGTGCAAATGATTATTTTCTCTCTTGTTCTGGTCTCTGTCTGCTTGTTAATTAAAAATACTGCTTAACTTTGAAGATGCCTCTGGTGTTCATGACTTGGCCAATTACTTTCCCCGTGATGATGATAGAGGCGGACTCCAAGTAATTAGAGATACTGAATCCCTTGAAGCATCCTATGAGCGTTACCTTCATAGTGCGGTACTGTTTGTCCCTACCAATGACCATTACTACACGCTTAAGAATATATTTCTTGATCTCTTGTCCCCCTGATTGGCATGTTAGCTTCTTTTTTTTGGCACTAAGCACGTTAACTGTTAGGCATATAGGATGTATTAATTATGTTTTCTGTTTATACATATGGAAGGAATAAGAACCTCTTCAATTTAATATTCTTAGTTTTTAAATTTTAACGGCTGGATAAAAGAATAATCCCAATCGAAGAAGATTTTAGCTCTGAATGCCTAATAGGGAGATGCGGAGAAGTTAGGGGAAAATAATTGACGGACTTTTTTCTCTCAGAAATTTTTGAATTTTTTTTTGTCCTGTTCTATCATTGTTTAATAATCACAAGAATACAACATTAAACCTTGCTCAAGCACGTTTAATCTCAGGAGAAATCTGGCATACCAAAGGGGCCTATGGTTTATGTCTAACATTGTGTACATGTTTCAGCAAGTTTCCTCTTATGGTGCTGGGCAGTCTACTAGAACCATTGGCGGGGTAGTTTCCCATCGTCCTGTTGATGACTCATATGCCCATAGTATTGGGGGAGTAGACCCAACAACAGCTGCCAAAGACAAAACCATGGGACTAAGCAGTGCAAGGGCTGAGCGTCTGCTTCCACCTGATGCTACCAATACACTATATGTGGAGGGCTTACCCTCCAACTGCACAAGACGGGAAGTAGCTCGTATCCTTTTATCTGATTCCTCCTATGTTGATGTTTTTTAATTGCATATTTACACACTGCCAGCTTTACACCACTTTTATTCATCACATGTGCAATGCTTATCACAAAAATTTACCTATATTGTCTGATACAGAATATGGAATCATCTGTAAAGAAATAGATGTAACGAGTGATGTTAAAATGATGGTGTTAAATGCTCTTTCTGCCTTAACTTTTATGTGCAGACATCTTTCGTCCTTTTGTTGGCTACAAAGAAGTTAGACTTGTTAGCAAGGAATCAAGACAAGTAAGTTCAATTGTTACATAGAAAATACATATCTATTGCATTTGATTGACTTTTGAATGGGATCACATGCAGCCTGGGGGCGATCCACTGGTGCTTTGTTTTGTTGATTTTGTGAGTCCAGCCCATGCAGCGACTGCTATGGATGCCCTGCAGGGTAAGATCCGTTTTTTACCTATAATTTTAGAAATGACAGCAATGAGCATGTGCCAATCCAATGTGTTGCATTTTTCCTTACTTATTGTGCTGATTATAAAGAAATAGCACTCATCTGTAGTTATTTTTTGTGGAATATCACCAACATAAGAGTGCGAAGGAATGATTTATATATGGAAATACTACCTTTCATCTTTTGATTGCCACTAGTATGAGTCTGGTTGGATTGATGTATACACATTTGGTTTTATGGTAATAAAGATGAGCAACCATCGATCGTTTCATGGGGTTGGATTGGGTCTAGGATGTGATTGCTCCTTGCGGCAGCGCAAATGAGTAAAGGAATTAATCTAAGGTGCCTTGATGAGATTTGAGCTATTTTGCGGCAGAGTACATGTTCTAAAGCAGCTTCTAAGCGTACTAATTATTTGTCCTTATGAAATCGATTTTCTTCTCCATTTTGTTGTTCACTTTATTTGGCCATCGGGAGTTGGTTTGACTGAGAAGAAGGTGAGGCTGAAGCTTGGAAGGTTGCTTTATGGCTTACGTCATGAATGTTATTCGATTACCGTTTCTATGCGCAATGGTAAAGCTGACATCAACTTTCATAGATTTCTTGGGTTATATGCACACACATCTCGTTCAGCCATAAATAACAGCCGAGCAGATATTGCCAAATCATGGAAGCATTCACCTTTGTGGCTTAGTGTAACGCGTCTTGTTTGCATGAATTACGAAAAAGGAAAATATACTGTTGCTTGAAATAGAAGCCCATTTAACCAAGATACTAATAGTTTAGAAGGCAGATCTGATTCTCTGTATCCTACCAACTATCGATTAGACGTGAGTGAGGATAATATCCACTAAAACATTGTTTTTTGTTACAATAACTTGTCCTGCTGAGGCTTAAGGATACATTTGTGCCAAAACTTGCTTGTTTCACTGTGTCTAAAGGCAGAGATAGTGTAGAACTATTTAAGGTGGCTCTTCTGCCTCTTTTCTTGGGTGAATTTTTAGCCCCTTTTGCATGAGTGAGGAACTCGCTTTACGCATATATTAGATATTGGGTTAAACATTTTTCAGGTGTATTTCAGGATTAATGTCTTAAACTGAGGTAAGATACCGCGCGCCTTATGCATTGTCTTCTGACGCCCGTAATTGGCCGTTGACTTGGCTAGTTATTCAGCGTAAAACAGTGAGCCTTAATTTTGCAGGTTACAAATTTGATGAGCTTGACCGTAACTCGGTCAATTTAAGGTTTCAATTTGCTCGCTATTCAAGGTCAGGTGGCGGGCATCGTGGAAGGCGTTGAACTATTCGTCAGCAGCTGATTAATTATATCGTTTCGTTCCATGGACTTCTATTAATGACGATCGTTTGGTGCTGACTTAAAGCTTCGTTTATGAACTGTAAATCGTACTGAATCATGAAGCGGCAATTCTCTGTAGGACTCACTCATCGGATGTTAGAGACCCCTCTTTTAGCCCCAGAATTACGGCCACATCGTTAAGACAAGCTGAATCTTGCGCCTTTCCTATGCTGAGTGTACATTTGTTTGAGGAAACTGTCTAATTTATTAAGAATAAATTACCTAAGATTGTCTGTGTTCAGTATATTTTCTCGTTATTGAAGGTGGATTTTTATTGCTCTGGCATATTGCTGTCAATTTGATGCATACTTTTCATGCTTTTACTTGTGAAACTTCTAGAATATCAAATAATGTCTATTAATTGTTTATATAGTTAAAAGGACAATCAAATTGCGGCTAATAAGTATATTGCTTATGACATGTATTCTAAAGAATACAGATGCTCTAGCAAATAACTTTGAACTTCTACATATCTTTCTTTGTGAATATAAAAATTCATTATGGGAGTCAAATCAGGAAAGACAGCACAATGTCTAATTTTCATGCATGGGGAGTCAATTTTTTTGACTAGAGCGGGTGTTTCTGAAGAAAATTTAGAAACGCATTCTTGCTTTAACCTGAAAACAAAATTCGTGCATGCTCTTCGCGGCTAGTTCTGCCATTCAAGCTTGGATGATAGGGTAAAGGTGGCGTGGGTTGAGTTGAATTCAGGTTGCAATCTATTTTTCTGCTTAATAATGTCAGGTTATAATTTGTAGTTTATATTAAATGTCTGTTTATTTGCTTTTATGATCTATCTTTTTTATAAGTTTTTACAGCTATTCCTTGGAACAGTTTCCTCAGACTCAGACTGTAAATTTGTAATTTGACTTTTGTCCTCTTAATTTGTGTTTTACGTTATAGATTTAGATATTTGGTTGTTTGTGTTTATGGATCATGCAGTGTTACAGCAGTTACTGGTTTATTCCCACTAACAGTGGCGAACTTGACTTTACTAACATTGAGAATAATTACTATAATAATACTTGGTGATTAGGGTGGTGTAGATTGTCAAGTCATCGATGGGTAAAACAGGGTATGCAGGTGATTTTATCTGTTCTATTTAAGTAATGTGGTGGGATGGGTAAAAACAAGGCAGGATTTGGAGAAAGGAGTTGCAGGATTGACCTCTTTAGTTGATTTTGTGGTTCATTGAGTATGCTCCTCCTGTGACATGTTGGTTTTGCCACATGTGGAAAGTGGCTGCTTCAAAGTATAGCTAATGATGAAGTCGCCGTGTTGGTGGCTTATCTATAGGCTTCTTTCTTTATATGTGGCATCCAAGTGTCAAGGTAGCTCATGGTCAACTCAACTCGTGTTGCTCATAGTCAGACAGATCAGAACTTTTCAAGGTATTCACTATAAATGAGGGGGTCATCCTGAACTACTTCATCATAGTCATATTGTGGCCACTTTGGTATCTTCCTATGTAGTCAGATAAGAAGAATATAGAGAATGAGAAGTATTGCATATATGGTTTCGTCAAGTAATCTTTCTATCTGATATCGTAGATGTTTACTTGCCGTATTTATATTTGGCTAAAGGATAAGTAAGATGTTTGGGATATGCTCGTACTGAGAAAGCAGTTTCTTAGATTTTGAGCTTCATTTTCATGTTTCACAGGACTGTATAATGCGGTGCTCTTTCATGGTAGGAAAATTTCCCGGGGGATCTTCTCTTTCTCCTGTGGGTTTGTCAATTAGTCTATATAGCTCAGAACAGAAAGATTTTGTAGTAATGATCATGTTGATTTCTCTGTTCCCATCTATAAATGAGTCCGTAAATATTCCAAGAAACAACCGCTGATTCACTGCCTCATTCAGATTCTTAGTTCTTGTTTCTGACAAGAAGAAATGAACTTTTTCCATGGAATATGTAAGTCTGCAAGACTTGTATGCTTGATGTTGATGGTGTTTTGTGTAATTGAGTTATTAATATCTAGGAAAATATGGTGGCGGACTGTATCTTTGGCGGAAAGCCGGGAACTAAGATGGAATGTATAAATAAGAAAATTTAAAAACTGAACTCAATATAATAAGAGAGTAGGCATTGAAATTTGAATTTATCATATGCACATATATATAGTCTTGCTGCAAAATGAAGAAATAATTAGCTGTATTTTGATTTATTTTATAGAAGAAATATTAGCACCGAACATATAATATTGGCAAAACAAATCAACATATTATAAAATTTAGAATAAGTCATGTTATGCACAACTCATTAATATCATGCATTCATCAACATATGTACAATGCATATTAAAACAAATTAATTTTAACACATCACATAATACAAGATATTGTATAAAAAATAAAAAAATATTGATATATAAATTTAATTTATCAAGGGGAAATATCTCTTTGCAATTGCACAAGAGAGTTAAATAGGATAAGAAAATCTAACAAATGGTGATATGCAATAGTATTATAACAATATTATTAATTTTATTTTTATATAATAATATGTTATTCACTTGTTTGTACAATCCATGGGATTTAATTTGAATACACTCCGAAAGAAAAAATTCCAAGAGTCCCTTCAGTTTGAGTCTCATATGTCAATTGAATAATAAATCTATGGTAATTATATAATCACATCAGATTCTGTTTTATCATAATATACTAATAATTACTTTAATTGAGATATGAATCATCACTATATTAAGAAGCTATGTCCGGCCGGTATGTTATGTTATTATGTAGAATTACACTTTTAATAAATAATGCATCTGCAGCTAGATCAAGCTGTAACTAAGAAATTAAAATCGATGCGCAAATTAATTCTCTTTGACCAGCATACGCTAATTAATTTTTTAAATACACAAAAGAATTGTCTAATAATGACGATACAACAAAAAGAGCCAGTAAATATATTATTATCGAGCACAGTTATCTTATGCAATCGTAACAGAAAGGGAAAATCGGGATATTTATTAAAAAAAAAAAATGGGGATAACTTCCCTTAGCCGATGTATAAGCAATAGGATAATGCCAACTTTCTAGGCCGTGTTCATGCGCATGCGTATTTATTCTCGCCACATTCACAGCTCCTGACAAAACTTCCTATTGTGTTTCAGAGAAGCGTCTCTGAGTTGTAGCCATGGATAGGGCGAAAACTCTCGAGGAGGGTGAGAGAAAAAAGGCCTCAGAGGAGGTTTCCGACGAGTGTCCGATCAGACAAGTTGAACTCACAGTGCCCAAAACAGATGATCCGACCATTCCCATTCTCACTTTCAGGATGTGGGTTCTTGGTATCGTTTCTTGTGTCCTGCTGTCGTTCGTGAACCAGTTCTTCTGGTACAGGAAGCAACCTTTGAGTGTGAGTTCAGTTTGCGTTCAGATTGCCGTTGTTCCGATCGGCCACCTGATGGCAAAAACGTTGCCGACTCGTCCTGTGTTCAAGGATACACGTTTTGAGTTCTCTTTGAACCCAGGGCCTTTCAATATTAAGGAGCATGTTCTCATCACCATCTTTGCCAATTGTGGTGCTGGTTCTGTCTATGCTACTCATATCTTAACTGCTGTCAAGCTTCTTTATAAAAGAAACCTTACTTTTCTTCCGGCCTTGCTTGTAATGTTCACCACTCAGGTACAGCATTCTAACTCGTCCAAAACCTGTCAAATTAAAAAAAAAAAACGAAAACTTTTGATGGAGTTGATAATCTTTCACGTCCTTTTCTTCTTTCCTTTCTATTTCCACCCTATCATATTTAATATCTACTATGCAAGCATAGTTTTTAAGATTTTGAATGAAAATGATTAGCATATCTGTGTATCAAATTGGCTTCAGTTTCGCATAGACGAGAATGACTTTTTGTGTTATAGGTGCTAGGGTTTGGCTGGGCAGGACTGTTCAGGAAATTTTTGGTTGAGCCAGGGGAAATGTGGTGGCCATCTAATCTGGTTCAAGTCTCATTATTCAGGTTTCTTATTATCTTATATATATACATATAGTATACATGGCGCACGCACAAGACTAAAACCAAGCTGATATAATTAATGTACATGTAAAAACAATGCAGGGCCCTACATGAGAAGGAAAAAAGACCCAGAGGCGGTTCAACCCGAACTCAGTTTTTCCTTATTGTGATGATGTCTAGCTTCGCTTACTATCTGCTTCCAGGATATCTTTTCTCAATGCTGACCTCTTTCTCTTGGGTGTGTTGGCTTGCCCCCAAGTCAGTCCTCGTTCAACAATTAGGTTCCGGTTTAGAGGGTCTAGGAATCGGTTCTTTTGGGGTCGATTGGTCCACCATTGCTTCCTACCTCGGCAGCCCCCTTGTGAGCCCTTGGTTCGCTACTGCTAATATTGCTGTCGGATTCGTTCTTGTTATGTATGTCATGACACCTTTATCCTACTGGTTCAATATCTATAAAGCTAAAACCTTCCCCATATTCTCTAATCAACTTTTCACTGGAAATGGCTCTATATATGACATCTCAAGTATCGTTGATTCCAATTTTTATCTTGATCGGAATGCTTATTCCACTGTTGGGCCAGTATATCTCAGCACCTTCTTTGCAATGACTTATGGCATGGGATTTGCCACACTTTCTGCTACTCTTGTACATGTTCTACTCTTCAATGGAAGGTACATGGTTTAATATGATGATCACCGCTTTAAGTTCTGATCTGTCAGTTCCCTGAAAGATAGAGCTGATGATTTGCACAAATTTCACTATGCAGCGAAATCTGGCGGCAAAGCAGAAGAGCATTCAAAGAGAGTAAAACAATGGACATACACACAAGACTTATGAAGAAGTACAAATCAGTGGCCACTTGGTGGTTTCTCATCATCTTAGCGGTGAACTTAGCTCTGATCTTATTTTCTGTCCAGTACTACAATGAGTCGCTTCAGTTGCCTTCGTGGGGCGTATTACTAGCCTGTGCAATTGCCGTTTTCTTCACTCTCCCAATTGGTATAATCACAGCCACTACAAATCAGGTATATATGTATGTATGTATGTATGTATGTATGTATGTATGTATGTATGTATGTATGTATGTATGTATGTATGTATGTATGTATGTATGTATGTATGTATGTATGTATGTATGTATGTATGTATGTATGTATGTATGTATGTATGTATGTATGTATGTATGTATGTATGTATGTATGTATGTATGTATGTATGTATGTATGTATGTATGTATGTATGTATGTATGTATGTATGTATGTATGTATGTATGTATGTATGTATGTATGTATGTATGTATGTATGTATGTATGTATGTATGTATTACTTCCATGCATCGCCATTATCATATAATTGTGTCAAGCGAAACTCGCTAATTTTGAAAAATATTTCAGCAAAATAAGAATACCATTTCTGAAGTAAACTTATTTACATTAATCTCTTTGTGATGAACAGCAACCAGGTTTAAACGTTATAACGGAGTACATTATTGGGTACATGTACCCTGAGCGCCCAGTGGCTAATATGTGCTTCAAGGTGTATGGGTACATTAGCATGGCTCAAGCTCTAACCTTTTTGGCAGACTTCAAACTTGGTCACTACATGAAGATTCCCCCAAGAGCAATGTTCATGGCCCAGGTCAATTCTTCTTACTCCGTATCTTCAAAATTAGATATATATGAACTATAATATCACGTACGATATTTTAGCAGAAGCTAATCATTGCAACATATTATTATAATTGCAGGTCGTAGGAACAATCTTGTCAGTGTTTGTGTACACAATTACTGCATGGTGGTTGATGGGGTCGATCCCTAACCTCTGCGACACCTCAAAGTTACCAGAAGACAGCCCTTGGACATGCCCAATGGACCGTGTGTTCTTTGACGCGTCTGTTATTTGGGGCCTGGTCGGTCCACGCAGGATCTTCGGAGACCTTGGTGAATATGGCAATGTGAACTGGTTCTTCCTCGGTGGGGCCATAGCTCCCCTTCTGGTGTGGCTTGCTCACAAGGCGTATCCAGGTCAGAAATGGATAAGGCTAATTCACATGCCGGTGCTGTTTGGGGCGACGTCAATGATGCCTCCAGCGACGGCTGTGAACTTCACCAGTTGGGTGATTGTAGGGTTTCTGTCGGGGTTTGTTGCGTACAGATACAGGCCAGATTGGTGGAGAAGATGTAATTATGTACTGTCTGGGGGTCTGGATGCAGGCACTGCTTTTGTGACAATATTAATGTTTCTTACTTTGGGATCAAAGGGAATTGGGATTGACTGGTGGGGAAACAATGTTGAAGGCTGTCCTTTGGCTGCTTGCCCCACTGCCAAAGGCATTGTTGTTGACGGCTGCCCAGTTCTCTGATAGCCTTTATTTATCTAGTGATTTAGTAATATGTTTATTGTTTCTCTGGGATTTTCTCATTCTTTAGTCCTTTAACTTGGTATACATGTGTGTGTTAGTGGTGAAGTTACTCCGAAACGGGGCAGTATTCTGAATCTGTTGGGCCGTGTCCAAGAACCCAGATGTGCATTGTTGTTCCGGTCGTTCATGGCTTCATGCAGGCCTATCTTTAATTGCGTTTCTCTCGTTGCTCTATTTCACAGAAGAGGCAAAGAAAGAGAGGCCGATGGAGGACGTGAGAGAGGGAATACGAATGCATTAATCTTTAGTTTCAGTTGGAATCCACTTTAACATTGTTTTGTTAGGAAAAGTAACGGTATGGCCCAGAGAGAGTGTGCATGATTACGTTTGGATCATTGAATAACATTACAACAGAATAAAATAATACTTCAGTCTTGTCATATATGCGGAAGCATATTGGTTATTTCATTGGCTTACTCCGATAAATATTATGCCAAAACACGAAGAAAACATTTAGAATGAATGACGGAATAAAGGAGGGAGAGCCATATATTTTCTTAGCTCGTGCCAATTAATTATAAACAAAAAGAAAAGCAAAAATAAGACGAGGATCATGATGGGGTCAAGTGGTTTTTCTGTGCTACAACTACGTAGTCCTTATTTCAATGAAAGAAATTAATGAAATAAGGGAAAGGAGGGAAAATGAGTTATTTTACACTGTGGCCATCATTGGGTTAATTAGAAAAAAATGAGCGGGTGAGGTTGGTTGTGGGTTTTTTTTTTCTGTTGGGATTATAAGACGACGAGTCTACCAATACAATCGGATCTGCGAAAGACTAAACTAATCACACAATTAAGGATCAGTTATGTGTGTAATCCCCATCTTCCTCAAAAGTGATAAACTAGACAGTTTAGTGCTCAGAGGCTTCAACGGCTCTTTGCGTACGTTGTCATTCTCATTCATGTTCACTCCTCCTCCTGCTTTCTCTGCTGGTAGTTATTGCCACCCACCGGTAATTAACTTCTTCATTTCCCTTTCAGTTGTTCCTCTCACATCCCACTCTCTCTGCCCTGATGAGTTATTTATTTCACACTCATTTAAACATTTCTATCTCTCTTCTTTTATTTCCCTCTTTTCTTCGCATCTGGTACCATATTGAATAGTAGTGAAATGTTCCTCTGAGGACTAAATAAATTGAATCTTACCACATGCTTTACGGTTGAGACTACGACATGAATTTTAATGGAATTGTTAGGCCGTGGATTTGATTGATTTTGCTGAGAGCAAGGGAGATTAAGGGTCAAGTTTTGGCATAAATTAGGTTAGGTTTTTCGGGTGGTAAAAACCAGTTGGACAAATGGATTCCTTCTTTCTTAGTCTACCATTATTTAATTTTGGCTGGCCACAGATTTCCCTTTGCCTAACGAGGACTGAGAAATTGTCCTGCCTGACTTATATGCCCCTATGTCCATAAGCCATGTTTACCTTATTCTGGCTACTTTCTATAACTCGTCCCTACTCAAGGTCATATCCAAAAGCCTGCATAATGTAATTATTTATATTCACGTTATTATCATACATATCCAAATTCAAACCTAAGCCCTACATGATCAAATTAAATTATTCTAAACTCTAAATTGCATAATACAAATCTAAGAATTGTGTCCAAAAAAAACCTTTTATACCCAAAAATCCCAATTTTCAAAACTCAATCTCAAAAAAAAAACTTAAACAGATCGCCCAATGGGCCAAAATTAATTAAACATTAGATTATAATTGGGGTTAATTGGATACTGTGATAATCCTTGATACATGACAGTGTGATTACGTATGAAATAAATAAAAACATAAATATTGGGCAGTAGGTAAAAAGGACAGAAAAGGGGAAATGCAATCCGCAATTTAGTGACTGTGGTCATCAAAATTCATACCGAAACCGAGTCACGGGCAAGATCCAAGGGGACTTGTCCACATTGGGCTATTACGCCCCAAATTCAGGAGGAGGTCATTTTCGTCAAGGCCCTTTTATGCCTAATCTGCTGTTTTCCCCCCCTTGTTTTTCCTTGTCTTTTTCTCAAGCTTAGCTTGCCTTTCTATCTCAACAAAAACAGAGAAAGAAAAACGAGGCATTTTTCTTGTGCGGGTCATTATGTGTCCCTTGTTGTACAGTTACGAGAACATCCCAAAATTCTGGCTTATAGTCACTCTTATCCTCTTCCCTATTTGGACTTTGTAGATATGGATAGGGGTGTGACCCATATTTAGGACTTTTGCACCGACTTGATCCACTGACGCCCATTATCATAGCGGAGAGTTGGTATGGTAGGATTGAATTAATATAGGTATTTAGATAAGCATCTTATCATCATCCATTCAATTAGGGTTTAGCAAAGATTTGCCCCTCAACCTGTAATTGTTCCATACAAGAGCTGAACTTTCTAAAACATGCTTATGTTACAGATTAAGAAAATTTACCTAAAAAATATTTTAAATCTTTAAACACACAATTAAATCCCTCTATCTCTGATTAACTTATTGTTGTCCAGATCCTGTCATTTTCATTCTTGGCCACCTTTTAATGGTCATTATTTATTAAATTAAATGGCTTGGCAACATTTTCATGCGTGCTGTAGATTACTGACAATTTTTTTTTTTTTTAATTTAAATGAACTACTTCAAAGTCAGGCTGGGCAGTAAAAATATAAACTACATATTACATTAGTTTATAACGCTTCAAGAATGCCGAGGGATATGGAAAATACTAAACTACAAGGGGTGGCGTTCCTGTCTGAATCGCACATGGCAAAGCTGATGACTTTTACATCTAACAATACTCTTTAAATGATAGCTGCCAAAAAATTCTGGAGGAAGGTAATAGAGAGCATATTTTCTTCCTGCATAGTGCAGCCATGGCTGGAAAATGTGATGTTGAGGGAAAGCAGAGCGGTCAGCCCGAGTCAGAGGAAGTAAACGAAGAGTGTCCAATTCGACAAGTGGATCTCACAGTGCCCAAAACAGATGACACCAGCTTGCCTCTTCTCACTTTCAGAATGTGGGTCCTGGGTATTGCTTCATGTGTGATTCTGTCTTTTGTGAACCAGTTCTTTTGGTACAGAACACAGCCTTTGACCGTCACTTCCATCTCCGCTCAGATTGCCGTCGTTCCATTGGGCCATCTCATGGCCAGGACTTTGCCTACGCGCATCTTCTTCAAGGATACGAGGTTTCAGTTCTCGCTTAATCCTGGCCCTTTCAACGTTAAGGAACATGTTCTCATTACCATATTTGCCAATTCTGGTGCTGGAACCGTCTATGCCACTCATATTTTGACTGCTGTAAAGCTTTACTATAAAAGGAGCCTCACCTTCTTCCCGTCCCTGCTTGTCATGCTCACCACTCAGGTTCCCTTCTCTCCTCAATAAGAATTCTCATCTTTCTAACTTAATTGGATGAAGACATGTTCAGGGTGTTTATTGCCAACGAAAGTAATATTCCATTTGTAACTCCTATTACTTGTTTCTTAATAAGACATTAATTTATGAGAATCAATGCTCTCACTCTCCCATGCTTGGAAAATAAGGTGCAGAAAAAAGAAACTTGAATTCGAAATAACTGTCATGATTAGTTAAAACTCTACCTTTCTAATACTTGCGTTACCTGTCAAAATCGATCCCAGGTTCTAGGGTTTGGCTGGGCAGGGATCTTTCGAAAGTTTCTGGTTGAACCTGGGGAAATGTGGTGGCCCTCTAATCTGGTTCAGGTCTCTTTGTTCAGGTAGGAGAAGTTGCATCTTTTTATATATTTACTCGTTGGATTTAAGTAAACTGTGCTTTGATAATACTAACTCAAGTATAACAATGCAGTGCCCTGCATGAGAAGGAAAGCAGACCTAAAGGAGGCACAACCCGTAATCAATTTTTCATGCTTGTCATGATCTCTGGCTTTGCTTACTATGTCCTTCCTGGCTATCTTTTCTCACTTTTGACATCATTCTCTTGGGTGTGTTGGCTTTCCCCCAAGTCTATTCTAGTTCAGCAAATTGGTTCTGGCTTGAAAGGTCTTGGGATTGGTTCATTTGGCCTAGATTGGTCCACTATTGCTTCTTATCTTGGTAGTCCTCTAGCTAGCCCTTGGTTTGCTACAGCTAATGTTATTGTTGGATTCGTTCTCGTTATGTATGTTTTGACTCCCATAGCTTACTTTCAAAATGCCTACAATGCCAAGACCTTCCCAATATTTTCTAGCAAGCTTTTTGCTGGCAACGGTTCCATATATGACATTTCAAGCATCGTTAACTCTGATTTCCATCTCGATCGAGTCGCTTATGAGAAGGCGGGGTCTATTCATCTCAGTACCTTCTTTGCAATGACATATGGTCTTGGATTTGCCACACTTTCTGCCACTCTCATGCATGTTCTCCTCTTCAATGGAAGGTAATTGCCCCATGATAATTAAGCTACAAGTTTTGCGAAAGCTTGGTTTCATTTTTACTTGCCTTGTGCAGTGATATATGGAAGCAAAGCAAAAGGGCCTTCACGGGCACTAGAAAAATGGACATACACACAAGACTTATGAAGAAGTACAAATCAGTGCCCACTTGGTGGTTTCTTATCATCCTAGTGTTGAACATAGCTCTCATTATCTATGCTTGTGAGCATTACAATGAATCACTTCAGCTGCCATGGTGGGGTGTACTACTTGCCTGCGGAATCGCCATCTTCTTCACTCTTCCCATTGGTGTTATTACTGCCACTACAAATCAGGTACCTCAATAGAAGTTAATTTCAAGTTGAGTAAAACTCTTCTAAAAGTTAATTTATTTCTGATGAACAGCAACCAGGTTTAAACGTTATAACAGAGTACATCATTGGTTATATGTACCCAGAGCGCCCTGTGGCTAACATGTGCTTCAAGGTGTATGGGTACATTAGCATGGCTCAAGCACTGACCTTTTTGGCAGACTTTAAACTTGGTCATTATATGAAGATTCCGCCGAGAACAATGTTTATGGCCCAGGTTAGTTATATTTTTGTTGAACATGCATCGCATGGTTTTTTTCCTTGTGTGCCAGAAACTGAACTTTGCATTATTTGCAGGTCGTAGGAACAATCATAGCAGTATTTGTATACACATTAACTGCATGGTGGCTGATGGCAACCATACCTGACCTTTGTGTTACCACCGATGAAGGTAGCCCTTGGACATGTCCTATGGACCGTGTTTTCTTTGACGCATCTGTCATTTGGGGTCTTGTCGGTCCACGTAGAATCTTCGGAAACCTTGGTGAATATGGCGGCGTGAATTGGTTCTTCCTAGGTGGAGCTGTGGCTCCCTGTCTTGTGTGGCTTGCTCACAAGGCATTCCCAAGTCAAACATGGATAAGCCATATCCACATGCCTGTGTTGTTGGGTGCTACATCAATGATGCCCCCAGCAACTGCAGTTAATTTCACCAGTTGGATAATTGTAGGATTTCTGTCTGGGTTTGTGGCTTACAGATACAGACAGAACTGGTGGAAACGGTACAATTATGTTTTGTCTGGTGGCCTTGACGCTGGAACAGCCTTCATGACGATCTTACTGTTTCTTGCTTTGGGGTCTAAGAATATTAGTCTTAACTGGTGGGGAAATAATCTCGAAGGTTGTCCCTTGGCTTCTTGCCCCACTGCCAAAGGCATTGTTGCTCATGGTTGCCCTGTTCATTGATCACGCAACATTCCTCAAGCTGCTTGGACTTTGTATGATCGCTGCCATTTGGCGTTGATGTTGTCAGAAAAAAGTATTATAGCTTTTTCATCTTCCTGGCTTCCTTTGTCTCAAAATCAAAACGGGCGTGCCATTGGCCATTGCGATGTGTAGCATCTGTCCTTGTTGCATTAGAAGCAAAACTTGAAACCTCGGCCGACGGACACGAATTTATTTCTTGAACATTTTATTTCTGAACCTAATCTATTGAATGATTACATTTTAGCCAGAAGAAAAAATTGAAACAGGGTCTAAAAGTCATGAGCAAATCGAGTTAAAATGTTTCTAAAACGAAAGTCTTTTATTTGTGTTAAATTCACCCATATACAAAGGCGGCGGAAGAGACCAATACCAAGGAAAAAATGGTCGTACGCAAGATTTGTTTATAACGAAGACATTTAAATTCAAAATTTAATATTTACCTCTCGTCATTTCCCTTATCATTTTTCCTCTATGTTTTTAATTTTTAATTTTATCAATGCATCTTGTGCGAAGCGCATTGGACGGGCACCCCCAGCCCCCTGCGAAACGACGTTCCTTATCATACTTGGCGCCGAAGGTCTTAGGAGAATGACAATTTCAAAGGCCCTGCTCCTACCACTGGGGCGTGAAAGCTTTTTTGTTTTTGCCCTTTTTACAAGTGAGAAGTAGCGGGTTCATCGCGCTTGATCTCATGCCCGTGTATTTCAGCCGAAGAATAAAACCCGATTGAGACACGAATCAGGGAGTTGGCGCCGAAAGTCATCTCAAGTTCCTCAGGTTGAAAAAGACGTACAAGAAGAGAGCCAAATATTGGTTTTAAGGGTAAGAAGCTCTGATCGGAGGTGATGATTCGATGCAAGACTCTGGCTTCAGTGCTCAATTCCTCTGGTGATTTCAGAGCGTTGCTCGCAAACTTCGGTGAGCTCGGCACTCCTGCTGATTCCTTATAATTTTTTCAGTCTCCCCCTCAAAGATTTCGTTTTTATTTTTCCATAACTGCAGTTAATGTTGTGCTGTTCATTTTTCCAAAATTGCAGTTAAACTTGTTAAATGGCATTCAAGTAGTTTACTTCGGCCCGAAACTCCAGAAACTTGTTTAGGTTCAGATGTTCTAGAAGACGGCAAGTGGGGCAACTTATATATTGTCGACGATAATAATCTTTTTCGTCCTAGTTTAAATTCCAAAACAGGTCTTTATGTTCTTGATCTTATAGACAGTGGTTCGATCGAAGTGGACCGGACGTTGTACAATAAATTGCTCAAGAGATGCACACAATTGGAGAAGCTTGAACAAGGAAGGCTAGTGCATTCTCACATTCTCGGTTCCAAGTTCAGGGATGATATTGTTATTCAAAATTCTATTATCTACATGTATGCAAAGTGTAAGAATTTGGAAGATGCTCGCAAGGTGTTTGATAAAATGACTTCCAAAGATATGGTCACTTGGACTTCTTTGATCACTGGGTATGCCCAAAATGAACGTGCTGAAGATGCACTTATGCTGTTCCCTCAGATGCTCCGCGATGGGTTGAAACCAAATGAATTTACTTTGTCAAGCCTCGTAAAGTCTTCTGCTTTTTTGCCTAGCTATAGGGATGGGAGGCAAATTCATGCATGTTGTATCAAGGACGGTTGTCACTCCAATGTGTATGTGGGGAGTTCACTTGTTGATATGTATGCTAGATGTGGCTACTTGGATGAAGCACGGCAAATTTTTGATAAACTAGTGAACAAGAATGAGGTTTCTTGGAATGCTTTGATAGCTGGTTATGCAAGGAAAGATGAAGGAGAGGAAGCTGTGTCTCTGTTTCTCAAGATGCAAAGGGAAGGTTTCAAACCAACTGAATTTACTTATTCCTCTCTCTTTTGTTCTTGTTCTGCTTTGGGATCTTTGGAGCAAGGTAAATTGCTTCATGCACATATGATAAAATGGGGCAGAAAGCTTGTTGGCTTTGTGGGAAACACTCTTCTTCACATGTATGTAAAAGCAGGCAGCATTGAGGATGCCGAAAAAGTGTTTGCTCGATTGGTAAAGGTTGATTTGGTTTCTTGGAATTCAATGCTCTTCGGATATGCCCAACATGGGCTTGGAAAGGAAGCTGTGCAGGAATTTGAAGAAATGATAAGGGTTGGGTTTGAACCCAATGACATATCATTCCTCTGTGTTCTTACTGCTTGTAGCCGAGCTGGACTTCTGAACGATGGTAAATATTATTTCAAATTAATGAACAAGTATAAAGTGGAGCCAAAAGTCTCACATTATGTGACAATGGTGGATCTTCTTGGTCGAGCTGGTTTTCTTGATGAAGCTAAGAGATTCATACAAGAGGAAATGCCAATTGAATCCTCCGCAGCCATCTGGGGAGCTTTGCTTGGTGCTTCTAAAATGCATAAAAACTTGGAAATGGGTGCTTATGCTGCCGAACGCATCTTTGGGATTGATCCTTCTGACTCAGGGGCTCACATTTTGCTGGCCAATATGTATGCCACTGCTGGTAGGTGGAGTGATGCAGCACGAATCAGAAAGGTAATGAGAGAGAGCGGAGTAAAGAAGGAACCAGCTTGTAGTTGGGTTGAAATCGGGAACTCTGTGCATGTATTTGTGGCAGATGACGATGCCCATCCCCAGAAAGAAAAGATCCATAAAAAGTGGGAGGAGTTAAGTCTGAAAATTAAGGAGATTGGCTATGTTCCAGACACCAGTCATGTGCTTCTGTATGTAGACCAACAGGAGAAGGAAGCCAAGTTACGGTACCATAGTGAGAAGCTAGCTTTAGCATTTGCGCTTCTGAATACTCATCCAGGATCCACCATACGTATCATGAAGAATATTAGGGTTTGTGGTGACTGCCATTCAGCAATCAAGTATGTGTCACGCATAGTGAAGAGAGAAATCATATTGAGAGACAAAAATCGATTCCATCACTTTCGTGATGGCTCCTGCTCATGCGGGGACTACTGGTAGTGCTGATTATGAAGGCAATTTGCCCAAGTTTTTTTGCCAACATCTACTCATTAGACAAGGCTAAGGCCCTTTCCCAGCTAGTTCCAAGAGAAATGAGATATGCCCAACTGCATTTTGAGGCTGATTATAATTTTAAGTTATTTCAACATCAAAATAATTTAGAATAATTAGTAAACTTATTAATAAAGTTAAAAATAAAAAATATATCTTTGTAATTTCAGCAAAATTGAAGCAACTTATTCCTTCAAAATTTTATATAGGCATCGGATGAAAAGATAAAGAAAGTAGCGAAAAGGGGAGGGGAGGGGAGGGGGGGGAGGATAGAAGCAATTACTCAAAAAAACAGAAGCATTGTATGGCCAAAAATAATCTCTATTGGAGCTCCAAAATTTTCAATGAAAATTTCCAGAATTCCATCAATCCGTCTCATTCTCAAGTTGGCGGTACGGCAATTGAAGAAAAATAGTTGGAGTGACTGAGGGGTAAGCTCCTGCCACGTGGTGATTACATCTATGCAAGACACGTGGATAGTCCGATTCCGATAGAGTGAGTCCTTAGGCGGTCGAGAATTTCGCATCCTACGGGGGAAGCAACTAGATTTCAATCGAAGGAGAAAGTGAGAATCAGTACCGCACATTATGATGTCATAATCCGAGGAGACTTCATAGACCCTGCCTCTCCTGATCACTCATCAGTATCACTGACTGTTTGGCGCATAAATTGCGCGCTTCTTGGAATGGAGAGTTTACCTGTGGAAATATGTTTGAAGATATTTTGTTTCTTGGATCACCAACATCTTGTCGTTGCTCAACAAGGTTAGTGGGTACTATTGCAAACTCTGTTCCATCTTGATTTCCTCGATTGCTTTGTTTTCTCGGTGGGAGTATCAATAATTTTTCACGCATGGGTCGTCCGAAATAGTTTATTCATCATTCTCTTAAGTCTGCACATCATCTGAGTAAAGGTTATTAGATCTGAAATGGGTATATTCTTCAATTATACCTCCCGGATTTCCTTTTCTGATTTATATCTGTTGGATCCTCAGTTTGCCGAGATAGATGACCCTCCGAAATCGTAAAATTGGTATTACTCTGTTCAGTTCATGGCCGATTCTGAATTTTGACCGCTAAATTGATACGCTTAGAAACAAATTGGTCGGAATGGAATGAAGGATCTTATAAGCGTGGACTGTTGAGCCTATGAAGATTGATCCCAAAGCGACATGGCATATTGTCCAATCTGTTTCCCATGGTTCCTCCCTAATCCTCTGGTTCACACGGTTTCAATCCTCATGCTGTTATCAAGTATCTTGATGCAAACAAACTTTTTATTAGGTAGTAGCTGCATGATCGTGAAGGTCCATGTCTTTCCTTACATATTGTTTTCAATTGGTCTACTCCTCATTTCTTTGGAGCAAGGCCAAATTTAACAAAACCTTGATTGGCAAGAGGATTTGTTTCCCAAGCTGTAACTCCTGAGCATTTCTCTTGTATACGACAAAATCAAGCATTTGTTAATTGGCAACTGATAGGGCTAACTATGTGGATATTTAGTAATAAAAGCCATTCATCGCTGCGATATCCATTCAGTTTTGAGGATTCAGAGTTTCATGGCCTTATTTTGATAAATCATAAATTTGACACTTTGCTGTACAGTGTGTAGGAAATGGAAGTTGTTGGCTTCAGATAATAGGTTGTGGTCTAACCTTTTTAAGGAGAGATGGGGAGAAGATCGTGCAGCTTTCTATTTTCCTAAGGGTTCAAAATCATGGAAAGATGTTTTTGAGGTTCAGGATCGCTGTGATCGAGTTGGAGTGTAAGTAAACTAAACTCTAATTAATATAAGTTCCATTTGTCATGCTGGCATATTGAAGCGTGTGATTTCATTGTTCACAAAACAGGGGTTTGAAGATTATAAGAGAAGGGTCTTACTACTATCTTGTTCACCAAGGGGAGATACAGAGATGTCTGGGTTCAAGAAGAAACAGGGAAGAACCAAGGAGCCTCACCTGCCATAGTAATGGTTTAGAACGGGAATTCACGGCAGAAACTGGTTCTTGTTTAGGAATTTTGGACAAAATTCTGTTTTTCATTGGGGATTTGGAAGTTGCCTCTGCAGATGCAAAACGCAGCCGTGTGACATGATCAGCTCTAAATCTCAAGTGGAATTGAATGTCCAATTTCTATGTATGTATAAATTTACGTTTTTTGGTTCACAATAAATGTAAGTATTTATCTGTATTGTATCTCCAGTTTGTATATTCAGCCATTTATTAAATGCCAATTTCGCAATTTGTATCTAAACAGGTGGTTTAATCTGCTCTTCAGCCATTCAAATATCTACATACGGAAAATAAAAAAAAATTGTTTAATGACATAATTTAAGTTTACGTTATTAACTATTAGTTTCATTTCTAAATTATAATTTTTAAATTTCAAATACCCACCATGGGATTATAAAATCATACAAATTGCAATTGCAATACTCTAAAGAAAAAGTTTCAGTCTAGAAGCGCAGAGAAAAAGCTCAGTAGGGTAGAAAAGATTATTTTCGCCAATCGTTACTAAAGAAACATTATAATTGAAGAAAATCTTTTAGGAAATTCAATAACCGGCGAGTGCTAGGTTTGAGAAGAGTTTTGGTTATGCCTATTTTCAGATTTTTATTAATAAAGAGTTAATTTTAAAGTAGATCTGATAGTTAAAAATATACTATTACTTAACCATCATTCATCTCTTATAAAAAAATTTGAAAGTAATACTTTTATTAAATACATCAGAAGTCGAAATGACAAAGTTTAAACTTTAAACATGCCCCCAGGATTGATTGCATAAATATGCCTACAGATAATTACAGCCAAATGGCTAGGGGAAAACGGATAATTGCATCGGTAGAACTGCAAGTCCTTTGTGAACTTTAACTTTGTAATCCTTTTATTGTAATATAACTGCCCTTAATAATAATAAAAAAAACAATCAATCCCCAAACACGGACCTATTTACCCGGAAAAGTTCAAAATGATAAGGAAATTTCTTTTGCTATATTCCTTGAGCGACCAACCCCTCACGGTATTTTCTTTTTATTTTTCCTTTTTCTTTTTTGGTTGAAGTAGTGATACCATTTGAGAGTAACACCAAAACAGATTATTTACACCAGCTTCCCAACAGTCACTAGCAGATCATTAGGCTTATCAAAATTAAAATTATCCTTAGAAGAAATGCTGCTTCAAATTACCATTACAGTATATATATTTTGAAAGATTGAACTCCGCATATTATTCTATCAAAACACAAACTACATTTTGGAGGGAAAAATGAAGATTGAGAAGATGAATTGACTGAATGCAAGTCCAATTCCATTACAAAAGGGCGAAAAGGAAGAGATAAATAGTATGCCATGTACACTATTAATCCCGCCCCCAAAAGAATAAATTAAACTACCAAAACGGAGATTTCTCCTCAAGCAGTAGCCCATAAACATCTAATATACTACAATAATGACACAAAAGCACTTACGAAATTCTTCAACTTACCCTTTCCCTTTTACCCCTTCCTTTGTTGGGGAGATAACCATTCTTTCAAGGTGTACCGTCGCTAAGCCATACTGTCTCTGACATGGAAACTACAATAAGTTAATTGAAGCGGCTGAAGGCTGAGAGCCTCCTAAAAACTTCAAGGTAACTTCAGTTAGATGTTCAATGGCTCAGACTCGGTGTTCCTATGCTTCAATGCCCAGTCTTCTGTTTCTGTTCCAAACACAAGTAATCAACCCCAAGCAGGAAAAGGCTTTCTATGCAGAGATTACACTTGATCTTATCGGAAGCACATTTTATTTTACAAAAACTAAACAAAAAAACAAAAGTCATAAAAAAAAGTTGCGTGGAAATAAAAGCCATAGGAGGGATTTTACTTGGCTTATCTGCAATCACCATCAACCGCCTCTGAAGTATACACGCCACGAAAAGGAAAATTGAGCACATACCAAACATCACAGTGATAGGGAATGCATTAACCTGCACAAACAAACGAAATAATTAGTCAGATACACATAAACACTCAGATGGAAGAACTTTATTTTCTATGCATCCTTTTCACCCTTCTTTCCTTTTTAAACGGGGTGAGAGTAAAGAGGGAGGGAGGGAGGGAGGGAGGAGGAAGGAGGATTTTTCCAAACATGGAGCTATAGATTTGTGGGGTTCAATGGGATAATGCCTACCGTTGGGTTTAAAAATTTTAATGTAAACGATTCCCATTTCAAACCATACAATGAGATCAAGTATTTTATCTAAGTAGATAGTGCAACATACATTGTACAGCACAACACACACAAAAATGTTGAGAGGAATGCGGAAAAAGTTCATAATGGTGCTCCTGGCCTCCTCCGGAATGTACTGAGATCTCATCTTCATAATGGACGGCCAAAATATGCCTACACAAGCTTCAAAAGTACAGAAGCCAAGCACCTGAATGCAACCTGAGAATGAGATGCTTCCTCCTTTCTCTTTGGAAGGAACTACCAAGAACTGATAAACATTAACCAAGTCAAAATAACAGAATGAAATGCATATCACAAAAAACTCAAATCTTTTTTCAAGAAAATAAGGAGTATACTGAAACAATAGTTTACAGAGGTCAGAATGGGGAGTAGTAGAGAGGCAGAAGATATTGCAAAAACAATCTGCATGTAGCTCTCTACTCTGGGTGATGTATGGGCCATCAATCGAGATGCAATTGAGCTTCCCAACATAGAAGCTAACATGAATGTTGCAAAAATAAAACCATGGGGAATTTCTTCATCATTTGGGCTCAAGGCAGGAGTCCATAGGAACACAAAGGTATACATGGAGCCTTCAAAGAGAGACTGCAAAGCACCCAGCAACGCAATTTTTTCATCTGAAATGCAAAAACAGTAACAATAAACAAAACTGAAGATATGGAGCGAATGCAAGAAAATAAAATATGATAATAACATAGATAGTTTCAACAGAGTATTTTCATGTAATTGTCATCAGCAAGAACGAGAGTGTATAAAGTATGAACTCTACCAGAAGCAATGGCCACAGCAGCAGCCCTGAACTGGGTAAGCAAGTCCTTGTTCTCAGAAGGATCCCCATAATTTTCCGACCATGATGATAGTATGATAGCCATGCCAATTGCAAGAAAGCATGAAGCAGCATCAAAGGGAGCCACGGGTCCTAGAGCCAAAGTATCGACAAGGACATTTCCAAACAGCCCAGACAAGATAGCAACAAGACCGTTTCCAAGAAATATAGCCTTTGAGAATGTTATTGATAGCCATTGTTGCTCAAATCCCCTCTGATAAAGATTTCAGGAATAGGTAGGTCATCATCATTTGGAATTAATATCTTAGATTATGTATTTGTAAGAGAAAACCTAACTTAAACGCCGTAAAGACATCAAAGTTTCAGAAATTCAGATGGCGTCAAGATTAAAAAAGTCCTGTTTCATACTTTAGCATTGATTTGTAAGCCGATTCAACGCACAAAATCATATCTATATGGCACCTAACAGAAGTAAGAATGGAGTTTTAGTCCAAAGGTTGACATTTATAGAAACCAAATCAGTTTGTGTATATTTTACAATAACATCTTCAGAATTTCAATTTGATGTAATAAGTAAAATATACAAAGCAATCACAATTTGAAATTCGGCCTTGAACCATATGTTAACAAATCATTTTAAGAACAAAAACCTATTCTGGACAACTGCCTTGAAATAAAAGGATATAATTATATCACTATAGTTACAGGATATCAGTATTAGAGTACACTTTTTGAGTCTAACAATAACACATCCAGAAGTATTTTTAAAAAAAAATCAAAAGCAGTTAAACCTTTAAGTCACCTTGTTATGCTCAGCCACGAGCCAGGACTCGAATGCTGAAAACAGGAGTGAGGTGGCAATGCCTCCCAAAATTCGGCCCACCATCAAGACTTTGTATTGAGGAGAATGCTTCGTAATGCAACTCAAGATATAGGTTATGCAGTAAGTAACACAAGCCCTCTTCCGTCCCCTGATTATAATAAAATAGCATGATATATTGAGGAGTTTCGTGAAATTTATGCACAAAATGAAACAGAGCAACCAAGGAAAAGAAAAGGGCAAAAAAACAAAAACAAGAAGAAGCATCTCACTGTTTGTCAGCAAGAGATCCCACAATCGTTCCAAACAACATGGATGAACCGAAACCCGCAATGAAAAGTTGGCCTATCTCTCCTTTCCCATATCCATACGTACTGTAGAGGTAGTAGACATATGGACCCTGCAACCAGTCTCCAGCTATAGGCATAGGAACAGCAAACTTTTAGATTTTTCCAAAATATCGAATCCAGTAATTAAATAAAACATTTGTTTTTGGCACTTGGTTTCGTTTGAACCAAGAGCCCACGCAATTGTATAAGCACCGAAAGCAAGCCTCTAGAGAGTTCATGAAATCACGTCTAGATCAACCATCAAAAGCACAAGAATATAAACAAATTCTGATCTCAAGAAAATGAGCAGTTTCAATAAAGTTCAACTCAATGAACAACAAAATCCTAAGAGACTAGATCTAAAGCCACCAGTTACGCACAAACACATACAAGGTCACACAATAAGTACATTCAGGCAAGATCTAACGGGGAAAGAACAGAAACACAGAGATAAGGTAGAGAGATAGCAGATATACCCATCATGAGCGAATAAACAAGGAGGTAGTTGTTCTTGAAGGAATTGAAAGCTGAAGAGGTATTAATTCGATCTTTGTTGTTCTTGCTGAGCTCGAGAGCAACCACCACCGCACCCAATGACCCAAACACCAGATAGTAAAACAACTCCATTTTGTTTCTGGTGATGATTTCAGAGCACGCGGGTGCGAGAAAAGAGATTCAGGCAAAGAGGAGAGGGGAAGCGCGGGTGAGCCCCCGATAACTAAAAGTAAGATTTCGGAGCGAGAGAGAGGACATTTATATAGTGGTTGAAGCGAGAGACGAAGCTATGATTCCATGCAAAGGTGCAAATTTATTATAGGATATGGACCCAATCCTTTTTACGCTAATAACATTTCGAGGGTCCTAAATGGCAGACGCACAGTTGTGTGTATGTACCCCATCCTGAGCGCCACATATGATTTGTCCTGTACCATAAAACGCACAGGAAGATGATTTACATTCATTATTTTTTTTTTCTAATTTTATCTAATCATTTTTTTGGGGCGATATTTTCGGCCAGTATTGTTTGGGCAATTGATTCAATCTATTGAGTACAGTTACATCAGATTAGTTGGATGCATCCTAAACTCTAGTTAATTACCCCGACGGTTTTTTTTTTTTATTTGGATATCCTCCCGATTTTGTTTCCGTTATTTAGCTAATAAATCTCTCGAAATTTACTTTTGACGGTGAAATGTTTTTCATCCATGATCCAACTTCAATGAGAACTACGCATGATGCTTCCGTATTCAGTAACAAGGCAGAGCATGAGAAGCGTGAATTCGACTGGAGAGACGGGGCCTATGATTTGACCCTCGATTTATTTATTTTTTAACTAATATTTATTAATATCCTACTGGACGAATTTGATGCGATTGCACCGAGTAGCAAGCCGCGCTTTGGTGTGTCGGTGGTTTCATTGGGCGGGCCCCACACAGTACTATATGCTCATCAACTACTGTACTCCTCCCAAGCATCATATTGTCTCCCATCTCTCTCTATCTTAAGCAAGACTTTCATAAAATTTAATGAAATATTTCTAATTAATATTTAAAAATATCCTACCCCTCTATACAAGCTTTTCAATCCTCTCTCCCTAATAAGCTATAGCAATCAAAAATTCAATTTTAAAAATCAAACTTTTCCTTTACAGTGTTACAATTATCTTTCTTTTAAACCTCAAAATATGTCAAATAGATTATCAGAAGCATGTTTGTCATATTTAAAAATAAGAGTAAACCTAAAAAGGCTTTTTTCGCTTAACATGTCATTAGATCTTAGATCTTTTGAGAAGCATATTAAATCTGTCAAATTTAACTTTGACATGTTTAAATGTGGCCTACTTTTAACATTTTGAAAGTTTAGGAGGCTAAGATAAAAGCCTATTTTTTTACATGTAAGGAGGTCAACCTTTATAACATGTTTTAAGTTAGGTTAAGATTTTGTACAAGATAGGCTTAGATGGAAGAAGGAAAAAAAAAAAAGCTTATAATAACACTCAGGTCAGATTTAGGCTAACTTGTTACATGACAAGCTTAGCCAGGAAAAGATAAAGCCCTGTGGTATGACTAGAGCTAGTAATACCGACTGGCCCGTCAAAAACGGGCCAGCCCGCTAGTAGCCTGCGGGCTGGCGGGGCGGGCTGTGCAGCCCGCCCCAAAACGGGCTGGCATTTTGCCAGCCCGAGCTCGCCCCGTTTTGGGGGCGGGCTAGCCTGCGGCCCGCCTCTTTTTTTTTTTAAATATTTTAAAAAAATTATTTTTATATTTTTAAAATACTAATAAAAAAATTCTAATGTCATATTAGCATAATAAAAAATTTGTTAATATTATACTCTTAAAAATTCATATTTTTTATAAAAAATCTCAAATTTTATAACTATAAATTTAAATAAACATTAACAAAATATTAATCAATTATTATATGTCAACACATATCAATAAATAAGTAACTATCTTTACTAGTATTTGATAATGGAAGTATTTAAAATAATATTTGAGTAAAATAAATAATAATATTAATAATTTAAAAAAAAACAGGCTGAAAGGCGGGCCAGCAGGGGCGGGCTGTGCAGCCCGCCCCAAAATAGGCTGGTAAACTGCCATCCCGTTTTCAGCCCGCGGGCTGAGCCCGTTTTACCAGCTCCAATTTTCATCCCCAATATCTCTTAAATTTTATTTTACGTTAGCGAGAAAGTTTGAATTGCAGTCCCGATCCATACATACCACCTTCGCCGACACCAATCTTGCATTTTGATTGTCACATCAGCAGTTAAATTAGTTTTAAGTTATCCGTTCGTTTGAAGACGAGTGGACATGGACCACTCCACGGTGCTCTGTTTTCTTTTCTGACCAATTGAACGAAGCTTATTCGTTCTTTTGTCCGTTCGACGATGTTCATCCATTTGCGTTCAACTTTTAACGCTCTTGAACCATCATTTTACGCTGCTCCAGGCTGAACGAATTAATTATTCAAGCATATATCATGGGGATAGGACCCATTGATGGATGCATCCGCGTCAACAAATCGTATGTGTGTTCTTTCTCCTGTTCTCAATATTTAAAAAAAAAAACAGTAATCACACATAAAACTTAGTTTGCAATAGCCTTGGACCGAAACCAAACAAGAAAAAAAAGTGACGCTATTTTAACTGAATCACACTAGTCATAATATAGTGGCTATGGGGTTCAGATAGAATTTAATTGGATATTAGGTAGTATGAGCAGAAATTAGGTGGATATGCGTTAAATTTATTGTGGGAAGTTTGGCATGAAAAGAGTTGGTGTATGAATTAGGGTGGATTATGCTGAGGAAATATTAATAAGAGAAGAGGGGAGCGGGGAAGCAAAGGAAGTAGGAGAAGGTGGGTAATGGAGCTCCAATAGGGAGTAGCGAGTCGTCATCATGGCCGACACTCGTTTCGTTTATTCAAACGGAATCTCTGCTTGACACTCCTCTTCATCACTATTTTCCCACTCGCATTCATTCATTGACTCCTGATTTTTCTAAAGCCTGTGAATCTTCCTGACTTAGAGGGAGGCCACAATCCACATCCAGCCTCTGGAAGTAGTGGAAGTTGGTTGCTGGCACAGCAAAGAGCGAGTGGGATTTAATTTCACATACACATATTCCTTTTCCACAGAATCAATGAACAATTTTATTATGGATCACTCCAACCCTGTGTGCTTCTACATGTAAATAGACAACTTGTTTGAACTCATTTACCTCTTCACATGCCAAGAGTCCGCACTGGGCGTATACAATCGAATAGATTAACCAGAGAGAAGGTGCCCTATGATTTCGGCCGCCCCATCATGTGTGTCAGCTCAATTAACATAACTTTGCCTAATGCTCCCTATCAACTTCTTTAAGGGGTTTGCTTCATTTTAAAATGTAAATTCTCACTCATCTCTCTCGATCTTATAATCTTCTTTCTTAAACATATTAAATGGAGTCTTCATCAATAAGATAATATCTAATTCAAATAATTAAATAATATGGCTTAGAACAACCAAAAACGGATTAATTTACAAGAGTCTCATTTATAATATGCTTTTGGAAAAGAACTTAATTATTTTTATGCCAAAATTGCAAGCTTATTGTTGCACCACCATCTGTAAAAAATTATAAACAATATGACTCTACTTTTTTTCCAAAATCTATTCAATATGGTGCACTAAAAAACCATATGTATCAAATGGTATAATCGTTCAGCAAGTATATGGAAAACAATGTGCGTATTATAAACTGGCCATAATGGAGAATATAGACGCCCGACCCAACAAAACCGATCTGATTCCCCTACCCGCTTAGAGGAACCAAACCTTTCTTTTTCTAGTCCTATGCTTGGATCCGTGGGCCTTCTTTCTCCATGGGCCCAAAATAATCGCCTTTTCTCCTACTCCCTATACGCAAAAGCCCATAGAGCTTTCTGAACTCCCTCATCGTCACACTCTCCTGACATGCAACCCCGTCAGGTGGACCCAATTCCCCGCTATTCCGACATGACCCGCCGTCGCCCGACCTCTGGCCCCTCCTCCCATCACCGCCGTTGATTTGGAGGGCCGTGATGACGGTTTTCAAGGCCCGGCTGGGTGAATTCCGGTTCGAGATCATGATCTCACCGATCTCGGCCGGGCTCATCCTGGCCCCCGCTTGAAAAACCTCCTCCACCTGAGGAAAAAGCTTGTGATCCTTCACCCCCAAATAACTACTGGCTAGAACCTTGAAGGTGGAGAAATTGCACAAGGGGAAGTGTATGTGAACGTCAATCCTTCCTGGCCTCAGCACCGCTGGATCGATTTCATCTTTCTCGTTCACCGTAAACACCATCACCCGCTCCTCCCCACAGCACGATATAATTCCGTCCATGAAGTTTAACATACCTGATAGGCTCACGGCTTTTGATTGCCCTGCAAGGAATCTATCAAGCCCTTCGATGACAATCACGGATTTACTCGTTGTTTGCAGCAATAGCATCTTCAAATCGGAGTCGTCCGAAACTTTGGAGATATCAATATCGTAGACGTCGTAACACAGGAACCTTGCCATTGCTGCGATGAAACTAGATTTTCCCGTTCCGGAGGCCCCGTAGAGAAGGTAGCCTCGTTTCCAAACACGACCCAACCGGTTATAGTACTGCTTGGACTTGAGAAACAGTTCGAGATCGGATTTGACCTTGTTCTTCAGCTCGGCATCCATCACAACCGTGTCGAAGCTCGCCGGGTGGGTGAATGGAACCGATCGCCACCGCGAGTTCTCGTCACTTCCAGAGTTCACGCATAACTTAATCTCTTTTGTCTTCTGCTCGATTTCATCCGCAACCGTGAGGATGTGCTGGAAGTACTGACGGAAAATTCTGCGTTTGTCTTTCTTCCTGATTTTGAGTACCAGTGCAGAATTAACGTCTCCTTCGGATTTTTCCTTTGTCCAGGAAACTCTCGCCCCGAGAAAAGTGTCTCCCACTGTCTGGTTAGCATCTAGATGAAGGAAAATTTCACCAGGCTTGGAACCAGAGAAGAGTTTGGTGAAATCAGAGTCTTCTACGGAAGGCAGTGAATTAAGGTACGTGAGAGTTTTCTGGTAAAGTTGATTTTCCTGGTAATGCTCATTGTAGAGTGGGATTTTGAAGGACTGGTGAATATGGAGGTGTTTTTCAAGGGTAAACCACCATATGTGAAGAATATATACTAGGGAAGTTTTGCGGAAGAAACGAAGGATTAGAAAGGAGAGGAGAAGGGCGAAGAAAATGGAAGAGATGGAGGTAGCCGAAATCATGTTGATTGAAACAAGGCTAAGAAAATATGCAAGAGCTTGTAAGATTAAATGCTACTCCATGAGCATGCATGTGGATTGGACGAGTCAGAGAGATTTAAAAGCCGGCCAAGGTAGGAGGAAGATGGGGGTGTCCAACAGCGGATGCTCGTATGAGTTTGAACTTTGAAGAGAGGTGTTGGGGGCAATTGGCAAATTGAACAGGTCACTGAAAAATTTATTCTTTGTGCTTCTAGCTGTGAATATGTGAATAGTGGACATCCTTGAATCGAAGATAGTCAAGCGTTTGATTTTCAAAATTTCTGACTCTCGGTGGGCGATTATTCTGGATTTATTTTGTTATATAAAAATGCTCTGCGTAATTCTTGATGACCACGTGTCTTTTAATTCTCAGGTTTGTTTTGTATGTTCATTCTTTTTGGAAAAGTTTTATCTTTATTTATCTTTTTGGTGAATGAGTTGGTTAGCAATGATGAATAATACTATGGGAACCACTACGAGATTTATACCAACAGGTTAAGGGGGTTACTATTATTATGTCTGAAAAATAGTTTAGTCGGAAGAAAAAAAGAATAATACTATGGGGGACAAGGGATTCATAAAGATTAAATCCAACTTGGGAGATGATAGATTGGTGGCTACCTGTTTCGATTAAATTACGTAGCAAATGGCAAGAATATACCGAGTCATCCGTTTTTGTTCTATCCACGAGCCTTCGTTTTACTTCTCTTGCTTGGCAGACTATAAATTTTATGTATTCGTTAAGTATCTACATGTGGCCGTTATATGAAAAATATATTAATGCTTTACATTAGTAATTACACGGTAAATGTTACGACTTTTGAACAAATATGACATCACTTAGTGCCTTGCAAAAACCAAAATATGACAAAAAATTTATAGTTATCCAGGACACATTCATTCTGAATATGAGATTTGATCTGTTCAAAGTTAATTGAGGTGATCCAAATTTATAATTTTTAATTCTTAATCTGTTAAGTGATAAGGGTTAGCTTCATTTTTATAAAAGGGTGATAATTATAAAATTATATTTATTTTACATTATAAATTTAAAATAAACATTTTAAAAATATAAAAATTAAATCTCAATCATCCAATTTTAATATGGTTATATTTTAAAGCAAATGGTTCATATTAGTCTCCCTGTCATGTGCTCTTCCCAATCACGATATGAACTACATGCTATCGTTTTTACTCCAAATTTACGTTTGTTATTCAGAAGCTTGTACCGTAAAGATACTTTAATCCAAAGCGATGCCCGAAGAATGATAAAAGAAGAAAATAAGATAAATTTACTTTTTATATGGGTAAAGTCAATAGGGATTAGAGAATCGTGACGACTGAGGAAAAGGAAAGGGGAGAGAAGATAATTTAACATTGCATTCAAGACCCGTTTGTCGTCTTTGAAGAACTGCTAGTTTTGAGCTACTACTAGCTGATTTCCATGGTCAGAGATTTTTTTTTAAAAAAAATGCCCAAAATTGCCGTTGTTCCTTATTTTTCTTCTTCGCCCTTGTATAAAATAAGAGTGCTAGTACACAGTTGGAATCATTCTTGTTTAAGAACAGTAATAATAACGCGTTGAGTCAGCATACAAAGTTTTGCATTCAGACTAATCAAAAGCTGACATAAAATGTTAGTGGCCACAGGAAATTCGACCCACAGGGATTGCCTCAACCAATAGTCGGGGACTATTATGGAAGTAGTCGTTTTGCGCCTATTATGTTTTTATTTGTGGATCATGTGCAACCGTGTTATACGTCCAAAGGACTTCCTGGGCTTTGATTAAAAAAACCCTTGGATATTTAATTCTATTCCAATTGTTCACCTCACGAAATCCAAACCAGAAAATGAAAACAAAAAGGTTCGTGGTAGATAACTCACACTCGCTTAGTTTTCTGACTCCCTTTTCTTTAGCATTACAAAATTAATTTGATACACTATTTTTCTTAATTCCCTTGGAAAGGGTTTTCCGTTAGTAATGATGGTAGCAAGAGGCAAGAATCATTGAGGACACAAACCGGTAAAAAAGAGGGTAACATGGGCCTCGTCAACTTTGGCGAGTAGGGGTGACCCACGTCGCTTTATGGTAAAGAACCAAAGGCCAACCCACCTCACTGCCAGGAATACCCACGGGTCTCCATCATTGATGGCTGTTGGCGGCTTGCTTACTGCATCAGCTTGAATCTTAAATTTACTCTGTTAAAGTTGTTAGGTAGGTCAGTGTTAGATTCATGTTCAAACAACTCTAATCATTTATTTGTTAGATTTATGTTCAAACAACTCTAATCATTTATTTGTACCAAAAAAAAAAACTCAATCATTTATATAACATCAACACGACTGGAGGCAACAACTATCCATTACCCCGATCGAAACAACAGCATACTTTTCTCTTTTTCTGATAACATAGTTCAACTCTTAGATACACGACGCTACTGTCCCCGTCTGATTGAACTCCTTTTTCCTATTACATAGGTGAAAGAATGTGGACACATTTAATAAATGACACGATTTTGCAAAATGACATGCTAAAAACAGCTACTGGATTATTATGTGCAAACCACAGGATCTTGACTATTCTGCTGTTACGGTTAAGACTATACTGAATGAATGAAAGAGAATACAAGGTAAGTATTTTACGGATCCTGCGCATCTGATTGGAGGTTAATAATTTGACAAACCACAAGCTTAGAGAGTTCATTGATTGCAGCTTGAAACTGATAATCACCTGACTCCCTGTGTCCTGGCCTTCTTCATGACTGTACATTTAATCCGCTGTATTCACCAGCAGCAACCTTTGTTTTCCGTGAAGTGGTGAGGGCCTTCTCCAAATCTGACTGTGCCAAGCACCTTGGTTCCTGAAACTAGAAAAGAAGAAATATTCAAAGACACATCAAATGCCATATCATCAGAAATTTTTTTCCCAACCAAAAGATGTTGATAAACCCCCAAAAAAGGCATATGGCAAGCAGAAGCAACAGCCAAATCATAAACAAGTAATGGCTTTCCACAGACCAATAACGCCGTTCAAGCATGCAAATATAACTCCGGGCTCATTAAAAATATTTCCAATATTCAAAGTCAAAATGTAGCTTTCGCTTGTTAACAAAAATCGACTCTACTAAATATGAAATACAGGCAAGATAGCCCTTTCGTGCTATTCACTATTGCAGAAGCAGAGAAAAATTAAAGAGAGGTAAGGTAGAAGAGAATAACGAACAAACTCACAGGAGCATTTCTCCCTTGCCTTTCTTTATCCAGCAGTTCCCTAATGGGAAAATAGGCAGCCTTCTTGCAGAGGTCAAACAGATCTGAACCAGTATATCCCTCACACAAGGCAGCTATATGATCAAAGCGAATGTTGTCTTCAACTCTCTCCCCCTTTAAGATAACCTTAAATATCTCAGCCCTCTCCCTTTGGTCTGGAAGTCCAATTTCAAAGGCTTGAGGAAACCGCCGTAAGATGGCCTCATCAAGTTCTGAGGGACGATTGGTTGCTGCAAGGACCATAATGCGCGCATTCTCTACACAAGGGAAAAATATATAACTGTCAAACCTAAAAGTCCCTGACAGAGCAAAAAATACTAAATGACACGGATACCAAGTACATCTACATAGATAATATTGTCAAACTTCAACATAGTTTTAATGTTTAGTCCTTGAGAAAATTACATGATATGCTTGCAAACTTACGATCGGTGGTAAATCCATCCCATAAAGTCATGAACTCAGTTTTCATGTTTAACATTGCCTCATGATCCGATGTACGACGCTGACCCAAAAAGCTGTCAACTTCATCCACGAATATGATAGCAGGCTGGAGCTTATAAGCCAGGCTAAATACAGCAGCCACTGCAAAAAAAAAAACAAAAAAAAAAAAAGACAGTACAATATCAATGATCAAATAATAAAAGAATCACACTTCAAAAGGAGAAAATGGGCTCAGTATACGACATTAAAAGCATATAAAAGTAAGCACGATGGATTTAATCATAAAGGCAAGGTTAGGAAAATGAAAGTCTAGTTCTAGCAATAAGCAGAACTATTCTAGTCAAATTTAATCATAATAGTCTCTTAAAACTTACAGGTTGAAATGAATCGCATCTTATACACTTTTTAGCAATGAGAGGAACAAGATTCAATAACATTTGACTCATAAGCAACAACAACAAAAAGTATGAAAGTTCCAATAATCTTCATGCCAAGCTCTTATAAACAAGTAATAAATAGCCACCATGGAAACTGTCCACAAATGTATACATAATGAGCACTTACCAAGTTTCTGGGCATCCCCAAACCACTTGCTCATCAGGTTTGATATCCTTACATTAATGAAAACTGATCCAGACTCCTTTGCAATAGCTTTGGCAAGCATGGTTTTCCCTGTACCAGGGGGCCCATACAAGAGGACCCCCTTTTGTGGGCCAAGAAGTTTGCCATGACAGAATAGTTCAGGTCGTTTAAGCGGCAGTATAACAACCTCAAACAAAGCTTGCTTAATCGTTTGCAGTCCCCCAATAGAGTCAAACTTCACATCAATGTGGTCGGGATTAACAACATCACAGGTTATGACATCCTGTATACAATAGAGGGGGCAAATTTAAAATATATTTGGCTCTAGACCCCATCTTATACAATAAATCTAAAATAACTTTCGCGAAATAAAATTAGACCATACATCCATACATGATATGACTTAGGAACTAGTACTTATACTCTATATTTAGATTAGATTTTCCATTTATCATACGCATATTTACACAATTTTTATCTACTTGAAGTTCATCTGAACTAGAAGAGCCGAGTTCCCTGACCCAATGATTTGGTGTCTTTTATATTATATGGAATCACAAAACGAAAACTCCATCAGTTATCCACTGTAGAAACCAAACAGCATCAAAACCTAAGAACTCTTAGTAAGCAAAATTCTAACAAGCCCAGACAAGTCCTACAAATTACAATGCAACAAAATCAAGTGCCTGCCAGAATAAGGTTCCCAGGAAAACTCACAGGCCAAAATCAACCGCAAAACGGAAAATTTTAGAAGATGAAACGGCACCTCGTAAGCGTTTATTTGAATGAGAGGACGGCCAAGACGCTTAGCTAAATCTTTCTTGTGTTGAAGGGCTTTCTTTGATGTCTCACGATTAGGGTCGAGGCGTCGAAGCCCAGCGAACAAAACCAAGCAACTAAGCCCCGCACTCGCCGCGTACAATAACAAATCTTTGACGAACTTCGTCTCGGACGAACCCGCCATCAGTCTATTTCCAAGAACAAATTATTATAGTAATCGTACGAAACATTCGAAATTGGAAGCCCTCCTTTTCCTCTGAATCAAAACTCAAGCTCCAAACGAATGCGAATACCTAAACATAAAATGATAAGTAGGTGAGGGTCGCCGGGGGGTAGCGAAAAGACGCGAGCAATTCTTGTTTCCCTACATTTCAGGAAAGAACCGGGAGAGAGATGCCTGGCATTCAGACAGTTGAACTGACAATTAAGAAAAGGGCCGCGATTCTGTCCAGGAGATGGGGGCTTTTAAGTCAATCCAGATGAATAGGCCCAATAAGGCTTATTGGGCTTGGTCAAGCTCCTAGGTCGCGTATTAACCAAAAAGCCCATTTCTAGATCCAATCTCGTTGGGCTTTGCTCTACAATGACAATATTTTTTCCTCGTTGGGGTTGGTCCGAGTGGTAAGCGGCTCGGTATCGCTTAAGCGAGATCTCGAGTTCGAGCCTTGGCGAATGCAGAAAATCCCCGTTGGGAGACTCACCCACCATAGCCAGGTACGCGACGCGGGTCGGATCCAGATGTAGTCGGGGTAAAACTCCAGTGAACTGAGTGGGCAACAAAAAAAAAGTGGTCATATTCACCATTTTTTTTATATACAAAAATTTTTAGAAAAGAGTTAGATTCACTCACAATCTTTTACCATCAGGTATAAACCTAAATACTTAGTAATTGTAATGTCTCTCTAAGTATTATGACTAGAACTATAATAAAATAGCACTCTTCAAGAACCAAACACCTTCTAAATAATCGTATATCTTACTTCGTTAGTTTAACCGACAGTATATTCACTTCTTTGATGACGATGTATATCATAAAAGAAGTCGTGATTAGTAATAGTATATCCCTATTGTTTGATTGGTTGGGCTGGCAAGTGGCAAGTGGAGTGGAAACCCTATCTGATATTGACTTTTTTGGTGGGTTCTATTCAAGTAGCTTGAAGATCAGAAGAATGACTGCAGGCAAAGGAGAGGAGGCCATTGAGCGCAGAGAGAGAGAGAGAGAGAATAGCAGTTTTGTCTTTGGTCAATGACTTGAAGCAGGCAGTGAATAATGAATTTATTCGCACCCCGTGAAAACATGAATATCCTCATGTGAGTGACCTCAGAGACACGAACTGGAGCTTATGCGAAAATAATAATTTTTATTGAAATATAATGATGAATGATGATGATATTCCACGTAATACATGAGTCCACGTTAATGTACTAGTTTGTTTGAAATGGGAATGGCATCAATTCATCACTATCTAGTAGACAAACTGCCTCCTCCTATTGCTGTTTTTTTTAAATGAAGTTATATTTTTAGTGTTAGATTTGAAAACAAAAATCATATCTAGTATTTTTTTTTAATCAACCTAAACATACATTTTGAGATATTACACCCGAAGGAATAATGATTTTTCCGAAGAAAACTCCTTCCAAAAATTCATTTTTAAATGAATAATAAAAAAAAGATTTGGAAGAAAAACTCGGGCAGCATGTGTTGGGATTACCTGTCAACAGCAAAGAGCAAGAATAACGTAACATGAAAAGAACCTGATGGCGTCAGCTAACATCGTCCTGACCCGTTGGCATAATGTGTTGGTTTTTTACTTTCTTGTTTTGGTTTTGTCAATCCCACTTAACTTATAACACAATTACCATCTTGTTTATTCCCGTGTCGAATAAACCAGTTCACATCGTTATTCTTTTTAGTGACATTAATTGTATCTTAACCTGAATCTCTCTTATAAGTTATAAGGCGAAAATCCTCAAATACATATCCAGCGTCATAAAGTATGAAAATTTTAGCAAGTCTCACACGCCCAGAGTATCAAAACCACAACCGTTGCCGGGCCCGATTGCCTTTTTCTAAAACAAAATCAGACCCAAAAAGTTATTTCTGTGCAAAGAGAGGGAACTCTTCCTAGGACGAGGATTTAAAGCTTAACCACCGTAATTTAAGATACCAGATTGCCATTAACGTCAAACTTCGCAGTCCCACGTTATGTGTTATTCATTCTCTTGCCTTATCTGTGTCCTACGCGATTTATGGTAGCTGACCTTTCAAGTATCTTTGTGATCACTCTTTTTGTTTTTGGATCTTTTCATATCTGGGGCGCCATGCTCATGCCACACGCCTTTCAAGAGAACAAACTTCGAAAGGAAGGGAACCCGACCAAGAAAAGGCCTCTATTTCCAACCAAATCAAAACAAGTGCCTGCTTCCTCCCTCCTCTTCTCTCTCCGAGCCAACCAAAGGAGTGTGGTTATTGATCTGTAACTGTACTCGAACATGTTTAACGAGTCGTGGGGCTTTGGCTAGAAAGTCGTGGTACAAAAAGCATGGTTTTTGGGTCGTACCACCTGGTTCTAGTAATTGCAGGGAGAGTAGTCCTCATGACTTTGGTTCATTCGGTTTGCATTTATTGCAATGATTAATACAACTGTCAGAATTTGACCCGAATCTTATCAGTTCTTGCATTCAGTTGTTTCCTGAGACCACATTTGTGGGCATTTTGGATTCTGACGTCCCTGTTTTGCCTTTTAACCGCTCCTTGTGGTCAAATTTCAAGTTCGGTTAATCTTCTGGTTTTGACCTTTAAACATGCTCGCATACCATCAGGGGATGAATTTGGAGGATTTAGATACTTGAAGTGGAGGAGTTGATGAACTCATTTTATTCATTATTCTCACGCAGTGGAGAATTCTTGTCGATTAACAACTGAAGCCTCGGTGTTTGTCAAAAAGCTTAAATCTAATGTCAGAGCATAAAAGAAATTGTAGCAAGCTAGGTGCGTTTTATATTTCATCACTAATTTATGCAGCTATTTTTGTTTTCCTGAACTTTTTCCTCGTTAAATCAGATGCTAATTCATTTTTTCCCTACTTCTCCGTCCTACAATTCTGCTAATGTCTTTCTAAATTGTTATTTCATCTAAGATACATCTGTACTTTATTTCTTATTACCTTGTAATCCAAGACGATGATTAGAAATTATGTGTTTTCTCTTTTTGATTAGAAATTCGAGAGTTCTGCTCACTATTTACTCATTCCCCCTTCTGCTCTAATATAATGATTAATTCACTCAGAGTAGACTATTTGGAGAGTCCAATGGGTACTTTGAACAATGAAGAACGCAGAGAGATTGAGAATTTGGACGCTGAAGAAATGGAAGGGGCTCGAGTAGTTCCGGAGGATGTGAGTAGAATAGTGCCATGGACAAGACAGATCACAGTTCGAGGACTAATAGCTAGCTAACTCATTGGAATCATTTATTGTGTGATCTTGATGAAGTTGAACCCCACAACTGGGCTTGTCCCCATTCCCCAATCTCAATGTCTCAGCTGCTCTCCTTGGCTTTGTCTTCATCCGAACTTGGGCTAAACTGCTTGAAAAGGCTAAGATTGTTTCAACACCTTTCACGAAACAGGAGAATACCATCATTCAGACTTGTGCTGTGGCATGCTATAGCATCGCAGTAGGAGGTGGAGTTTTCTTTCATTTCTCTGATTTTTTTAATGTTTAAATAGAAGAACTCTTCCCCTTATATCAGTAAAGTTCTGAACTTTATTACTGAAATTGCAGGTGGTTTTGGGTCTTACCTTTTGGGTCTGAACAGGAAGACGTATGAACAAGTAGGGGTTGAAACCCAAGGGATACTCCTGGGAGCACCAAGGAACCTGGGATTGGTTGGATGACTGGTTTTCTCTGTGACTAGCTTCGTTAGCCTTTTGGCTTTGGTTCCTCTGAGAAAGGTGGTTGTTTCTTATTAGTAATTCCTCTTGAGTTTTTTCAAGACTTAATCAAATACCGATTTTTTTATTTAAAGGTTGTAAGTTGATGAAATTTATGCAAACAGGTATTGATAATAGACTACAAATTACTGTATCCAATTGGAACTGCCACTATTGTTCTCATAAACGGCTTCCATACTACTAAAAGGGATGAGCAGGCCAAGTAAGGCTTTCTTTTGTTTGTGTTTTTTGAGTTAATCAAGGTGAAAGATATTTATGATCTGATACTAGCTCGACTTCTTTTTCAGGAAGCAGGTTCATGGTTTCATGAAATACTTTTCTTTGTGTTTTTTCTGAGCTTTCTTTCAATGGTTCGATTCAGGTGGAGATCAATGTGGATTTGTTCAGTTTCCCACCTTTGGATTGAAAGCCTGGCGTAACTCGTGCGTGCTTATATCTTGCCTCTGCTGTCGTTAGTCTTCTTTATGGAAGAATTTGCAGGGCCATTAATGAAAAAATTAGTTTGGATTTTGCAGATTCTACTTCGATTTTAGTATGACTTACATTGGAGCTGGAATGATTTGTTCACATCTTGTCAACTTATCTTTGCTTCTCGGTGCCGTGCTTTCATGGGGTATTATGTGGCCGTTGATCAGGGGACTAAAAGGAGAGTGGTTTCCTGAAAGTTTATCAGAAAGCAGCATTAAGAGTCTTAATGGTTATAAAGTCTTGAAGTGAACTGAATTTTATGACTATAAAAGATGACATTTCCCTGTGATTCAAGCCTCATTTCTTCTCCCTTCACTTGCTGCAGGTTTTCATTTCCATTGCCTTGATCCTTGGTGATGGGCTTTACAACTTCTTGAAAATAATTTATTTCACGGCCGCAAATATCATTCCCACAATTAAAAGGAGGAACATTAAAGAGGGTGTAAATAAACGGCCTCTTATATGTCAAGAAACAATTTGTGCACATGATCAACTAATAGTTATTGACCTTTTCATGCCAACCCAATGTGATCTTATAGTGGATTATGATGTGTGAGTCTCATAAGCATTCAACGGTGAATTGATTTCTTTGAAATTGCAGCATCAGAAAACCGAAGGATGCCCCTTGATGATGTTCGATAGAATGAAGTGGTCATTAGAGAGAGCATTCCGATATGGTTGGAATGTGCAGGATACACATTGTTCGCCATTGTTTCTATCATTATAATCCCCCTGATTTTCCCAGAATTAAAGTGGTATGACATAGCGGTGGCCTATCTACTCGCACCTTCTCTTAGCTTCTGCAACGCCTATGGCACCGGCTTAACCGACATGAACATGGCCTATAACTATGGGAAAGTGGCTCTGTTTATGCTGGCAGCCTTGGCTGGCAAAGAGAATGGAGTGGTTGCCGGACTTGTGGGGTATGGCCTGATTAAATCCATTGTTTCCATCTCATCTGATTTGTTGCAGGATTTCAAGACCGGCCATCTCACCTTCACCTCGCCTCGTTCGATGCTTATGGCACAGGCTATAGGGAGAGCAATAGATGCGTGGTGGCTCCTCTGACATTCTTCCTCTTCTACAAGGCACTTGATGTGGGAAATTCAGACGGGGAATACAAGGCCCCATATGCCATTATATACGGAAACATGGCAATCCTTGGCGTGCAAGGCTTTTCAGCACTACCCCATCATTGTTTGCAGCTGTGCTATGGGGCTCTCGCGTTCGCGATAGCAGCCAGTTTGGTGAGAGATCTGAACCCCAGGGATAGTGGGAAATGGGTTCCTCTTCCGATGGCGATGGCGGTGCCATTTTTACTCTTTCCTACGGGCTTCTACTTTCTGAAAATCGTTACTCTTTCCTTTTCTTTCTTTTTGCCAGGCACTCTTTCCTTTTCTTTAATAGTATACATTAAAAAAAATTAACTTATATTTACCATAATTAGTGAAAGTTATGGGTTGGAACTTGGAAGTTGGGTGAGGGATGCAGAGTTCAGTCGTGGGAGGATTCCTGGTTACCACAGAATAATTACGCTGTGAGGACTGAGGAACCGCGGAAGGTTTAGGGGAGTAGCTAAATAAAATTAATAGAAACTGTTTTTTGGTAGGTAGTAATTAATAGTTATAAAAGAAAAGGTAAGAAAAGGACGATGGGTGCTGTAATGGAGAAGAGAAGTTGGAATTGTTAGTCAGCTACGTGCACTCAAATTAATTAATCAAATAATATTAAATAAAAGTAATGTAGACCGGGCCTAACACAGCAGAGAAGCTGAATAACTTAATTTGACTTGACTTCGGGCATCGCACCACTAAAAAGAAAGAAGGGTCGGTATTAATCAGTATTAACATATATATCCAAAATGTAATACTCCTCCAACTAAATATAATACAAAATTAATAAGATAATTTTAATCTTAAATATAAAATTTATTTTTTAAATATTAATATTTTTTAATAATAATTAAATAAGAGAAGTAGAGTAAGAGTTTAAAAAAATAATTGAAGTACTTTAAAAAAATATATTATAATAACTAACTTAATTTATTTATTTAATCTAATTAAATTAATTAAATAATTTTTATATTTAAGATCGGAGTAACTTAAATTCAATAGAATTTATTCCTGAAAGACTTACAAGTGTAAGAAAAACATGTGGATCTTTACTACTCTTTTAATCTTATTTATAAAGCAGGTAGAATAAAATTTTTAGTCATATTTATAAGACAGATAAAAAAAAATTGTTAATTCTATTTATAAGTCATAGTTATTAAATTTTTTATATAAATGTACTCTATAATTTTTTCACTTATTTATTATTGTAATAGGGTATAATGAATATTAAATAAGGATAAAATTAAAATATTATTAAATTTTAAGATAAAGTTAATAAATTTTAAGATTTTTCTTAATATGTATAAAATATTATAGAAATGACTTATAAATAATAACATATGAATATATTTACATGTCTTTGACATATGTTATATTCAAAGTGGATGAACATTATTATAAATTGGATTGAATATGGGGAAAAAATAATGGGAGCTTCCCTTTATTCCGAAGAAGGTTATTGCACCTACAAGTTTGTCGTCGTTTTTATAATCTGAAAGTCAATCTTAACACTGTTACAGTATTAATTAATAATAAATTAAGATCTAATTATTACCATTAATGACAATATTTTTATATGACATACATAAAAAAAAAGGTGTCTAATTTACTTGGAAGAATAAATATTTCATAAATAATTTTTGTAATGCTTGAGAAAGAAATAGAAATAAAAAGTAAATTTTGTCCTATCTTTAAATTATGGTTGAGTTTAATTTTTTTTTATAAATTTTTGTAATAACAAAATATGAGTTCCTAGTTTCATTTCCAAACCATTGGGCTGAGTCATCTGAACACGGAGGGAGGGTTGGTGTGACTAGCCCACCGTTTTTTTGGTAGGTGTAGGCTGGTCCAAGTTTCCATTTTATTTTATTTTATAATTGCGTATTATTTCAAGGCACAAAATAAATTAACGAGGATTCCAATGAAATAAATTTATTAAACTTAATATAATGTAAAACAAGAAAAAAATATAATTCTATCTATATATTTCATGGATAAAAATAACGTTACATAGAAAATATTTATGACAAAATAATTTCTTATCTTTCTCTTTACGAGGTAAAATTAGTAACAAGATTCATGACAAAATATAAAGATCATATATATGTTTTTAATAACGCTCATAATTCTCAATTCATGTATTTATTTGAAAAATTAAATTATATCTCTCCTCATTAGGTCTGGACAGCGTTAAACCCTACCTTATAATGCTCAAAACTATTCATTCTTCATCTCAACACAAATGCAACGCATGAGTCACAATTATACGCTCTTCCCGAGGACGGAATGATATTTTTTTAATATAAAAATTAGTTAATTTTTTAATAAATAAAAAAAAATAGTTAGTTATAATTAATAGTTAGTTAGACTATTTTAGAGAATATATAATATAAATTTATTTTAATTAATTAAATTTAAATATAATTAATTTTTATTTGTTTTTAAATTTTTCAAAAAATTAACTAGCAACTACCAAATATAGCATAATCACATTCTTAAAAAAACGACAAAAGCACTGGCGTTCTAGAGAGTGCCTTCCCCTCACCTACCAACTATAGAAATAAAAATAATAATTTTGCTTGTGGAATTCAATGTTGCCGAAACGAATTAGCAATTCTTAATTGACAAAACTAATCTTTGGCAACTCATCAGGTTCAGACAAAAAATGTAAAATATGTAATTATTTAAAATATATTTAATTTTTAAAAAATACTATTTTATTAGTGTGATTCTTTTAAAAAAAATTGTAGAAAAAGAAAAAAACTACACTTGGGCAGAATCGTACGGCGGGTTCATTTTGTAATTTAAAGAAACTTCAAGACTTCTTTTGTGAAAATAAAAATCCTGCCATATATAAAGGAAGGAATGCCTGGGCAGCGTAACATCAGAGTGTGAGCTTGACAGTACTTGACATTGGCAAACGGGTGTGAGAAAGGGAGCTACGTGTCTGGGAAAAAGCCTTCTCCCTGGTAGGCTCCTAACTAGAGTTTTGACCACAAATCTCCTCTAACCGAAATTCCATTGTTTAATTTGATTTCTGTAAAATTTCGAGGTTTTTCGATGATCGGGATCGGCTTCGACTATCGGCTTTTTTGTGATTTTTCTTTTGGGATCCTTTTTTTTTTTTTTTAATCCCTTTTATCATCGTTTTGCCCAAATGGAATTTTGTGGGTTTGACTAAAGATTTTTCCGGGTCCTGTGTATGTATTTGATTTTTGTGGCAGGCGGCAGAGTAAAAAATGGCTTCGGATAAAAAAGTTTTCCTGTACGAAGAAGTGGCAAAGCACAATCAGATCAAAGATTGTTGGCTTATCATATCTGGAAAGGTAAGTTCTTCTTATCATTTGATGTTTTCTATTGTGGTTTGTTTTCTGATTTCACTGACGCTGTGAGAAACGATCGAAAGCACAGGGTTCAGTCTTGTAGTTGTCGATTATTCTTGCAATTTGCTTATTTTGAAGATTTTCGCTTAATGAATGGCTTGGACATGTGCATAGTAAATTCTTTGTTGACTGATTTCTTTTCACATCTGGTGTCTGCTGGCTATAGCCTATAATGGCTACTTCTTTGATATATCTGGTTATTTTTTGTGTTTTTTTTATTCAATTCACCGCCTCTCTTTAAGCTAAAACTCAAATTTGGGATTTAAAATACTTCATTTGTCTCATCCGGTGGCGTTTAATCATATGATTTTTGAACACCGTGCATATCTTATTAACTTATTTATCATTCCATATTATGCGAGCTTTAGTTTTTTTTTTTAGCTCATAGCTTGGACAAGATATGATGGAAATGTTCACCAAGATATTTTTTGTTTTTTGCAACATGTTGCATTTGGCTTTCTTGTTCAGTATTCCAGATTGAAATCACATCTCTCACTTTCATTTGCTAAAATCTCCCCTGGTTTTTATCTGCCACTGCAATTTCCTAGTTATAAAGTAGACTGTAAGTTGGCTTCTGTCTATGTCATGACTCATGCCTGCATTAGATGCTTAACAAATAAGGCTCTTGTGCCGATATTGACTCCCTTACTCTTACAACATTAACTTTTCCGTTGCTGCAGCATCTTTTTTCAATTTTACATGAATCACTATAAAACAAAACTCTGTCTCTATTTGTACCTAGTTAATCAAAGGTTACAATAGATTTCACTGGAATTTCAGCTTGAGTTTAAGTGGTTCTTAGTAAGCCACAACATCTATTACTGAGGATTCAAGAGTCAGTCTGTCAGTTTGAGTACTTCACTTGAATCAGTTTACGACATAGTTCGCTGCCTTATAAAAACGTGTTAATATGATATACTGTAGAACTACAATTATTAGCGTCTTACAGAACATGCTAGTTTGATATGCATGTCTATGCCTTGCGTTAGAATCTCATTGTTGTATACAGTGGGTCAGATTATTCTACTTGTATGATGTTAAACAATCATCACTTAAATGTGTTTCTAACTTTCTATGCCTTAATCATATTTAGGTCTATGATGTTACCCCTTTCATGGAAGATCATCCTGGAGGTGATGATGTTCTGTTATCTTCCACAGGTATGCTTATCACTTACATCATCTACAGACGGTTGATGAATGTACCAAATATTATCATAGTAATATATCGTTGTCCACTTTGCAATTGACAGGAAAAGATGCAACCAACGATTTTGAAGATGTGGGACACAGCGATTCAGCTAGAGAAATGATGGCAAAATACTGCATTGGAGAGATTGACGCAACAACCATCCCAAAGAAGCGGAAGTTCGTTCCACCTCAGCAGCCTTTTTACAATCCCGACAAGACCAATGATTTTGTGATCAAGATTCTGCAGTTCCTTCTCCCGCTCCTGATATTGGGGTTAGCCTTTGCTGTCCGACAATACACCAAGAAAGATTAGAGAGACCCTTTTTGTTTAATTTGAACTTCGGGAAGATTTACTTTCCTGTCTCCATTCAACCGTTTAAAAATTGGGGCTAGTTTCTTTGTGGTATGGGCGTTGAAACTGGATTCCTGTTCGTTTAGGAGCTGTTTTCCATCTTTAGTACGCAGCCGTATTGAAAGTCAGTGACTGCTGGGTGTCGAGATCTTCATTGATATGAAAAACGTTACCTCTCTTTTCTATACAAAATCTAGAGAAATTAACTTTCAGAACCTTAATTTTGTAAAATTTATTAACAAGGATCTTGTTATTAATTAGTCCTTTTAAATTTACTGAGACTTTTTTTAAAAAAAAAAATACAACCTAATCGTTTCAAGAATGATTTTCTTGAAGTTACATATACGTCTTCTCTACAAGTGAACGATTTGGTCTTGTCCGTTGCTTGCTGGAGGTTTTAGGTTCACATCTCAGATTTGAACGTGGAAGATGTTGTCATGAACAAGAAGCAAAAGAAAACTTTAAGCATATCTTAACGTGCGCCTACGACGTTCTTTGGATCTTTAGTTGTATAATTTTAAGAGAACCATTTTATATTTTAATTAGCACTAGAATGGATTTTTGCCCCCTGCGTGAGAATATTTAATTTCAAAAAACACGACAAAAAAATATGCAATGTGCATTTAAAAAATAATATATAGTTTTACCTTGATACATTAGTTATAACCCGTAAGAAAGTGCTAAATACTTTTTTTTTACAAGCATAGAAACAAATTATTACATTCCAATCGAATGTGCACAAGTTTTATTTACTCAAGTTTAAGCAGATCGAATGCTACTTTCACTAATTTTCCATAAAAAAATTTTTAACTATCCTAGTATAGAGCTTGATTTCAGGAAAATGTCGGTTTGAGGTGAGGTTTACTTCCATAGTTCAAGCACAGAATCACTTCAAGGAGAGTGAATCGGGTTTGGGTCTGTTTGAACGTGAACTCAACAACGTACCATTTTAAGTTAAGGCCATCATCTCCTAGAATTCTAGTGGTTTCGAGAGATTTAAATGATATGCAATGTGATCAGAAGCTAAAGCTCAAGCACCAGAACTCCACAAGCTCAAAGACAACAATCATATATCGTAGAATAGTATCTCAACCTTGTGATGGTTACATCCCCCTACCCACCTGCTTCTTGCATCGGTGTTCTAGAGAGTCCCCAGAACTATGTCTGAAAACAGAATTTTAAGAGAAAAAGGTGCAAAGTAGGATAAAAACACATACATCTAACTAATTTCCATCCCCATTAGCCCACCAATACGGCATATGAGCCTTGAATATGTATGTGGTGGCTAGTTGAAGCAGTAGAACTCAAAGTTAAATCATCTGCAATGCTTATTTTTTTCTTCCAGTGGAGAGACCTGGCAGACTGAAATAAATAAATAAGATCTTTGAAAAATATTGTAAACCATTTTAATGATCAACCAAATGCAGTCACCGGAATGATGTCTCTATTTTGTCATGAAGGGTCACCACCAAGTTATGGGCATCATCTAGCAGTTTCCAAATATCCAAGTGTCCTGCCATGCCATTGCATTCCCTGATGATCTCATCCATACTGCTATATTTCTCAATAATCAGCTTCCTCCTCTGCAACACTGAAGCTGCTACTGCATAAAGCAATAAATCATCTGTCGGTGGAGCGCGCTGCCTTATTCTGCTCCATGCGGACTTCCCAATACCTGCCCTTATAGCTGCTTGGTCTGCCCACATCACTTCCCAGAGGCAGACAGTCTGTTCAAACGTCAATTCCCTTCTGAACAATACCACCACCATCCTATAAACAAAAAAACAATCCTCGGCCTGGAGCTTCTCCAAGTGCCTATATAGGTGGGAGTCCTTAAACTTGATAATTTTAGCAACAATATTAAGTTGCCTCCTTATACCTACCTCATCAAGTCTAAAATTCTGCCGTGCCTTTTTCATGAATCCAACGAAACACCAGAAAGCCATGTGATCCTCAGATATAACAGTTATTATAGGAGACAACAGGTCACTCATACCTTGGCAATAGCCAATCTCAGGGTCATATAGTGCATATGCCTCAAGGATAGCAACTAGTCGAGCAGCGTGGAATACTCTGTAGGGCTCTAGGTGACCATAATCCTTCAAGCCAACCACCTCAGCAGATCTCCATGCCCTGCTCTCTGATACCACAGCCTGAGAGGAGGAGTAAGACATCCATTCTGCATTGGCACGCACTGCATCAAGTCTAATGATACGCTGCCATGTTGCAAAATCTTCCTTAGTTTTAAGTTTCGATGAGACTTCCGTTTGGGATGAAGAATGCTCCTTGGAAACTGTCTTGGGATCATTCTCCTCCTGACCATCCCCAGAGGGGGAATTCTGGATTACTTCAGGACTTTCTGATGATTCTGAATCAGAAGAATCAGTATCCAGCGCAGAGGTATCAGCATTGTTGGCATTAGAAACATCATCTCCTTCAACCAATGCACTGGATGGATCATCGGAGTACTCAACATCACGGCTCCTCTCCTCACTAGAAAGGGATTCCCTGGCACTGGCAACGTCTTCAGAACTAAGAGAACCAGAGTCATGAATGACAACCCCACTATCCCCCTCCCTGCTAACTCCATCAATTTCATTTAACTTGAAGCTCCCATTGTTCTGCTTTAGAAACCTCCTGCATCGTCTGCGGATTTTCTCATACTCGTTTCTGCATTTAAAGGTTTAGAATTAATCCCGCACAGAATTAGAGCAAAGCAGGGGGCGAGAAGAAAACAAAATGAGTTGCAAGAGTGGAGAAGCTCACACAACCAAGCAGGAAAGAATTGTATAACATGTTTAGAGATAAAATTTGTATGCCTACCTATTTTGACTTGTTATAACATCTCTTTCTTCTTTGGTGCTGTCCAAGTCATAGCTGTTTTAAATGAATAAATAATCAGCAACCATATGGAAGTTTGTCTAATCAAATTAATTCATTTAGAAAAGAATATGAAATAGAGAATCAACCACTCCAATAATCCAAATCTAGGGAAAGAGTAATCAATGTGCTCCCAAACACGAAACATGGAGAAAAGAACCAAAAGTGAGCAACTACATAACAAAAATGTTTGATTGATTTCAAGCATACAAGTATAGATACAGTAATAGCCATTAGGAATGAAACTAGGAAGAAAGCATACTTACACTCCAAGTAGAAATGGCCAAACTTCAGCCCTAATGGTGGGATCAACACCCTGCAAAACTATTGTAATTAATTCCAAATGGTAAAACAGAAACATGAGAATCATAACTTCAAGGTCAAGATAAACAGAAAAGTAAACTTACTCCACTGCGAACTCTTTTCAAGAACTTAGCTCCACCATCACGGAGTCTTCCATCTTGTGTAAACAAGCTTTTCCACTGCTGTGGTGAAAGTGCATGTTTTCTTTTCCTGCGTGACCATGGTGATTTGAGGCGACCCCTGAAAATTTCCAATCAACAATTACTCATTACTTCCTGCCTATGTACAAGGGAGTTAGAAAATAGACAATAACAGCCAACAATGATAGAAAAGAAACATCAGAAGGAATGAAAAAGCATAAACGAAAATCTCTTCTTCCTTCCATATTAAATGTAATGCATTATACAAAGATAATTATCAGGTGTTTCATAAATCATTTTGTGAAATATTTTATTCCTACTTCCAAAGTGCTAGAGCACTTCATGCATAAAACCAGATGCGCTCAACTTACAAAAGTTAAAAGGGAAATAGGGTTAGCCAAGTGTCGGTCAGAATTGAACGTTGAAGACCCATTTATAAGTGCAATTAGCACTGCGCTCAATAATAAGGTGTTTCTCTGAGTATTGTTCAACTTCAATTTTAAGCCACTCAGCTAAAGAAATCAAGATGGACGGTTCCAACCACATGAGAATGAGAGATAAAAAGAGGAAAAGCCATAAACTTGAAATTCATGAAACTACAAATCAACATCCACCGTATATTTGCTTGTTTATAAGACCCCAATCTAGCATCCTGGACGCCACAGATTATTTGACAGGCCATCACTATAGTTCCCATAATGAAGTTAAATTGTGTCCAAGACAATCACCAAAGCTATTCTAACAGCTGATTCGTACACAAGCAATAGATTTGACAAGAGGAATGGAGTCAGGCGATGAAATTAAAGGAAAGAAGAAAGGCTCCAACTCGAATTTTCTATAGAACACAACCAACAGAAATATCTTTCTCCCTGTTCCTCTCTTTCTCTCCTTTTTCTTATTATGCACTTAAAAAGAAAAAAGCATCGTGAATCTGACAAAACAGCAATTATACCAGAATAAGACCAGCGTATCACAGCATCAAGTATCAGAGGATAAGAGTTAGATCGAAATGCTGCAGGACAAAGACAGAATATTAAGAATATGGAAGTCGAAGCACAAAGGCGGTAGATACATGCTGATTCAGCTAAGCTGACGCGGGTAGTAACGTTTGGGATACTTAGAGATGGAGATCTGTCCCGGAACAAACAGAAACTAAATAGAAATCTGAGCTCAAACAATTCTTAGCCTTGAAAATAGGAAAAAAGCGAGTGCAAAAGGAGAAAAGAACTCACCGATCAGAGGGTGAACAAGAAGAAGCTGGTGAGGAAGAAGTAACAACGAATAGAACCGAACGCAAATGGATCCACGACGAAGATGATGATGGCAACGACGATGAAGAAGGAGAGGAATTTGAAGACGACGAAGATGAATTGTGACTTCTTCTAAGGGGATTCATCTATATATTCCTTATATACAGAACTTTCTAGTGGAACAAAATTGCAATAGAAAACAATATCACCTATGCCTGACCGAACGTGTCAAGGTTTTTTCGAAGCATTAATGCTCTCTTCATGAGATTTTTGTTTTTATTTTCAGTTCATCGGTTTTTTACCTATTGGCACCGTAGAAAATCACAGCGACGAGAGCCACCCCAGCCAAGGCCGTGACCACCACCACCGAGGTGGAGGGCGTGGTCCGAGCTGCCATTAACCAGAAACTGCGGCCACCGCCGACGGAGATGATGGGAGCGTCGCTGTTGGTGTTCAAATGAGCGGATGCGATCATGGAGGAGGAGGTCAAGATTACGAGAATGCTCTTCTTGCTCCTCGTCGTTCTTCTTATTCTTCGTCTTCAACCAGTGGAATTTCCTCTTGATTGTTTGTTGCCAGAAAAACCCAAAAGGCCAAATGCTTGTGGTTTCTTGTGCCTCCCACTTTGATTATGTGACAGAAGAAGAAATGCTTGTGGCTCCCAGCTGAGAGAGAATGAGGGAAAGCACTGAGTTAGAAGACTGGCCAAGATTGAAGATTCACAGCATTTGGGGAGCTTTGCAATGTGCTTTACCCTACCACGACACTGCGGGGTTCACCGGACTGATACGACGTCGCTAGCCCGTGACATCAAATAACTACCCTTCCTCAATCTCAATTCTCAACCCTAACATGTCTATTCCATCCCCAAGCCATCCAACTACGATTTCCTCCCATTTATAATGCACTGAGCAGTTGTCCACGGTTTTTCCCCTTTTCTCTTTCTTTTTTTTTAATTCATGTATGATATTATTGATATAAAAATAGGGTTAAGGTAGCCCCGAACTAGTTTAGCACTTTAAATTATTTAATAATATAATTAGTATTTTAAATTAATGAAAATAGTACAATCATCACCCAAATAGACCCTAACGTCCCGTTCTCTCCCTTTCACAGCTGCCTCTTTTGCCCCTCCCATACTCCATCATTGCCATTCATCCATTCACCAGCACCTCTGCCTTCCCGTCACTCGCAATCTTTACATACTAAAATATTGCTCAGAGTGACTGTCGGCAGATTTGCTAAAGATTTTTTGGCTCAACTCAAAATCATTCCTTTCTCGCTACGATACTACGACTACCCATGTCATGCCCTTCCGATACTTGCCTTCTTTCGTCTTCTCCTTCGGTTGGGGAAGATTCAGACAGCTAAAAAAGTTTGTAAATCAATTAGAATGGAAATTAAGACCCCGATGAAAACCTGAACGCTGCCCTGTTGTCATCCATCTTGTCTTTGATCCAATGGTAACATGCTGTTATCTTATTGTCTGCATGCGAATGATTCTGTTTCTGTTTGGGGTCAAATAATATTCTCTCGGGTTAATTTAGGCACCACAGAGGGAAGTGCTATTATTTGGTCTTCTTCTTGCCCCTCTAAAGTGGACTGGTTACTGGAGAGGATATGGATATCTTTTTGTCGTTCACGTTCTTGTGGGCTCCCATTGGAACACTTTTCTGTGACTTCAGTTTCTCAATTGAAGAGAAATTAAAGACAAGAGGTGTAGTGCTTGGCTTTCACGTCAACTGCCACTTTAAGATCCGACAATGGAAGCGTATGAATACTGGTCTGTACATTTTATCAAGCACATTATGTGCACCATATAGGTTGCACCAATTCAGCCCCTTCGTTCGTCCGAACCCTTAAACTGTTCAACATATATAGTCGTCATCATCATGAACGCAGCTTTAAGTATCTCACAACAGTACGGTATTAGAGAGGAGAAGGGGGAAGACGGTACCCATTTTAATTAAATCATGCGTCTATTATCTACCAAACATCATCTTGTTGTACCCAGCATCTAATTTTGATTACATAAGACAAGACGCGTACGCAGGTTCAAGAATTAAGAGCCAGAGTATGCTCAACAAAAAAGAGGAAAGGGACGCAAAAGCCAGTGTCATTTAAATAACATAACAAACACGCAAAAGATACCAGTGTAAAACTAAAAAGTACGAAATACGAAGCAAGCAGCAAAGTGCAAGATTGGTATAAAAAAGTGGCAAATTGCAAGTAGGGTGTTCTTTGGAGTGGTTTTCAGGTAAGGCATCCAACCCCAGAAGCAAGTCCATTTGCCACTACCTAGTGCATGCACCTATATACCCCTTAATATTCTCTATAATATTCCATCCCTCGAAACGAGTTGAGACAAGATTGGTATCAAAACGTGACCATACATGTCTATTCATCAACTCCCTCTCAGCTTTAGGCTTCAATTTTAAAAGGATCGAGTTCTCAAGAAATAAATGGATCATGGATCATGGATCATGGATCATGGATCATGGATCATGGATCATGGATCATGGATCATGGATCATGGATCATGGGCATCCGATTGAAAGAGAAGCTTCCACCCCATCATGTTAATTCGCTTCCTCTGCGCAAACCCACTCGACGGCCCTTTCCTTTTCGTTTTAACGGAAAAAGAACAAGGCAAACCGGGCCCACATATGAGAGTAATATAATACTCGTACGAGTAATTAATAATGCTTTAAATAGATCCAAAACGAGTAATGCAATAGAACATCATCATAATTATCATTGTATATATTCTTCTTAATTATTCAGATGGGAGACTGAGGCGTGGACTGCAAATGAGTCACGTGGGTCCTACTCCTTGAAGAGCTTCGAAGCAGCCCCTTTGTCCAAGTACCACTTGATCTCCCCTCTCCTTGGCGAGACCAATTGAACGGGCAACTTCTCCGGCTTCTCCTCATCATCCTCAAGCGCAGCCCGTACGGCGTTAGCCTTGCCGGCGCCGGCCACCACCATGGATATGTTTGACGCCGAATTGATGACGGGGAAGGTGTAAGTGATTCTCTCCGGCGGTGGTTTTAGGGAGTCGGTGAGGTAGGACACCCATTTCTGATCCTCCCTCAGAAGACGATGCCCCGGAAACAGAGACGCGACGTGGCCATCGGGGCCCATGCCCAGCAGCATCAGATCAAACATCGGAATCCCCTCCTCCGACGAAGCTATCACGTTGCTCTTCACCAACCGTCGAAGATTTGTCTCACAAACATCCGCTGCTCCGTCCGGTGGCAGCGCGTCGTCGATGGCGTAAACTTGCGCCCCAGGAATTGGCACCTCCCAACACCACAAGTTTCAATAGAATGCCACAAAATTATCAAATCAAATTCTGTGAAAACTACATGCATGTATATACCTTGGAGATGAATCCATCGTAAGCGAGCTTGTAGTTACTTTCTAAGTGAGTCTTGGGCACCACTCTCTCATCTACCCAAAACACATGCCACTTGGACCAGTCAATGGATTCGGCAAACGGAGCTTCAACCAATTTCCTGAAATTTCAACGTAAATAGAACTCAATTATGATAACAAAAACCTCAATTAAATGCTCTCGTTAAATTCTGGAAATTGTCACGATCGATCGATAACCGTATCCACAGGATAACATGATAGTTAGTGTAAAAAAAATTCTAATAAAATTACACTAGTGTGCGGATACATGCATGTATATATATATATATAGTTGTTTTAAACAAAGTCTGAATAATTTACTTATATATTTCTATTTAATATCGGACAAAATAACCAAATAAGTTTGCCGTAAGACCCTAACCATTCTGGTCAACAGAATGTCTCACCTGAGGTACTTGATCAAAGAGCCACCGGACAAAGCGACGGTGAAAGCGCCTCTTTCTTTGACATACTTACTGGAGAGCTGGGCAACGTCGTAGGCCAAAGAGACGGCGAGGTGATCCTTTGTAAACACCTCCACGTTGGTATAGCCCTTCTCCCACTTCAACGACGCCGTTACTGCGCTGGCCAATCTCTTTCGCCTCACCCCAATTGGAGCTACCCCTCTATTATTATACCTCAGAGGTCGATAAAGGAGCTTCTGATGGGGAAGTTGGGCGGGAAGCAACGACGTCGTCGGGGATAGGGGAGTTGGCTTCTTCTGTGCACACAATAAGCTGCTCTGCGGAGTGAAAGTCGCGGAGAATGCCATTGTTACAGGCTTCTGATTAATTTCAGTCGTCTTATGAAGGATATAACTCGTATTTATTTCGGGTGTTTCGATTCTTGTGTTAGTCTGAGAAGCAAAGCACAGGTTTGGATACTTTTGTCAAATATGGAGGCAAGAACATATGTGTTTCACGTACGTACGGATCCGTCAATGCTTTAGTTACAAACTTGCATAATAAATTAAAGACTCGAAAGCTTCTGTTCAGCGCCCTTTAAAGTGTTGAGACATATATGCATTTAGATTTGAGCCGACTCTCTTTAACATAGATTCCCTAGCTTTATCTTCCGTCATATTGACACTACTACTCATCAGCCCAACAACAAAGCATCAGCACTAGCTTGCTCCAGTTAATGTCATTAAATCTTTTGTCCTCACCGAGGGTCGTGGTACATTACACTCACCACCAAAAGTCCGAAATTTTTTAATTATATATGACGTAAATTGGTAATCCGCCATTTCGAACTTATCTTTAATTTTAATATCTTGTTTGTCCACACAAATCACCACATTGGAAAAACTGAAAGCTATTTACAATATAGATTCATGAAGGAGTTTTAAAAAAATCATAAATACTTCAATACTTTTATAAAATATCTCGTATTTATAGATACAATAAGTTTCTAGAATTGAAGAAGTCTTATAAAAGGAAATTATCAGAGGGCATCATTTTAGTTGGCTTATCGAAGGACCAAGTCATACAAAGTTACACATCGATAGATAGGCATATGTTTGATACTGCATCGGCGATGGTTTCAGCCTTTCCAGACATGTCATGGATCTCATTGAACTTATTTATCCAGGCAGAGGGGAAAAAATATTAACTACGTATAAGATATGATATGTTTATTATTTTGTTATTATTTAATAGTATGATTAATTTTATTTTTTATTTAGGAGTAAAAAATATCTTTTATTCATAAAATAATCGTTTTAATCCTGTTGTTATATCATGCGTACTAGATGAATTTTATTTTTTCCCTCTTATACTAACTAACTCTTGATGCCAATTGTTCATAATGCAAATGTTTACATGTTACAAATGTAAGAAATGCCAATAAAAATCTAGTTTATTATAATTATATTATATTTTCTAGCTTCTATCTCGGTTTTTGTTTTGGTGGGGTTGTTTGAAAGCGTCCTCTTATATATCACTATTCAAACTTTCACAGGACATCACCGGTGAAACTAAGACCGTTGACCCAATGATAGATGGTAATTAAGAAATCGTAATTTTATTCATTACTCTCTTGTATAACTTAGGATTATCTACTTACAATAATTAATCAAAGGTGAAAAAATAAAGTCTTGGTGTTTCACACTTAAAGGCTTATAGGGAGCATAATAATGAAAAAGCAGCACACAGACTCATATCCTAGGGAGGCCATAGATAAAAGGCCTTGCGCCTCCATCAATATTCTACTTGTACAGTCTTAAGGCTGCACCTTTGTCCAAGAACCATTTGAGCTCTCCCTCCGGCGAAACCATCTGAACCGGAAGCTTTGGGTAAGTCTCCTCGTTCTCTATCGCCGTGTAAACCGCATCCGCCTTGCCGGCCCCAGTGACCACCATGGCTATGTTTGAAGCTGCATTGATTACCGGCAACGTCAACGTTATCCTCTCCGGTGGCGGTTTTGGGGCGTCCTTGACGTACGTCACCCACTTCTTGGTCTCCTTCTCCACCGGATGATTCGGGAACAGAGCACCCACTTGCCCATCAGGCCCCATATCCAGCAACATCAGATCAAATTTTGGGAACTTAGTTTGCGTAGATGAAGCTATTACGTTCCCCGCCACCAAACGCCGTAGCGTCGTCTCGTACACGTCTGCTACTCCTTCTGCCGGCAGCGCATCATCAATGGAGTACACATTATAAGGCGGAATTGGCACCTGTCAAAACAAGTTTTTCATTTCATGACACACATTGATTTACGTATTTATTCTAAGATCCAATAAATAAAGCATAGAACATACCTTGGAGATGAACCCATCATAAGCAAGCTTGTAGTTGCTGTCGACGTGAGTCCTGGGAACCACTCTCTCGTCCACCCAGAAAATATGCCAGTTGGACCATGGGATTGTATTCACATACGGAGGCTCCACCAGTTTCCTGAAATTTTATTGCTCTGAGATTTGAATTGAAGTGAGACGTGCATGGAACAGAGTAGGAGACAGACCTGAGATACTTGATAGAGTTGCCGGACAAGACGAGAGTGAAGTAGCCCCTGTCTCGGATGAACTGGTGGGAGAGATCGGCGACGTATTTGGCGAGAGAGATGGCGAGATGCTCTTTAGTGAAGACCTCGACGTTCCTGTCCAAGGATGCCTTCACGACTAGTGCAGGCTTGTTTCGCCTGGGGCCGAGTGGAGAAACTCCATTGTTGGACCTGAGAGGGCGAATGAGGGACTTGTGGCCAATTTGAGGAGAAGAGAGGAAGGCCATGGGTGGGGATTGTGGCTTGGACAGCAATCTGGTTCGAGGATTGCACCATGAGGTGGAAGCGAGGGAGACAGGTGCCGAGGTGGCCATGTTGGTTTCACACTTCACTCCTGCTACGTAAAATAGATGGAAATTACAGGCTGTGCTGTCTTGTGGTTTGTTTCTTCGCCTCTATTTATATTATCACGTGGATCACTTTGTTATCTCTACAAGCAAGGTATTGATCCTTGAGAAAATACTTGAAGCAAATCATTGTTCATTGGAAATATTATACAATGAGTGCCTCTTGATAATACGCTCTGATCTTGTTTGTAAAAATTGAATAATGGAACTCAAAATTAGATTCAATAATAAGAACAACAATGCACGACTACAAGTTTTTTATTATTATTATTATTATTTGGTTGAGTGGAACTGAGATGAAAATTGTGATGAGATTGGAACTGTTTAGTTCATCTTTAGCAAATCTTCTTAGCCGAAAAGCAGGTTAAAGTTGTTATTCCAACCTTAAAGGTGTTAATCTGTAAAATGTTTAGCTATTTTTTAAAATTTTACTTTGAGACATGATAATTTGAAATTTCTTGTCTAGACAATTTTTTAAAATTTTCCATGTTAAAATTTAGAATTTGAGTTGCCAGTTGACATGTTTCGATGTCGAATTGTGGAATATGACTGTGAAACATTGCATTTAGATTAACTTATAGAGGTACTAAATTGTAATTTTGTAATATATTGATATTAAAATAAAATTAATTCCTTCCATCCATTTGTAAAAAATTGTGATTGGGCCCAAACGGCAACCCGAACCGGCTAACTTATTGTGGGAAAAGGAAAATAATAAATAGAAAACCCTAACCTAGGACTTGGTGTGCGGGAGCAGCTAAACCTCATTAGCGGCCTCAGCACAGGGACGCCTTCGGCGGAAGCTGATAGAGAAGAAGGCATAGAGAAAATCGAAGAAAATGCAGATCTTCGTCAAAACCTTAACAGGGAAGACCATCACCCTCGAGGTAGAGTCCAGCGATACCATTGATAATGTTAAGGCTAAGATTCAGGACAAGGAAGGTGCGTTTCTTCGTATATCCCCTGAAGAATACAATTGGTCATGAATCCTTTTTCTATTATGAATCCTTTCTGGTCATGACTCGTACGTCGTCGTCCAGGTATTCCACCGGACCAGCAAAGATTGATTTTTGCCGGGAAGCAACTGGAGGATGGCCGTACTCTTGCCGATTATAACATCCAGAAAGGTTAGTCTATTAATTTCGGTGATTTTCTTTTCTCTTCTTTCAATATTTCTATAACCGTTTCTGTTACCATGAAATTTGTGAGACTAATTCGACCGGTTGCTCTATTTTGCAGAGTCGACATTGCATCTTGTTTTGAGGCTTCGTGGTGGTATTATCGAGCCATCTTTGATGGCATTGGCCAGGAAATATAATCAGGACAAGATGATATGCCGCAAGTAAGTTCGCTCAGTATAACGTTTATACTTTTGGTGGCCTTTTGAATTACAGTATTTACTTAAGGAGATATATTGCAAATTGCAATTATAATTTTCGTTTATCCGAAACTAAATATTTCTTGAATTCATAACTGTTACGAAGTCAGTTTTTTAATGTAGAATAGAGCTGGGGGTGTGCTTGTTGGAAAGTAAATACTATATGGAGTAATTAACAGTCTTGTGCACTTCCCCGCTTTTGTATGCTCATCTGGGTCACTCGTTCACATTTAACATTCATCAAGTGCTTTCGTGATAAGATCATGGTTATATTTATAACGCATTTTGTTTTGCAGGTGTTATGCTCGTTTGCACCCCCGCGCTGTCAACTGCAGGAAGAAGAAATGTGGACACAGCAACCAGGTATCCCATTTTGAGTTTTGACTTATGATTAGAGTATGTTAGCTGTGCGACAGTGTTTATGTTTCAAATGGTTTTGAAATATGGTCTAATAATGAATATGCTGTTTTATTTCTTTAATTACAGCTGAGGCCAAAGAAGAAGATCAAGTAAGCTTTTACGATTGAAAGAAGGAACCTGGGTGTTCGTGGGTTGGTGATGTATTTTGGGATCCAGAAAGGCTTCATTTTCTTGTTACAATTGTATGATTGATAAACTACATCTCTTTTTTATTAGAACTGCATTAGCATAGTTTCTCTCGTTCGGTTGTTAATTTCTGATCTTTTACTGGAGATGCAATTGGACAATCATGTCTCTGATTTATTTGACGACACTATTTGATTTTGCCCCCAAAATCATATGATACCCCAAGTCCTGCCATAGGGAAGGAGCAACGTCCTAAGCTATGCGCAAAGCCATAACTCATCGTTAACGAGACCAGCAATCAGCCATAGGGAAGTGCGTGCCACTGCTGTTTGTTTGGACAGAGCAATCAGCATTGATAATCACATGTTTCTGTAGGCCTTAATTAATCTTTATTCAAAAAATAAAATGAAAGTCAACGTTGATGTTAATCCAGCCAGCGGCACATGATGAGATGTCGGTCCTTTGTTGGTGTGACCTCCGCCATGTAAACTTTGCAGCTCGTTATACTTTCTTCCTCTGCTCTCCTCACAAATGCAGAAAATACCACACCCCCCACAGTTGCCAGCATTTTATGACCTTAACGATACTTGACATGTTACGTTGTTACGTGAGATTTCCCAATCTTTTGCGACCAGCGTAATCAACCCCTGCAATTTCCCTTTTTGTCAGGCACTTGCGTTCCATGCAACATTGTAGGACGGCCATGAGATGAAACAACGAGATTTTGCCTCTGAACAATTGTGTAATTCATTTCCTCCAATTAAGAAAGTATAACGGAATATGCCATACAACATGCTGGCATAAAACAACTCCATTATCTCAGCTGGGTCAAAGAAACGAATTGCCCACCAGCATTCCCAAGCCTATTCAAATCTGTAGAAAGTACACATACCCTTGTTCTTGGATTGGTTCAAATGCAAGAGCCCAAAACCAAAAATAAAAAATAAAACAGTTGACAGGAATTTGAAAGCGCGTGCCCTTTCGGACCAGAGCCTAAATTTGGCGCCTTAGACCACTCCGACAAACTGTCAAGAGGCTTTTTAGGGTTCACGTATAAGATAGATGAAGAACCCAAATGACAGCAGCCTTTGATATAAATTTCACTGTGCCCCGATCCAAGCTTTGTATAATTGTGATTCTTATTGTTTGAATGATGTTAATTAAACAATGGATCAAAGTAAGACAATTCGTCAGCATTTACTTCATTCAAGTTTTTGCATGTAGTTTGCTTCAAGCAATTAGGATAGAATGGAAATAAGCCGGTTGATGAAATTAACAAGTTCTCTGCTCTACTTAGTCAAGTAATATGTCACTCCAATTCGTTTCATACTTGGAGGCATGTTATCTATGTCCTTAAAGATCACACGCAATCACTTTATACCACTTTATTAGCTCAAGTGATAAACCAGAACAGATCAGGAAAAAAGAAGAGGTAGTTGTATGGCACAAGAGGTTTAAAAGGAATGCAAACATGGACAGACACGTGTTACATACTTTATTCTTCTATATCTATCAACAGCTAAATGAGACTATCTCAAATCTTAATCCTATCTCTATCATCTCAAGGTCTACAAAACTTCATCTTTGGTCATCCTGGCTAATTCGAAGTAAGTTTCGATATGTTGTTCTTGGGCCAGAATGCTTGCAAACCAATGGCTTGATCCTTCTTCAAGGGAATATGCACACAAGGTTTTTGTGGGGTACGGATCAATTCTTCAATTCCAGAAATCTAACCACTGCGAACTGCTGCAAGACTGATCCAAGAGACTTGGATCAACACTATACCATTTTCAATCGATCCCAATTCTCCCATATCATCATTCTTGGCATTCTCTGAACTTTCATTTGACAAATTTGGCTTTGCTTTTGCGCTCATGTTGTTTTGTCCGCTGCCTGAAGCACCATCCTCTGTGCTATTTTCCATCCCAACCCTGTTTTCCCTTTTACCACCATCATCACACGTCTCCGCTAAATCTCTTAGCTTTTGTAACTGTTGTTAAACATAAATAAGTGACATAATCATATATGGCGTTTGAAATTGTATAAGTACTCCAACTAAAAGACACACATCAATTACCTCAGCTTGCAAGGATTCTTCCTTTTTCTTTATGGACTCAAACAGAGATGCTAAATTGTCATACTCATCTCTGAGTTTCCTGTATTCTTGCTCTATGTGTTTTGATTTCCATCTGGCTCTTCTGTTTTGGAACCATATGGTAACTTGGCGCTGCTGCAACCCAAGATCTCTCGCTAGTTGCATCTTCTTTCTTGGCTCAAGCTTTGATTCTGATTCAAATATGCATTCAAGTGATCGAATTTGTTCATCACTAAACCTCCTCTTGTTTTCTATGCTGTTCTTCTTTCTCGGATTCTCAGGTGGCCTTGAGCCGGGCAAGCTTCCAATATTATGTTCCTTTGATGCATGAATATACTCGTCACCCGTCATCATTAGTAAACCAGTGATAGCTGAGAAGGGCAGAATTTGAAATCCTGTGGATGAAGTCGGAATTTGATGAAAGATTTAGAAGTCTGGTGAAGAGCATAGGCTGCAGAATATATAGTTAGCGATTTTCTATTAGGCTGCCGGAACTTGTAATTAAAGGTTCATATTAACTTGTGGCGCTTTCTTTCTTGTGCGCTGTAGAAACAATTATCTTTGCTTTTCTTCTTGTAGATTTCCTACAGGGCCAATACTCTTTTATTTGAACAAGCAACTGCCCATTCATCACCCCAGAGAAGCACACGTGTTTCTTTTCTTCAAAAGATAAATGGAAAATATATGTGCCTTCTAGAGAAGAAGAAACTGATATCACTAGTCTTTCTAGGTGATTTTTCCTCGTCGTTTGATATTTTTAACGTTGTTCGTTTGACATTCCCTAGTTCTCAACTTTTACGCATTCATAATAAGTTACTTTGAGGCTCCATATCATATTGTCTCTGAAGCTAGTTGTAGGGGGGGGGGATTGAAAGGAATAATCATTATAGCCATTCGGAGCATTAATTTCTCAGTAACCGCCAAAAACTGATTGTGACCGGTATAAGATGTCACGTTGGCCATTGAAAGTTGCAGCCGAATTTGAGAATTTCTTTTTTCTTTTTAATATTTATACCAAGGAGAGACCTTTCTCCTCTTTTGATGTTTGAATCTGCTGACGAGAAGTTCTCGTCGTTTGTGATGTTCATAGGTTGCTTTCTCAAGTTTGGATCAAGCTTATCATGCATGCATGGCTTAGTATTGAAGTGAAGACAGCAATCATAAAGATGGAAAACAAATTCATACATACATACATACATACATACATACATACATACATACATACATACATACATACATACATACATACATACATACATACATACATACATACATACATACATACATACATACATACATACATACATACATACATACATACATACCAGTTTCGAGACCAGAGATTCACTTTGAGGATGTGGTAGCACAGTTGAAAAGTGGAGTGATTTCATGTCAAGGGGAACTGGTATGGCAACTTTATTAGGTAGGCATGAAGCCAAACGAGTGGTGCCAGCAAGAAGATGATGGGAAAGAATATAGCAGAAGTTAAGCAACAATGTTATTGTAGTAAACTGTGGTGGTGGGTTGGCGTTTGTGGAGTGGATGAGGAGAGATAAGAAGAGAGGAATGGAATTATATGAGAATGAAAAGGCTAAGGGCGAAAGAGGGACAAGGGTGATACAAGAAAGCTTGTTTCTTCACTTTGAGTCTTCTCTCATTATAAAAGAGGATGGATGGGCTTGTTTATGGGTAAGATATGTCGCATACACATTGGGCTTTCAGATCTTTTTTTCTCTGGGCTTTTTTATACTATTTATGTGAAATAACAATGCCCGTTTCTCTCTCTTTAGATTTTTTGTAAAAAAAACGTCATAGAAACTTATGCCTATAAAAATATATAATTATATGTCCAATAAGCTAACATCCAATCAAACAATTATTATTCCGATCCATAAACTGCAGCGATAATATATATATATATATAATATTCTGCTATCCATAACGAGGGTGTTATTGGAAATATTTAGAGATGGGAAAACAGCCAGTACGCTATAACCGCGGGCTAAGAAAGGCAGGTTGATATTTTATTAACCTGAGCTCATCCCGTTTTATTTTTTTAATATTTTTAAAAAATTATTTATAAAATTTTAAAATACTAATAAAAAAATTTAATATCATATTAATGTAATAAAAAAATTATTAATATTATATTATTAAAAATTCTTATTTTTTATAAAAAAATCTCAATTTTTATAACATAAATATAAATAAATATTAACATAATATTAATTAATTATAATATATCAACATATATTAACAAATAAGTAACTATCTTTGCTAGTATTCGATAATAGGAGTATTCAAAATAATATTAAAATAAAATAAATAATAATATTAATAATTAAAAAAAAACATATTGGCCAACTGGGCGGGGCGGTTAACCAGCCAGAACTATGCATTATGGTTTCGTGATTAGCGTTTTCATAAGAACGACGTTTTGTTAGTGCCAAAACCTAGCTACATAACAAAAACCACCTCTTGCACCGCTTTTCCTAGGTACGAACAAGAAACTATGTCTTGAATCTCCCACGATCATACTGATATGAACCAAAGATTTATATTGAATTGAGTTGGGTCAAGCGGCGGTTTTGAATTGGAGGGCGTGCATGCTTTCTCAGTCTAAGTTTTACCAATAAGTGGTTTTGAATTGTTCAAGGGATGTAGAAGGGGTATGCGTCGTGATTGAAGCATTACTTGGACGGGGGATGACAAAATAAGCTCTGTAGAATTAGATCATGTTTCTATTGCGATCTATTCTCTTTATTAAAAGCACGTGCCCCTGTCTTGTCTTTTTATATTACATAGAAGTAGTGCTGGATTTGGAGACTGGTTGGTTAATATGCAAGTTTTGCTGCTGGCTTCTTCATCAATTCGAACCCCACGTACACTTGCATGTTCCAAATGTCGATCCCATAACAAACAGTTATTACCAGAAGACCAAAGGCGAAGCCAGTCGCCCCACGTCTCGTTACATTACACTCGTCAAATAGATAATTTTGAAAAAAGGTCTTAATTTAAATAATTACTTGCCGTCACACGCTCTAATGAAGTATCGCGAACAATATATGCAGTAGAATTTCGTATCTAAATGATCGTATACTAATTGTTCCTTGGACGCAGCGTTCTGGTCAAAGGTAAAAGTAATGGTGGTGGTAGAAGTTTTAAGTAAGATGACAAAGCAATGAAGTATGTAATTAGTCAATACAAGGGGAAAGTGGTATCAACGATCCGCTGTAATCCATTGTTTTATATTATACATATATACCTTGCATGAATCTAGTAATATTGGCCGGCCGCTGTAAACGATACAGAAAGCAAGTTTAATTCCAGCGAATAAAATCCCTCTATTGACCAAGTAGGTGCTAATAATAAGAAGCCGAAGAAAAGCAGGTGTGGCCTCATAATTTTATATAATTTCTTCAGTTTCGTTGATATTATTAACAAGGAGGAATTAAGATGGATAACAGCAGTCCGAGAATGCAGGAGCATTTCCATTACGACAGAGAGTCACCTCTGTCATCTGGTGCTTTCTGGCATAAGCGGAGGCCAGCCCAGCGTCTTGCCTCCTTCATCATCTCCATGCCTTTTCTCTCCGCCCTGCCAGCAGATACCCTCCTTCCCTGATCTATGTTCTTACCGCTCCTCGACCTCTCCATCCTCATCCTCCTCTCTGCCATCCTCCTCCTCTCTGTCCTCTCCTTCTGCTTCATCTTCCACCTCCGTTTTAAATCCAGATCCCTTATCCACCTCCAGGATTTCAACTCCCTCTGGACCGTCCGTTTCCTCCTCGTCCTCTTCATCTTCCTCTGGGCCTTCTCCCAGCTCCTCCTTCACCACCACGTCTTCTCCTCCTTCTCCCCTCTTCCCCTCGCCCAACAGGCCAACCTCTGTCGCCTCCACATCGTCCTCTCCCTCGGCTTCTTCCAACCCGCCTTCCTCGTCACCCTCCTCTTCCTCCTCAACGCTTCCATCCGCAAGAAGACCCCTAAGGATACCTGGGCCATCTCCTTCGTCCTCCTCACCTGCCTCCCCATCGCCTTCGTCCACCTCCTCTTCATCCTCCTCAAGCCATACGAGCTCCGCCTGCCCCTCTCTTTCCATCAGACTTCTATCGTTCGTGCCATCGACGATTCTAGCACCCAGACGGTGCTCTGTGCTTACCCGCTGTTGAATAGCATCATGTTCGCGGCTTTCGGGGTTTTGTACGGGTTGTGGTTCTTGTGCTCCACTTGGAAGGTGCTCTCGCGGGTGATCAATAAGGGCCTGAGGTTTCAGATTTACGGGCTGGCGTTCGCCGTCCTGGGGTCGCTGACGCTGCAGATTGTGTTTCTCTGGCTGACAGCGCTGTGGAAGCCCGATGAGGATTCGTACTCGGTGGCGACGCTGATGGTGTTCTTGGGCGCGCTCTGCTCTGCGACGGCAGGGGAGGGCATCCTGGTGATCAAGCCGATTTCCGATGCATTGGATGCTGGAGGGAAATGTTGCGGGATTCCCCGTGATGGCGGCCAGTCGGGGAGGTCGACGGCGAATGCGAGAAGCACTTCTGTGTAGGATGAGCTAACCATTCGGGGAGGGGAGGGGAGGGTGGTAATTTCATTTTAACAAGAGGAGGTGTTTTTAACTTTCGTTTTTGAAGGTCAATTTTTAGACGAAGGAATCAGTGTTTGCTGTTGTGGTCGTCGCTAATGTCAAGTACTAGATTCTAACTCCTTTTTGTCTAGTCTGACTGCCAATTCAATTCCTGACAGGCGTACATATAGTACCACTCCAATTAAAATGGATTCACTTCATGTTCTTAAAAGAAAAAAAAAAAACACTTCTCCCGAGGTAAATATAAAAAAAAATATAAGAAGTTATTTTTTTAAAAAAAATAGTAATACTAAATAAATCACTTAAATATAATTAAATTTAATATCTGAATATAAATTTATATTATATATTTTTTAATTTATCTAAATTAATTTATTAATTTTTATATTAAATATAGTTAATAGATTAATTTGGAAAGAAGTGTTTCCCCGCGATTGTGGGCAGTCGGGGAGGTCAACGGGGGGATGCGAGAAGCACTTCTGTGTAGGGAGGAGCAGGAGCTAACCATTCGGGGAGGGTAGGGTGGCAATTTCATTTTAACCGGAGGGGCTTTCTTTCTTTTTATTTTGAAGGTCAATTTTTAGATGAAGGAATCAGAGTGTTTGCTTTTGGGGTGGCGCCAATGTTAAGTAGATCGTAACTCCTTTTTGTCTAATCTGACCGCCAATTCAGTACCTTGCATATAATACCACTGCAGTTAAACTGGATTCGCTTCAGCTCCTCTGACAAGAGTACGCACAGACGTGTGCATAAAATCAAAAGTAAATCCCCCAGATAATCGCAATTAACGATAATGAGGTGGTTGTGGCACAGGGATTGTAGAGCTCCATCCAGGGACTCCCTGTGGGATGCATCCATTGGAAATTGTTCCCAAACGGCCCACCGCCTGAGCCCATTGAAGGCTGGGCTTTTGGATTGACCGATCAACTCAAGCCTTACCATATGATCGGACCAACGTTCCAACTTTGATGGGGGAAAAAGAAGTTATGCATGTCTGAAAAGAAAAGAGGTTGAAAGTAAGCATTAAAATTGAAAGCCTATTGTCAGGGAGATCCTATTTCACCTTTGTTGTTTGTGCTCTGCATGGATAGATTGTCCCATCTGATTACTGACACAGTGAATGCAGGTGGTTGGAAGCCTATTGTCATTACAAAAAGTGGTCCTCATATTTCCCATCTTATGTTTGCTGATGACCTTCTTTTGTTCGGTGTTGCATCTGAAAAACAAGCTATTTGTATGATGAACTGTCTCGATAAATTTTGTCTTGCTTCAGGAGGGAAAATTAACAAAAGCAAATCCTCTATCTTTTTCTCTCCTAAAGTAAAAAGCAGTTTGAGGGCAAGAATTAGTAGGATTACGGGGATGGCGATTTCTGTGGACATTTGGAAGTATTTGGGTTTTCCAATCATCAGAGGGAGGAAACCTAGGCATTATTTTCAATATATAGTTGACAGGGTTAAATCCAAATTGGCGGCTTGGAAAGAGAATACACTGTCTGTTGCTGGTAGAATCACCTTGGCAAAGTCTGTTCTGAGTTCCATTCCTGTTTATCCTATGCAAGTGGCTAGAATTCCTATCTCTATTTGTCAGGAAGTGGAAAGGTTGCAAAGGAACTTTATATGGGGTAATAGTCATAACCCACACGGATTTCATCCTATTGGGTGGGATCAGCTTGTAAGACCTAAGTTATATGGTGGGTTAGGATTCAAGAAGCTTGATTCCTTTAACCGTGCGTGTGGAGCCAAAATAGCTTGGAAACTTGTTAATGGTGACAAAGGGCTATGGGCAGATGTGCTTTTACACAAATACATTCTTAGGAATGAGGAAAATTTGCTGGATGCTAGGAAAGGTGATTCACCTCTATGGAAGTTTATTTCTCAGCAAAATTAAATTGTGGATTTGGGAACTAGATGGCAGATAAGGGATGGACAGTTGGTGAATTTCTTTACTGATAAATGGCTTTTTCCTGATAAAAGTTTAAAAGAGATGTGTCTTCGTTCGCTATCTTATGAAGAAGAATCTAGCAAAGTTGCTGATTGGGTGGTGGCTGGGACTTGGAATTATCAAAGAATGGCAGACGTTATTCCCAGTTGGATTTTTCAGAGATTAAGAAGCATGATTCCAGTGATTGAGGGAGCTGGCAATGACGTTATGATATGGAATGCTACAAATGATGGGATTTTCACTATAAAAAGTGCATATTATCTTATTGAAAAGCAACTGCCAAGTAATTATAGTGCTATTTATAAAGATATTTGGAAGTGGAGGGGTGCGGAACGTATCAGGGTTTTTATGTGGAAGGCTTTCAATAATCGGTTACCTACAAATAATTGGAGAAGCAGGTGGTCTACGTCGACTACATTATGTCAATATTGTAATGAAGATACTGAAGATGTTTTGCATGTTCTTCGTGATTGCTCTTATGCTAGTCAGCTGTGGAGTACACTTATCCATCCCAGGGTTGCTCCGGCATTCTTTAATGCCTCCTTAAGAGATTGGTTTGCTTTAAACTTTAAAAGAGATTTAGGCAAAGACGGTAATGCAAATTGGAGTCTTATATGGGGTGTTACAATTTGGAATTTGTGGAAATGGAGGAACAAAATTTTGTTTGATCAAGAGTTCAGCAAACCTTTGGATCCGTTATTATGAAAATTTGGAAAGGTTTTGTGCAGATCCAACAGATTCCTTTTGATGATGGAATGTCTCCAACAGTTACAAAGGATTGGGACCCACCTCCTCAGGGATGGGTCAAATTAAATGTGAATGGTGCCCTTAGTACATCTCTGAATAAGGCGGGCTGTGGTGGAGTAGTACGGGATCATGTTGGGAGTTGGGTTACTGGATTTTCTGTTCAGTGGGGAATTTGTAGTGCAATGGAAGCTGAGCAATGGGCAATTTATGAAGGTCTTAAATTAGTCTCAACTTTGGGGTTTTAAGAAAATTATCCTTGAAACGGATGCGAAAAATGTGGTTAATATGCTTCCAAATTTGAGAGGAGATAGAGGCAGTCTATTACTATCCAGAATTCAGGCTCTGCTTCAATCTACTTGGGATTTAGAGATACAGTATATACCTAGAAGTAAGAACAAACTGGCAGATGGGCTTGCGAAGGAAGGGTTGAATAAGACGAAGATATGGCATTCTTATCCCTCAAATTTGAGGCATCTTGTTCTTAATGAGTGTTTGGGAGTTCATCCCCATGTATCTTAATTTATTTTAGTTGTATTGGGCTTATAGCCCTCCTATTTACCAAAAAAAAAAAAAAAATTGAAATGACGAGTTACAAAGGTTACGTTTGTTCGTAGAGAATGCGAGGGATGTGGGGGAGAAGCAATTATTTCTTCATAATTTGCTTTAAAAATTAGATACGAAATGGAACTCGCCAAACCTTTGAATAAGTCAATAAGATGCCCGGCACATCTCTGCAAATATGAAATATCCAACTTCCTCACATTCACCTCTGCAGAAATTGTCATTCACATAATATATTGTGTGTGTGTATATATACACATAATTTAATTTGATTGTTTACAATACAAAAATGAATTGGCATGCACTGGAGTAGGCCACAACAATCCTCCAAACTCACGCACGCCCCTTATCCTTACATGATGGGAACTGTTTTGATCTGATTTAGACAATTTAAATTTAATTTTTTAAAATAATTATTTCAATTGGTACATAATATAAAATAAAGATAATCTCTTTACTAACATTTTTAAAAAAATGAGACTTTTCCTTGAAAAGGATGTTAGTTAAAAAAAATAGATTATAACCGTTTAGATCTGATGAGTTTTTAATACTTATCAACACAAACAGTGTCGTACATTCTGTTCCACTTAGTTGTCCACGATCTAATATTATTCCCAGCTTCAACCTAAAGGGCCACATGTTTTGCCTGCAATCACAATTCATCTGGTCTGCTATCGTTCTTACCATTCTCTCTCTCCTTTTTTTTTTCGTGTAGCTATCATTGGACCTATTAAAATATAATTTTATAAATAATTTATAGAAAAAATTAATTTTTAGACAATTTAAAAAAAATAGAAAAGAGTTTATATAAAAATAAGTGTTTAGATAATTATTAGTAGAATGACGTTTATAATTGATAAATTACCTAAAATGATATAATTTTATTAAAAATATGAGAGATAAGAGAAGGTGAAAAAGAAATAGGAAAAACGAGAGAAAAGAAAATAAAGATAAAATAATAATTGGGTAGTTCATAATTTTTTTTATAATTTTTTTTACTGTTCTAGAAGTTACTCTCGATAGTTTATCTAAAATTTTAGTTTTTAACTATAGTTTGATCCAATTTTTTTTGAACAAATATAACTATTTATTTAAAAATAAATAAATTAAGATTTAAGTCAAAAGCTCTTTTAAAATATTAGTTTTCTTAGACACATTAACTAATAATGATTCACTATTTCGTTTTCATGTAACCTTGTGACTTTAGAGGTAATTATATTTAAATTATTATTAAGTATTAAATATAAATTTTTTTAAATAAAAATTTACATTTTAATCCGTACTAACCCTTCCCTATATTTAACTCTAATTTTTTTTGTTACCCACCCGGTTTATCAGAGTTTTATCCCGACTATATTCGAATTCGACTCACGTCCCGCACCTGGCTATGGTGAGCGAGTCTTCCAATAAAAATTTTCTACATACGCTAAAACTTAAACTCAATACCTCACTTAAACGATACCGAATTATTTATTAGTCGGACTCGTTGGTTATTTAACTCTAGTTGCTGTAACCCTGCGTTAATTTAATGCTACTTTTTTTGTTCTCGATCAGAGGGGCCCAATTTTACAGAATTTATCTGTAAATACTAGGGGTGTGCATGGGCAAGGCTGGGCAGAGCAGACCCCATGCCCGGTGCCCTACCCAAAAAAAGCATGGGCTGCATTTTGCAGCCCGATACCCTGCCCTGCCCGGTAAAAGCTCTAACTATTTTGGGCTGGGCATGGGCGGGCTGGGTATGCCTAAATTTTGATGTCATGCTCATATTGTGAAAAAAATCTGTAATTATGAACTTATAAAATAATACCATATTTATATGTCTTTAAGACTTAAATAATATCCATAATTCACTAAGAATAAAATAACAAAAAGATAATAATTAAATTTTTGAAATCCATTGCATGTAAAAAAAAGTCTTGAAGTCTAAGTAATTTGTAATTGTAACTTTGTATCAATCTCCCTAATATTGACAAAGATTAAGTATCTGAAAAAAAATAAACAATTATAATTTATAATGTAATTATATGATGGTTAGCAAAGTTAAAAAAAAGAAAAAAAGAAAAAATTAATATAGTTATAAATATTAAAAGATATAACTTACATACTTAACTACTCATATTTTTAAAATGAACCTCTAATCATCAGTAACTATCATATTCTCCCTTTTAAGTGTAGCATTTAGGGAAAAAAGTAAAAAAAATAAAAGAAGTGGTGCTCATGGGCAGGGCAACCCCCTGCCCGGTGTCCAGCATGAAAAAAGCATGGGCTGAATTTTGTAACCCGATGCCCAGCTCTGCCTTATATTTATCGGGCTGGGCAGAGCTATTTTATTGCGGGCTAAGCTGGGCATACAAGGCCATGGGTATTATGCACAACCCTAGTAAATATAAGATTGGTGGCCGTATATGTTTTACCGCATAAAGACAACGAAAAGCAGTGTCCATATTTGCTTGGATGGCTAAAACGTTGCGGGAAATAGAAAGGCAACAAAGGATATGGATGCCATTTTAATCTTGATTGCATTCCTTAGGTCTCCTATATGAATATCAGTTTTAAGGGATTTGACTTAACATCCTTCTATACTGGTCATTGCGGCTAATTTTCCGGTATCTATTTGCGCCCCTCCGAATGTTCTGATGTCAGCTTCATCCAATTAAAAATAACAATAAAAAAACTTTCGGAGACACACGAGGAGATCATATCACAACAATTGATCAGGCAAGAAAATGAGTCCCGGGCAAAAGTAAAATTTTCAGGCGGTGTAATAATTTGTCATGTTCGAAACCTTTTACGATGTTTAATTTTTTTATTTAGTTTTTGATAGAACGATGTTTAATTTATTTTTAATGGTAAAAAATAAGAATAAAATAAAGTTAATTTTGAATTACCCTTGCCTCATTTCCCGGAGGATGATGCCCGTGGAATCGCTTTCCCTCGGGTCTCTTTGTGGTCCCTCTTCCAACAAAAAGAAAATTACAGTCTCGTAGATCATAAATTAAGAAATGAAACATGGTAAAAACTTATAGAAAGTGAACACCTGGCATCTATACTTCACTTGTTGCGTCAATATATGTACTGAGTCTCACCCTGGACTTTGGTTGGTTGGTTGGCTGGCATTCCAGCTGTATTTGAAAAGGCACTCGCATATTCAAAATTCCGGTTCGTTAATTAACTTGCTCAGGAAGGATCAGACTGCAGAACCCTAGAATTCCATCAGCGCTGCTATATAAATAACCCAAGCTCGCCCTCCTCCAAATGCTCGCACCCTGTTATGAAGGTATTGTCTGAAATCCATATATCATGAGCAACATCCTCCCATCTCTCACCGACTCTTGTCTCGCCCTCTTCATCCTTGCCATCTCTGCTCCCGATCCCTGGCCTTTCCCGCCCCTCTTCTTTGCTTAACCTTAGTCTGCGCCCTGCGGCGTACGCCTCTATATATGGGTGGAGATATGAAGATAGTCAACTTTTACGTCCACATGCCTCACCTCCTCCACCTTCATCATCACGACAAGAAGCACGCCAAACACGCCCCTAAAGGGTGCTTGGCCGTCCTCGTCGGTCAAGGAACTCAGCAACAGAGATTTGTGATCCCTCTCATGTACTTCAATCACCCTCTCTTCATTCACTTGCTGGAGGAAGCCGAGCAAGAATATGGGTTCCATCAGAAGGGCCTCCTCACCATTCCTTGCCCCGTCGACGACTTCCGTACCGTTCAAGAACTGATTGATCAGGAAAACCACCACCATGCTTGGTGCTTTAAACCTTGATTCTCTTGTATCAAATAATGCTCTTGATGTTCATGTATTATATGGGCGCCTTTTTTCTTTGCTGGCACTGATAATTATGTTCGGTGCTGGCTCTTGCTCATGATAATGACTAAAGATTAGGATTGCACCTTGTATAATTTTTCTTGTTTCGATCGATGGGTTACGAACGAGAATCATCATGTAGTTTATCTGCTAATAAAATGATGTGTTTACTGTCTGTTGGGTGATATATCTTTTGTTTATGGTTGATCATGTCATAATAATGTGAACAAATTAAAAGTGGAGAGGTAACGGATAGGACAACACGGTGAAGCGTGAAGGACATGGTTGGGAGGGAGGGGATATATGCTTTTGCTTTTCCCATTCGGCTCTCTTTCGGCTACAGAACAAAGCATGCACTCATAAAACCGGGAATTTAATGATTCCGGTACATTATTTGTGGGCGCCCCAGAAGATGGCAAACACAAACCAGAATATATACCAACGCGGGGGCTCCATTTACAAAGTTTTGGTCATGATCTTCAGCTAGTTGCGCCCACGCTTTCTCTGCCCTCTTGCCTTTGAATTATCATGAATTTTCGATAGAGTAACCTTAGTGAACGTGATTAAGAATTTGGATTCCGCGTAAAAGAAGCATATATGTGAATGACAGGGACCTTGCCGATTAATGAATTCTAGCCTTGTTCATACGGCCAATGTGAAAATCTTGGTCTTCTGCCGCGTTAATCATTCATGCCAAGATTTACGTTATTATCGAGTGTTGATCACCAAATTAATGGAATTGAATAGTCAAGTAAACATATATAATATTGGCATGTCGTGATTGGGAAGGCTTTGGTGGCATACTGGTTGCATTGACTTTTGAGATTTTGAAAATCCCAAAGCGCAATTGGAGGTGGTGGGCAAGAAATGGGGACGCGGAACAGGTGGCGTGTGAGCAGAGAACAGGAACAGAACTCCCTTATTCGTCTTTCATGCGGAGTTTGGGTCATTGGGTCCTATTTTAATTGAGTTTTCGTGAGAAAACAAGTGAAGAGAACTTGAAAGATAAGAATGCGGAACTCCCTTCAAAGCCGCAAACGAAGACAGTCGAATATGAGGATATGCAGCTGAGCCAACAAACACGGACAAAGGACTCTAATGCCCATGCTATTTATAATGACTTAATTTTCTAAATATATATTTTCCTTTTTATCATTAGATTTTACACATTTTGATATCTTATGGGCAAAAAATAATATATTTTTTAATTTTTTATAATTTAAAAAAAACTATTTTGATTTATTTTATTTAAAAAATCATAAAAATTCAAAACTATACTACTTGTTGCCTATAAAATATCAAAATATAACTAATTATATGATGATATATAAAAAAAGATTAGGAGGTTAGAAAAATTGAAAGGGCCTTGCCCCCACAAACACAACGAATATGAAAATTTTGACGTTCACGTACTCATCTACACATGCGTCCATTCAACCAAGATTTGTCTTGCAGGCTCTATAAAATAATACATTAACAATAAAAATTTTAACACGTTCAAAAATGGGGTTCTTTTTTACTTTCTTCTACAAATCAAGTGCTTCGCCTAAATGTAGCTCAACAATAAAAAGCACGTACATCGCCGTCTGTTACTTAAAGCTGTACAACTGCTAAATAGACCCCTTGATATTTAGAGTAAATGAAACAGATTGTGAAAGGATTAAGGACAGTGTTGGAGAGGTTGCTGTATCTACCCCAACCTTACTTCTTCCATATGCTGGTTTTGACCACTGTAAACACGTTTTCTAAATCATTACACAAAATTTGTCAAACATGCGTTCTGTCGATGTCTCGTGTTTGAACTGCGAATAGTGATGCCGTGCATAAACTTAGTATATCCGACAAAGCTCAATTTTCCGTCGGATTCTCGGATCCAGTTGCCCAGTAAAGAGTAAGACGAAGCACCCAGATTCATCTCCTGAAACATTATTCAAAACATCAAAACAAAAGTATATAAGTGAACGGTGTCTTACAAGTGGACGTGCAAACCTCTGCCAACTCCTCCACTGAAATGACCCTGTTCCCTGCTTGTTCGAAATATTCGAATGCTGTTTTTGAGATTTTGTCCCACTCTTCATGAACCTCGAGCTGGTATACACTGATTGCAGCAGCACAAAACTCTTCGAAGTCCATTTTTACGGAGGCGGGTGAATCCATCTTGATTCAAAAAGTTATACAGTTCAATGTATATATATCCAAATGGAATAATGATTACGTCTAAATTACAGAGCAAAGATGTCTCACCGAGTTTAGAATGTCCGGGACCTTGGCTTCCTTCATCATATCAGTTGCATTTTTCATAAGAGCCTGCAATTTTCTTTGATTTCAAATGATAGATTGTAGGAACAGTAGCAGCTAAAAGCATATATAGACTGCAATGAGCATGCACTAACCGCTCTAAAATTGTCGAGGGAAACGCAGCCATTTTTTGGTTCCAAGAGGCTAAACTGTGCTCTAAGGTAGATAAGCTCATCTTCTGTCAATGCTTTAGAGAGAGCCTGGATAAATGTACCGAGAAGGGGGAAAGAAGAAGCAAGCATCACTTATGTTATTTCATTTTCCCCCCATTTCCTATAATTTTGTGGAAGAATGTAAAAGGCAGTATGAATAATGACTACCTTGAGTGCGGCGCGTCTCAATGGCGTGGCATGTAAATATGACTTGACTTGTTTGTAGATTAAAATGTCTAATGGAATGGCTTGATTTTCATTTCTCAACCACGGGTGAGCTGCAAATAGGGAGGTGACTCTAATTCATCATAAAAACTCTGGATTTCAACAAATCATTTCTTAAATTAACCAAGGCCTGAGCATACTTAATGCTTGGGCAGCACTCATCCTTTTCCTGAGATCCTTATTCAAAAGTCTCTTTACAAAGTCTTTAGCCTCCAGTGATACGGACGGCCAAGGCGAATCATCGAAGTTAGGTTTAGCTTTAAGCACAGAGCGAAAGATTCCTGATTCAGAGCGTGCCCAGAATGGTCTACTTCCACATAATAATATGTATGTTATTACCCCAATACTCCATAAATCTGCTTCAACACTGTAAGATCTATGGAGCACTTCAGGGGCAACATAGTAGGCACTGCCAACAACCTCACTCAGGCGTTGATCTGGATAGTTAAATGCAAACTTATATAATCAATAGCAGAGCTGGTGACAGGGAAATCTAATAAACTTATATACACAAATTGCATATGCAATGTTATAGTGTTCCATGCCATCATATAGGTCAATCAGTTTTTACCTGGCCTCACGAAATCGGATAGACCAAAGTCAATGACCTTCATCAGAGCATCGTCATCTTTTGAGGCAAAGAGAAAATTCTGCGAAACAAGCGAAGTGTATAGTGTGACAACTTATATGACTGACTGGTTCCATTTTGTTGAAACATCGTACCTCTGGTTTTAGATCACGGTGAACAACTCCTTGAAGATGACAATAGGCCATTACGTTTAGAGCTTGAACAAGAATTGCTTTAGCATCTTCTTCTGTGTATCTTCCCCCTCTTGAAAAACACATCAGAATCAAATGAGTCCAATTAGACCCGTCGTATTCAATAGCAAACTACTGCCAGGAAATTATCAATGGGAAAGAAAGGCCCAGTTAATGCAAATGAAGCATGTCCTTCGATTTTACCTTGAGAGAATTCTATCAAGTAGTTCTCCTCCCTCACACAATCTGGTAAGAACAAGAACACGTCATCACCTAAGAATAAATAGCTGATTTTACAAATGCATATAGGTCATGTCTAGACTGCTACTGAGATCATGATTTTGATGAATTCCGTTATCCCCGTTGCTTTAGCAATTAAGTATTCAAACCAAAAAGGAAACAACAACTTTCAGAAATCTTGTATCTGCACGTACTCCATCACTATGTAGACGTTATTGGCATCCTCGAATGCATCGTGAAACTTGACTACATTTATATGACCAGACAGGGCTTTCAACATTTTCACCTCCCTCCGTACATCTTCAATTGCTATGGCTGTTGTCATCTGCCAATTGGTAATCCGACAGTCAATAATTACAATCAACTCTAACAAGCAAAAATGATCAGGTTGGAGTTCTTAGATTGGAGATGATCTCCATTCTCTGTTCTCACTATTATTAGATTGGAAAATGATATTAACATGAACAAGAGTCAACTAAAAGATCAGAGCTCTTATTATTAACAACGTTTGGTTTGATCTTCATGGATAGCTAATGCAAGTTCATGATCCAACGCAATCTCACCTTAGCTTTGGATATTATTTTGACGGCTACAGACTGCCCCTTAAGCACTCCTTTCTTTGCTTTGGCCAGGTGAGTATGACCAAAGTGTCCTCGACCTACTTCTTTCCCCAGTTCATACTTGGCGCCAATATTCTTGGCAAACCCAAAGCTCTTATCCAGCGGCCTCTCACCCTGCTCCTCCGGTATGGACCCCTCCTTAGGCTGAGCCTTCCCCTGCCGTTTCAGTATTGCCGCCATGATCGGCTTCACCGGCGACGGAGGCGGCAGAGGCCATCGAAATTTCCTACCTGGAGTCCCGCCCGGAGACGGTGGGAGGGGGCTGTTAAAGGTACTGGCGGAGTAGGAGTTTGTGTAACTATGGCGGGCAGGGGTGGCAACGGTGGCTCCGGAGACCGAATGGACAGCAGAGTGGGGCGATGCAGCGGAATGAGGAGGTTTATGGTGAGAGTCAGGGTGGGAGGTTTCATTGTCGACGGCAGAAAGGTTTTTGCTGCAGCAATGGCCCATGGGTGGCGTATTATGAGGCTAGAGAGAGAGAGAGAGAGTGGCCGGAGAGATAGAGAAGACAGAGTTGGGATGTGTGAATTTTTCAAAGTCAGAGAATGGGCCATGCAACTCTTAGCATTTAAGAGTCTTCTACCCTCCCAATTTCCTGGATGCAGCCTCCACCTTGCATATCAACTACACGGTTACGTACCTCAGCTGCTATGCACTAGTTTTCTTCTTCTTCCTTCTCTTCCTGACAGATATATGTTTCTTCTTTTCTCGCTCTTGACTTTTTTTATCTTATTTTATTTGAATCTCCCCCCCCCCCCCCGACGATAGAATCAATTCTTACGTTCACATATATATGATTTTTAAATAAAACATAGTTATAATCTTCTGTAAATTAGATGGTTTTACTGTTTAGTTTAATAATATTATGGGAAATGGAACAGTTGCTAGGAAAACAATATTCTTGGAATATACCGCTTCCCGTAAATCTGTAAATATGCCCCGTCTTTGTGCCTTTTTTACGATGCACTAGTGATATACTATTTCTGGAAGATATATAGCTAGTTGTGGAATGTGATTCGAGGGCAAGAGACGACCCAATGAATAAGGTGCTGCCAAAATCTTCGAAAATAGAGGAACAGTGTTTTAGACACGACTCGGTCAACAAACAAAAAACAAAAAACAGAACCAGTCATTACAGCCATGGACGATGGGAATACACAGCATCGTTTTCACCCACATTCCCACTATATAAATCTAGACGCGTCTTTTACACCCCCATATATGAACGCTTATTTTGTTTGTCCTCTTTCTTATTGTGTTTTAACGGTCAAACCAATCAAATGGGACGCTCACGTTCCCATCACCTCCTCGAGTTCATCTCCTCCTCTAACGTGATATGTGACCTTCGTTATTTTACTGTGTATCGGTGCGACGTCTCCGTTATTTCACAAATTCTCCTTCTCCTTCCACGCTCCTCTGTCAGTTATATTATTCGGACAACTGTACAAATCAGTGTTGGTTTGGCCGCAACAAGAACCAGCATGCAAGAAGGATCAAGAACTTACAGAAGATCGAGTAATGTTGTGGTTGGGTTCCATGGGACTGTCTTTTAAGACTCTTCTACCACTCCCTCTTCTCCGTCAATGAATGAAGCCGTCAACATTCAAAACCGCACATCAACATGTAATGAGTTTTCATGGCCTTAAAGGATCACTGTACACTCCACTGAAACTAGTGTGTATACACTCATAAAATTACTTTCTTGGCAAAAAATAAAAAAATAAAAAAAAATCGTAAAATTACTTTACATGAGCCTCCTATGTATAACTTGTAATCCCTTTAATATCAAAAGCGTGGATAAAAATATCCATGGATCATACTCTAATGCCCTATAATAGAGTATAATTGTGTTTACTATTGCAAAAATACCTGATACAAATTGGTCTATTGGGCACCAATTCTATAGTAAGATCACTACATTGATACATATATACACACAAATTAAAATATAAAAATTATTATCAAAAAGATAATGAATACATAAATTTTATTTATTTTAAAGATAAAATATATACTTATAACAAATAAGTTAAGTGTGAGGCTGTAAATCTAAACTTTTTTTTTTGTTGCCCACCCGGTTCACCGGAGCTTTGCCCCGACTACATCTGGATCCGACCCGCTTCGCGCACCTGGCTATGGTGGGTGAGTCTCCCAACGGGGATTTTCTGCATTCGCCAAGGCTCGAACTCGAGACCTCGCTTAAGCGATACCGAGCCGCTTACCACTCGGACCAACCCCCGTTGGTTGTAAATCTAAACTTCAATAGAGGATGTGATGGGGGTGAGAATTAGTGGGAAAATGGGCCCAGCTCATTTTATTATAAAGAGGGATGGTTCAAGCTGATAAAATAGTTTGTACTTAATTTTTTTTTAAATTATTAATATTATTATTTGTTTTATTTAAATATTATTATTATAAAATATTAATAGAAATAATTATTTATTTATTAAAATATGTTGAGATATTATAATTGATTAATATTATGTTAATATTTATTTAGATTTATAGTTATAAAATTTGAGATTTTTTTATAAAAAATAAGAATTTTTAAAAGTATAACATTAATAATTTTTTGATTATATTAATATAATATTAAAAAAATTATTAATATTTTAAAAATTTTAAAATAATTTTTTAAAAATATTAAGAAAAAAAAGGAGACGGACAGATTTCTCAGTTGTTTTTGAGACGGGCCCCTCAGCCCGCAACCCATAGGCCAGCTGTATTCCCGCCTCTAGTATGATTCATGAAAAAAAATACATGTAAAAAATTATATTATTTATTAATCACAAATAGTTATATTTGACATGCACTAATTTTCCGGAAAATATAAAAAAAAAATCTCGGGGAAAAAAAGCCAGGTGTTCAGCGGTGGAAAATACCATATCATCCTCCGACAGTCCGACGCGAGTCAATTCCCTTGCCTCCCTCAAAAACTCTTTTATCCTCCAAATCCCCCGCCTTTCTTCGTTCTGCGTTGCTAGGGCCCTACTTTCGAAGTTTCCCAATTCTAGGGTTTTGCTAATGTTTTTCCCTTGAAAATTCAGGGATTTTATTTTTGGGCGACACAGATTGAGTGAAGACGCGGATCAGTCTTCGATTTTTCACCCAATGGAGGGCACCGTCAGTGTTGCCACTGCTACCACCGCTCGTGGCTCTCCTCTCCAGATGCCGTCGTCCCGGCAGGAGTGGCGAGCTGTCGCGGAGCATCATTTAGCTCGAAACCCCGACGACAAGGTACTGATTTGGCATCGGAAATATTTTACGTAGTCTCGTCTGGTGGTCGTGTAATGTGGGGAATGATGAAAACCCAAAGCTGTGGAATTTGGAACTTATCCTTTGTCAGAGATCCTGAGAGCGAAAACATTCGATCTCCTTCTCGATACATGTCTCTGAGGTTTAACGCATTTCTCACTGTCCAAATTGGAGTTAGGGTTTAGTATCGTCAGCTCGCGCCAGTCTATGTTCCCGTTAGTATCTCTTTTTAAAGTTCAGGTGGTATTGGGTTTTCTGGGCACAATGCCTGAGGCTAATAGATGTCATTACTAGTGTTTAGGTGGACAATGTGGTCCTTATGTATCCCTCGTACCTGTCTCAGTGAATCAAGTCTCTTGTCTTAGACGACTCAAGTCTATTTAAAATCTAATTAATTATAGATGAGAGCAGTGAAAGCAAATTGACTGAGGCTGTTCAAGTTCAATATCAAAGCTACATTGTTTATTCATATTTTTTTTTAAAGAACGCTGGCATTCCAGTTTTGGTGGAGGTAGCTATTTTGTTTTCCGTATTTTGTTGTTTATTTTATTGTTAAATGGACATCGACTATTTTGCAGGAGTTAGAACAGACAAAGTTAGGGCAATCAGATGAAAGAACCATATACGAGGTAAGGTTGATGTTGATCATAACAGAAGCTTCTTGTCAGTTGTTTGGATTTAGGAGCTGAAGATGCTTTTTTCTTTTTCAAGGTGCAGCAAGGAAGAGAGCCTCTTGATGTTGATTTCTGTTCGGTGACAGTGGATGGGACATTAGACAATGATATATTGCAGCAACGAATTCAGGATGTTGCTAGACAAAGAGACGAGCTAGAGCACATTGAGATTGAGCTGAGAGCTCAAATGATTGCAAGAACTGAGATAATTGAAATGCAAAGTAGCTTTGATGCTCAACTCAAGGAACATTCTAATGCTGCCAGCAAGCTTCAGGTGTAAATTAAATATTCACATCTGCTCTAAAGTTTAGTTTGCTCTATTTAATTTAACACAAGAAATCTATTTTTCCCCGTGTTTTATGATTACAATATTTTTTATATGGTCTATTTGTACCCTTTTTTGGTAGTATCGAGTTGTAATTTCTGTTGATCATTTATTGATATCTCAGATGCAGATTTTTGTGTTTGCAGTTGTGAAAAAAAGAAAGAATTTTGTGCTGATAATATATTCGTCTGAGGCTACCTGTTTTAATATTTTAAGGACGCTAATTGTTATTATATTCTAAGCCTGTAAAGTTGGCTTTGCAGGAGCAACTCCGTGAAAGGGATCATGCAGTGCATGAGCTGGAAAGGAAAATGGAAGACAAAGACAGAGAACTGCATGCGATTAAATTGGACCATGAAGCGGTTTGTTGAATGGTTATTTATTATTAAAACATGTTTTTGAAACGTTAATGCTAACCGTACTGATTAATTTATTTGACATTCTTTTCTATTATTCTGTCAGGCCTGGGCGAAACAGGACCTTCTCCGGGAGCAAAACAAAGAACTTGCAACCTTCAGGTTTTTCTTTAACTACACACATACTGCATATGCATTTGTAATATAGGCAAGTATGATGAGGGCGTATCACGCATGTGTATGAATTTACTTCATCTTTGAAGTAAAACAATTATCTCTGCTGTATTACATTGTTGCCCAAATATTTTCTCTCTGCCTCAAATTGTATAAATGGGATGCTTGATAAGCCATGAAACTTTTCGTTTTCAACATGATTCTATGAGTAAACACTTTTGCAGAATGGAGCGTGATCACTCAGAAGCCGAACGCGCTCAACATTTACAACAAATACACGAGCTTCAAGAACATCTTCAAGAAAAGGAGAGGCAGCTGATTGAATTGCAGGAACAAGTATGTATAAATGATTTTTGTGTGCTAATCTTTCTGTGACGCCTCTAAGTTTATAGTCTTGTGATGCAGACATGTTACTAATATATACATATGAAATTAAATGTTGTTTGGTATTGTCCTAATTTCAACAATGAAGTCATATGGGACGTTTTTTTTAGAATTTCATTTGAAAATATGATGGCCTTTAGGTGTTACATGTGCTGATAATGGTTGTATCTTTCAGCACAGGGTTGCTCAGGAGACCATTATGTACAAAGATGAGCAGTTGAGAGAGGCTCACGCTTGGATTGCTCGTGTTCGTGAGGTGGATGCTTATCAAGCAACAACAAACCAGACATTACAGGCTGAATTGCGAGAACGGACTGAGCAATATAACCAACTCTGGATGGGTTATCAAAGACAGGTAGATTTGCCTTACTTTCTCTCATGCGGGGATGCAATTTTTGTTTGTCCTGCAAACAAAAATGTATATTGTTTTGCACATGTTTGTTTGGCAGCTGTATTTTTATGTATGCATATTTATTTTTAATCTCTGTGCTTCAGTTTTGAATATTCATTGCTTGATCTATATTATCTTCACCCTAATTTGAAGTTTTGGTGTTATAAGATCATAATTTTTAATTTCATCTTTATAAACCTTTTGTGGGCCCTTTAAGTATTGTTACTATTGTAATATTGTTTTATGTTTTGTTAACAGTGGGTTTTGTTTACTTTTTGGGTGGGTTGGTGATGTTAGTTTGCGGAGATGGAGAGACTTCATTTGCATGCCATACAGCAACTTCAACTTGAGCTGGCCGAGGCAAGAGAGAGGAGTGGAACTTACAACGAAAATAATTCATCTCAGTTTGGACAAGACAATGGAATCCAATTTGATGTAAACGGAGGCAACACCTCTAATGGAAATAACGGCCTTCTTCCAAATGAGAATTCAGATAGTGTTCAACCTTTTGCATCTAATGGAAATGCAGCAATTCAGGTAAGGTGCTTTAATTAATAGTTTCGTAGTTAAACGCCTAGCTGCGAACATGTTTTTTTTAAGGAGTCAATATTGTGATCCTAACTCGTAAAAAAAGCCCGCATATATGTTTATTAAATAATGTTTGTGATTATCAGATTGTTATACTTGATGACTTGGTTGTATCCTATTATATTCTGATTGACAGCATATTTTTCACTATAGATTGAACATGTAAACAATGAAAAATTGACAGCATTTTTTGTTATTTTTAGACTGATCATGTTCCTGCTGTCCCTATTGCTCCGTCATCTCTTCTTGGGATGCCTTCCTACCTCCCACCTGGTCAATTGGCTGCAATGCATCCTTTTGTCATGCATCAGCAAGGAGTGTCCCACTCAGTTGCACCGCAGGTTGGACATTTTCACTCAGTACAGGCAATATCACCTATGCCACAGTGGCAGAATCAACAGGTATTGAAATAATTAAATATTTACCATGTATTGGTGATACATTATTTGGTTTAAGAACGCTACTTGTTTCTTCAGGATGTATCAGAGGGTTCACAACTATCCATACAGGATGATCCTTCCTCTTCTCAAGCTGATCAAAATTCCTTGAGATTGGATGCAAAGTATAATTATGAGAATTCTATTAATGGACAAGTTCTTGGAAACTATTTGGATGTTCACATCCGCCAAGGGGAGGAACCACAAACTATGATTACATCATCTACTGGGGAGACACGGGTTTTGAAACTTGACATGGTTCTTATTAAATGTTTTACTGTCATTGATTAATATGTGTGATGCTGAAGATAGCTTAATGTTTCCTTGATTTTTCAGTCAGTTGACAAAGATCAACCTGTAGCTTCCCAACCAGATCAAAGCCTACGGCAAATTTCTTCCCATTTCCATAGCGCCTTAAGATTGAATTCTTTTGAACAGAGCAGTGAAATCAAGGTTTATTGCTTCTTCCTGTATGAACACTACTTATTTGGACGGTCAAAACATTATTTTGATAGGCTGTCTCATATTGCTTGTCCTTTTCAGAAGCTTTTTTTGTATTTATCGGAAACTAAATATCTTAACATTATATTTTTGCAATTTTGAGGAATCATCTGGGCAGCATTGTTGTATGATGCATACAAAATAAAAGTACACAGATACTAAATACATCTTCTAAAATGGTTTTCCAGCATATTTTGGTACAAAAGCAATGCTGCATTCAGCTTCAATCTATCTACTATTACAGTTTAGAATACGGAAACTAACCATTTTCTATGTGCAGGACCAGAATGTCGTGGCTTCCACAAATTGCGGATCAGGGGACCAAATTTTAGTGGCAGAGCAAACAAACTCTGCTGCAACTGCATCATCCCACATAATCCATTTAGTTAAACACGGTGAAATGGCAACAAATGTTTCTGCTGATTCAGTCTTGCCTGTAGCATATGCCCCAACTGGGCAGACAAATTTGACAGAAATTATAAGGACTTCTGAGGTTGCTCTTCTTGATGAAAGGACATTATTAGCTTGTATTGTTCGCACTATTCCTGCTGGTGAACGAATTCGAATTAGTTCAACGGTTAGTAAGTCCTAACAATATTCTTAGGCTCCTTTATGGTACGGCTGTTTTTGATTGAAGCTGATATAGTTGATATGTAATGCCTTTGAAACCCAGCTTCCTAACAGATTGGGCAAGATGCTTGCACCTCTACACTGGCATGATTACAAGAAAAAGTATGGAAAGCTCGATGATTTTGTGGCCAGCCATCCTGAAGTGAGTGTTAAGTTAGAGTTTGTATTTGTAGAATCATCTGCATTCAAGTAATGGAATTGCTATATAACCTGACTATGTTTTTTGTTCTGCTCCCTCAGTTATTTATGATTGAGGGCGACTATATTCAGCTTCGTGAAGGGGCACAGAAAATGGTAGTGGCAACTGCAGCTGTTGCCAAAGTTGCTGCAGCAGCTGCATCATCAGCATCATCATCATCTTCTCCATATTCTTCATATTTGCCCACTGTAGCAGTTACGCCAATGGCTCAGTCCCATCACCTGAAGAAAGTTCATTCAGTTGATTCCAAGAATGTTAAAACTGACAAGTCTGTGAAAGATTTTGCTATGATCTCTGCAAATGTGACTGATGAAGCCCTAAAACATCAGCAAACAAATGGTGTGAGTTTCAGTGTTTCTGGTGGGCTTGCAAATGCAAAAAATTTGAGCAAATCTAAGGATTCTGAGAACACGGATGGCCTTCAAAATCGGCCTGTCCAGTCTTCTGCACTTTCAACTGGCGGCAATAGGGGAAGCCTGGACAGATCAAGTGTGAGCAGTGCCCAAAATTCAGGCCCTACAAATGGGAGGACAACTTCAACCTATGCTGGGAAACAGCAGACCAGGTAATACTTCTGCAGTCTGTGTGATGGCATCTGTCATTATGCTCTTGTGCCTTATTGTCTAACATTATATACTGTTTGAGAAGGTAAGCTTGCTCACTTTATTTTTTTTATAGGTCTGTTGCTGGCCATGCATCTCTAAGATAGATTTGCCATACTTGAATGCTAAATTGTAAGTTTATTTTGCTAGACGTGTTAATTCTGTCTCATTGATAGCTTCAGTAAGACATTTAGATTTGTATTTATTCACATTTTCCTTTCCATTATTTTCTATTCTTAAGAATGAATCAACGCTGAACGATTGTATTTTTTTTTGTTTTTAATCAATTGTATAATCTTCAAATTTTATGTTTTAAAAAGAGTGAAATAAAATATAGCAAATACGTGCTTGCAAATTTAATGTCCTAGCATTCCTAAAACTGTGAAGTCACCTTTTTCCTCTTGATTTTGCTACATTTTTTTGCCTGACATATTTAAGCTGTATTTAGATCGCATTGCATTCATAATTTTGACTATTGTTTATACAGAGGGGTTTTCATATAGAAAGTGATGATGATTGTTCAATTGCTTCGTACATTTTTTGTGGTTAATTTATGGGTAAAATCCTTTCTAATATCCTAATATTATTTTTTATATGTGATTAATATTTTAATTTTATTTATGATATAATTTTATTTATAATTTTTTTAATTTAATATAATTTTATTCTTAATTTTATTTCTCAATTGCTAAGAATCGTGCTAAATTAAAAAGATTATAGGTAAAATTATACTAAATTAAAAAAATTATAAATAAAATTATATTATAAATAAAATTAGGATATTAATCACATGTAAAAAATGATATTAAAAAATTAGATGTTATTTTTACTTTTAATTAATCACTTCCTGCTGTTTCGATTTGTTAAACTTTAATCAATATGCGGGCCTCATTCGCAATCCCTTTTTGTGCATTTGGATCTTATAGTTGGTGGCCATTCGGTTTGTGACTGCTTAAAATGATTTAAACATAGTTAATGTTTTCGGTTTACAAGCTCTTTGCTCTCCATACATAGTAATTATACTCGCATTTCTGAAGATTCAGGAACTATCTATTTCTTAAAACAAATTTCCTAAAAGTAATCTTGTGTTTACTGGGATCAAGTTATTCATTTTCGTGCCGCCACTCGTTATTGCTTTCATTTATAGTCTCTAATATTATATTAAATTTTTATTTGTAAATTGTTAAGCTGGATTTTCTAGTTGATACTTGGATAATTTTTCAATATATTATAGCATGTTGGTATTAGAAGCATATGGTTAAATTTATTTTAAGGAGATACAATGGGCTTAAGTTGACCAGAAAATATGATAAACGAGTTGACCTAAGTATGATAATATTTTTAACGATACAAAAAACAGAATAATATTCATAGAAGATAAACTATATTGTCAGCTCCACTCGATGCATATAATATAATTAATTTATAATAAGTTGTACAATTTTAATTTTTAATTCATTTATGGTATACAATATTTTAATATAATAAAAATTTAATGAATTAAATAACTTATAAATATTATTCTATATTTTTCTTAATATAAGACTCTTTTGACTTTTTTAAAAAAATTTAAAAAATTAAATAAATCAGTTAATTACTATTAAATTTAACCTCTCAAGATAACTTTATATCATATATACTTTAATCTATTTAAATTAATCAAATAATTTTTATATTAATTATAATTAACTAATTTTTTTAATTTTTTTAAAAAAATTAATTAAAGAATGGAGGTAGTATTTAATTGTAAACAATTAACGACCAATTTTGTAATTGTAATTTGAAATTAGGCGGATAAGTAACGTAATTTAATAATTTGCAAACCCGAGTTTCGTAGTATACCAGAATCGGATACGCCTGTAACTTGCTGCATTCTCCTGCGCATGGCCACACGCGGGGTTTTCTCGGTATACGAAGACGGTGTCGTTTGGCATTGTACGGAATCGCTTTGCGAACTAGAAACAGACGGCAAAACTAAGATAGAGGAAGGACGGGGCTTTCAATGGGGTATGTTCTGAGAGTGAGATTGGCGTCCTTCTTCACGGGCGCCGCATCGGCGTCATTTGCCGGTCTCTGCATCCTTCATAGGGATTACAAGATTGCGCAGGAATCCTTTACTCAACAGGTGCCTTCACCTTCTTCTCTTCCCCCTTTCGTCAAAAACCTCATCAATTATTTGTCCTTTGCATTAGGGTATTCCCTTATATTCCTCTGGACTTGCGCGTCTCTTAGTAATAATACGTTGTTTACGTTGCATTCAAGAAGATGTATGATGCCATTCACAATGTCCATTTCTTATTGCCGGCGTTGATTAGATTTTCTTGTATTGCTTTGGTCGGATGCGAGGAATCAAGCTGGTAAGGTGGTGATATCTGTTAATTGGTTTGGTAATGATGCAAGGATATTGCGGTTTGCTTGGGATATTTTTGTGGCTATGGCTGCACAAATGTGATAGCTGATAACCATTTGTTGGTAGAATGCCGCCTTTTCAGACCCATCTTAATAGTCGTCCGGCCCTAGTAAATGGAAGGCTGGCTTTTTATTTCTTCAAATTGAGATTACGTTGAATTGTTGCCGTTCTGATCTATGATGCCATAAAGCCCGAATACCCCCTTTTTTTCCAATTTTATTTTTACATCTTCCTATTTGATTTCCTGATAATTGCGAGGCATTTCCATGTTGATCTTAAAGATTGAGAACTTCAAATTGAGACATTGCGTGGAATTTTTGCCTGTTTGATTGACGATACCATAAAGTCAGCCACCTTTTCTACATGTTCTTACTTGTTTTCGTGATAATTGTTTGACCTATTCAGGTGGATTGTAAAGATTGTGGATTTTTGCTCATTGTAACTTTGTAATATCTTCAATTTGTGTGGTTTATGGATTTCTTGATTGTTAATTAGCCTTAGGTGGTGGTTTAATTATATTGCCTGTGACAAGCAGAAGAAGCTAGATTTCTACTTATGGCTTTTGATTCGATGATATATTTAATATGTTCATTTTGGTATGTTATTTTCATATTCATTGTTGTGAGTGGTAACTGGTTGGTGCCTTACTTTAGGATGGTAATTAGCAATCTTGTGATGGTACAAGCAAGTTTTAGCCATAATTAGGGATGTGATAGGAGATGATGACAACATAACTTATGGTGTCTTTTTATCAGTGTTGTCAATATTGAGATCTTACTCTTACTTGACTAGGAGTTCCGAAAGATAAGATTCAATTGAGGATTGCAAGATGACGAAAATTATAAATAAGCCTAGTGTTATCAAACTCTCCTAAAAAAGTAATGAGTCATAAGTTGCAAGAGGTCACAAAATGGCATACATTAAAATAACTTAGGATTAGGTGTCAGATTGTAGGATTGGCAAGACTTAATCAGGCAACGACAATCAAAATTTTAATCCTAGCGCCATCTCGTTTGATTTCAATCATTGTAGTTAAAGATTCTTGCCTCAATGCCTTAAGCACTAAGGCTAGGTACCCTACAATTTCAACACCTCTCACTTAGCTTCATTGCGGGTTAATTTATGTAAGTGATAAACGTATTTTGGTTAAAATAGTTGTTATTATAGTCAATCTTTTGTTGCAGGAGAGATTGAAGCAGCGCATCTTTTAATTTTTAAGAAAGGGGGGCTGTAGTTTTTCAAAACATCTGGGAGAGTTATGTAATTTTTGAGCTTCTCTTGGGAGAGAAGATTATCTATTGTAAATACTCCTCACGGTTCATTTGTAGACATTGAATAATATCTAATGGAACTTAAGGGTTGATATTCAGGATGATGGGGAGCTTAATTTTACCTCTTCTGCATTTGATGTGAATTAGGCTCATAGTAGTATTCTGTCCAAATGCCCTTCTTTATGTCTATTCGTTACTAATTCTTGGATATTGACATATTTTCTCCCTCCTTCCTTTTATTCCTTCGAGTAAGGCATTGGGTATGTTTTGATTCAGCATCATGCTTGTCTGACTCTTTTATCCACTAGCAGTGCAGCTTCAGTTAGTGACTTATTTCTTTTGATTTCCAGATGAAAGGTGTCCACGACTCATTAGACCGACGAATTTCTTCTCTTGAAACGTTGAAACACGCTGAAGCTTCGGGACCAGGGGAAGCATCAGAATAGCTGTATTAACAGAGTCAAAGTCATTTATGTAGTTGATTGTTGTGGAAACTACACTGGATGAACTCATTATGCAAACTGGTTTCTTACGGTTTTCCTTTCGTCCGGAATAAGTACAATGTAACTCTTTCTTATGGTACTTGAGATAATTCATCGTTAACGGAAAGAGTAAGGATTCATTCTGTATCCACTTGAAATTTGGAACGACTTCAGTGTTGTGTTTTGACCATATAGTTTCGAGTTTTCTTCTTCGTCTTCTTGTTGCTAGAACGTGTTTTGATATCTTATAGTGTGGAAGGTTGGTTTTCAACTATCACGTTAATTTGTAGCAATTTCTGCACGACTGTCATATATATATAACAACGATTTTGTTTTTGATTACTGATTTCCTGAATTTCTATACGTCGCTTAATAAACATCGTTAGCCTACCGTTGCATTATGTTAAAATGATAAAAATCTTATAATTTCATTTACACGTTACAATTGATTTTAACAAATTTCAGGTTTTTCTATTCAAGGTATTTTTGGTTACTAAATATGAATATATCTTTTAGTAGGGATTTAAATTTTGATTTGACATATTATGTGTGTTTAGATAAATTTTAAAAAAAAATATTTTTGGACAGCTTATGAAAAATAGTTTTTAAAAAAGAGTTTATGAAAAAAAAATAGTTTTAAATAAATAAGTGTTTTGATACTTATTTTTAAAATAATTTTTTGTATTGGTAAATTATTAAAAAATGTATGATTTTATTAAAAAAAATAGAGAGGAGAGAGGGTAGAGAAGAGATATGAGAGAGGAGAGAGGAGAGAAGTTGTAAGAAAAAGTAAAGGTAAAATAGTAATTAGATAATCTATAAGCTGTTTTACTATTCTAAAAATTAGTTTCAGTAGTTTATTCAAAACTATGGTTTTAAACCATAATTTAGCCCAAAAATACTTATGGACAAAAATTGCTGTTTGTTTTAAAAAAAATTTAACCTAAGATTTGCTTAAAAGGATTTCTAAAATTATAGTTTAGTTACTAACCAAATAGGCCCTATGAGGATTACCTTTGGTTAGAGAGAGAGAGAGAGATTTAATCGATCCACGCTGAATTAAAGCATGGGCCGGAAAACGTCGGAATCCAATTCGGAAGCCCATAACGCTTTCTTACAAATGCAATCTATTGTAATATATAATTAAAATATTTTTTTATATATATTTATCGTGTAACATTGAACGAGATGAGGCTGGCTAGATAGTCTAGTAAAAGGAGATCGGTAAAATCAATACTGGGGCGGATAAATTGAGGAATGTGGGAAATTTACTCGTCTGATTGTGTAATATCTGTAGTCCTTCTTTTTTTCTGTCGTATGTTTATAAAAATTATTCTTTTAAGAAAAAAAAAGTAATAGCTGGATTGGTTTATCGTTGGAAAAGAGGACTTGTAATGTCCAAGGTAATTGGACGAAATACAAACGTAGCTCATGGGAATCGTCCTTGAATTAGAAGAGAGAGAGATCAGGCATAAATTAAATGTGGGCAAAAAATGACAAGTATGTTTTGGAAATGGGAATATGTGAAATAATGTATAGATTGAAATGGGAAGGATTAAATGCATTTACATAGGAATAAGAAAAAGAACGAAAAGTTGGTGGGGACGAAGCCGTAAGGGTGGTCCCAGAAGATAAAAATGAAAAATGGGGATCCATATCTGTTGGGGTGATTGAAGGGTAAGGTGGGCCCGGGTCTTAAATCATGAACTAACACAGAAATGCAGAAGGAAAGCCCCGAAACATAAAGCAACGAATAGAATTGGCAATTGCATGTTTCCTTGGCGGTGGTAGGCCTACGCCATTCAATCAACCTTCACATGACACCCCTTTCTAATTCTCTCTCTTTGCTCTCAAACACCCACAAATCTAATTATCTTCCTTAATCAAGATCAGTTTACGAATAATAACCAAGTGGAACAATGTTGATGGTGGGGCCGTGCAGTGCAGCAGCCAATTTCAAATTTCAATTCTTGTATTTCATTTTTCATGTCATATGCATTTGTCCCCTCGCTCATAATAAGAAGAAAGATTGCCATTAATGTGCTCCTCCCATACTGATAATGCCTGATTTTGAAGTTTTAATTTGACACTAAAAATTTAAGGCGGACGCATTTTTCAGAGCGAAAAAGGTGGATGTGGGTTGGACTTTCCTGAGAAGTTTGAAAACAGCTTTTGGAGAGAGTTACAGTACTAAAGGCTGCTCGATATTACCTTTGTGCATCATATTTTTTGGCCATTACCAGAGACGGAGACCGTGTCTATGGTACTTCCCTTTGGTGTCACTGCAAGCTGCAAAGGATATCCTTTACAGGAATTCAAAAAAATCAATGGACAGTATCAAAAAAATAAAATCAATGGAAACAAAGGCCCAGTTTATATTTAAAAATAAATAAATGAATTCAATGAATGACTGTAACATTTACATGGGCGCACAAAATAATTCATCCATAATGATGGCAGTTAGAAAAGCCTTTTTTGGGGAGAGTATTAGTACTACCAGCTGCCGTAACATTACACCTCGAAAACGGTGGGAGGGGCCAAATCCAAGTCCTCTCTGTTCTCAGTTCTCAGTTCTCACTCCGTTGCTCTCTTCCACATAAAAATACAAAGAAGATAGAGAGGAGAGAGGATCTGGAGCCTTTCATGCAAAAAATGATAGATACCACAATGATGATGAGAGAGAAAGATGGGTAACTTTTTACTAATTTGTCTGCTAGTGTGTGGTGCGAATGTTGGAAGTATAGAAGCAAATCAAAGGCCGAGAATGGCGGCAACCCATTACTCAATCATAAATCTCACAGCAACCTCACCCCACCTTTCTCCATGATAACAACTGCTGCTAGGACTTAGGGGGAGAGAGTGAGAGAGTGAGAGAGAGAGAGAGAGAGAGAGAGAGTGAGTTATTGTGTGTGTGTCATATGGTGTTATACTCCCATGACAACTGTTAGATCGACATCCGATTCCAAAGGCCACAAAACAGGGGACATCTTGCTTACCTGAAAAGCTGGGTCTATCTAAGAGCTGAGTGTCTCTGTGTGTGTGAGTGAGAGAGATTCTCTCGGATGTCAAAGTGGTTCCATTAGGTTTTTCTCTTTATTTCTGTGTTTTGTTTTCTTTTATGAGATATGGGTGAATTTGGCGTTTCGGACAAGGAAGATGCAAAAAATAGCAGCAATGGTGGTGTTGGGTTGGGTATGAAGGTGCAGAGGCAGAACCTTGAAGCATTCCCTAGTAAGAGCATGATGATGATGGTTCCCCCTCCTCATAATCATCACGATCCTCCACTATATGGTCCCTCCTTTGCTGGTGCTGCTGGTGATGGTGATGGTCCTACAACTTGTAAGTCCCTGACTCATTATACAAACCATTTTGTTAATGCTGCTTCAGCTTCTGGTGCCGCACTTGTTAGACCCTTGCAGCCTTTTCACGTTTCTGCTTCAACAGCCTTCAAATCCTCAGGTTTGTGTTTTTTTGTTTTTTCTTTCAAGTCAATGCTCTGCAAAGCTTACGATTCGGGGTTTCTTGCTAATATATAGTATAGATTATGCGTCCTTAATTGTAGAATATATTATATGAAGAGAGGGTCAGAAGAGAGAGACAGAAAAAAGGCACTGAAAATATAATACTTTGGTGATGGTTGTGTTTATCGTACCAGGTGGGGTGATGGCGGCTTCACTGGGATTTCATTTCACAAAAGCACAATGGAAGGAGCTTGAAAGACAAGCTATGGTATACAAATACATGATGGCTTCTATTCCTGTTCCTCCTCATCTGCTTATCCCCGTGCCTGCTTCTCGCTCTCCCAGTATGTCTCCCTCTTTCATCTTTCATCATGTCCTCTCTTCCCTTCTTCTTCTGTTCTTATGGATATTCACTCCACTTCACTGTCACGCAGAGCCAGAGGAACGTATCTTCCCATTGCCTTTTATGCCTTTTCAAGTCTATCTGTGCTATCTCTCATCAAAAGATCGTGTCTTTAGCTAACCCCCCCAAAAAAAGTCGTTTTTGCATATATGGCCTCTCTCATATATTCATCATCTCTGAAATTTTTTCATGATGTGCTGCTTTCTTTCTCGAAGCAAATGACGTGGGTGGAGTTTGCACTTTCTCTATTCTCCATTTCTTGAAATTTCCAATGTAATATTTGTGGCTTGTTCTTGCTAGCAGTGGATACCGGTTTCAATCCAAGGATCACAAGCAGTAGCAATGCAGAGCCAGGGAGGTGCAGAAGAACAGATGGGAAAAAATGGAGATGTTCCAGAGACGTAGCCCCTAACCACAAGTATTGCGAGCGTCATATGCACAGAGGTCGTCCCCGTTCAAGAAAGCATGTGGAAATTCAAGCCCCCACCAACAATAATCAGCAAATCAACAGAGCTAGCCAAGATTATCCTTCTTTATCTACTCCTACCATGACTACCAGTCAGCCATACTTTGAATCTTCCCTTGCTTCTGTTCCAAGGTGACTAGAATCTTGGACTTTACTGTTATATCTGTCTTTATTGTTGACTTCTTAACACATCTCTCCCATAGGGGTTTCCCACTATTGATCTCTGTTGGGTTGGTCGGACACCGCATTAACCGAGGCTGCCTCAGATTTTTATGAAAACCGTGAATATGAATATCTGATAGTCATTTTCTTTTTCTCTAATCCATCGTTTGGTTATGAGGTTCGAAATGTCAAGATAGGTTGATGGGGTTGTTTATTTTCTGGAAAGAGTTAGTTTTCTTTCGCCACGAACTATGTTTCTATGGGGTCTTGGTCATTCAATTTTTCTTTTGTTTGGGTCTGAAGACAGTCACATCAAAAGCTCGTTTGATATTGTTCAGTTCCGATAGATTTGACCCTTTCTCTTTCTAATTTGGTGAATCTGAAAATGTGCATAATGAAGAGGGGCGGACTGGATGCTGAAAGGTGACCCTAATCCCATGGATCCACAATGGCATCCTCTGATACAGAACAAACTCAGATTGAATACGGGAAGTTCCTGTAACAAGGACGCCCCGATTTCAATCACTCGTTCCAATGGCCATCTGTACACCAATTCCTATGATGTTTTCAGTTCTGAACGAGACCAACACGACAAGCAATCCCCTTTGTACCTCAATCCTCGGTCTGTAAAACCAAGAGCTTCCATTGATGCTTGGTCGAGGGCAGAAACCAATGCCAACCAAAGGAGCTCTGTGGGATCAAATAACAGTTTATCGCTTTCTTCTCTTGCCGTGTCCGTGGGTGGTGGTGTGGAGGAACACATGGGTCCTATTTATGTGGGCTTGGGCGTAATGGATCCCCCTGCGAATTGGGCTGGTTGTTCAACTCCTGGGGGCCCACTAGCGGAAGTGCTGAGGCCCAGGAAGGTGTTGACCACTACAAATGAGAGCCCTATGGCAACAATGGTGTCATCTCCATCTGGGGTTCTTCAGAAGACGCTTGCTTCATTCTCTGATAGTAGCAGCCCGAGGACGAGGGTTGGGTCTTCCAGGGCCAGTTCTGATATGACCTTCCTGTGCTTTAATCACGCCAAATTACCTTCTTAATTCTTCCTGAGAGCCTTGTTTCTGTTTAAACTCAGGATTTGTTTTTCGGATATGTGTAGGTTGTTTTCCAAGGTGGCCTGTCTTTACATACAAAATATCGGAACAACCTGTGTTTCTATTCTGCGGAATGCCACTTGTTTTTGCAGCATTTTCTCTTTTGTCGTTGTAAAGCTGCGCCTGCTTTATATTTTGATTATTTTCCACTTATATGTGTCGCCGAAAAATATCCAACTTTTTTAGCCACGTCACCTATCCGTTCGCTCCCTAACACAAAAAGTTAAAAAAAAAAAAAATTAGAGTGCCAGCGCTAGTTAACAATCCTCATCTACTTCTACTTACACATATGTTTATCCCTCTTTTTTACTAACCACATCTATTTATCCGCCTCCTAACCTTTTTATAAAATAGGTTAATGTATTTTGTTCCTTTTGATCTCTTTCAATATTACAGAACTGGTGCGTCCATTCAATATAGACCGAATCCTCAAATTCTTCATTGGGGAAAAAGTTGGAAAAGGCACTGTAAAAGGCAATCTTTTTATTGCGTGTTCTTTAAAACTAGTAAAAAATTGCGTTGACGCCTTGTCATGAGCCCCTACCAAAATGTGATACAGTGTTCTGCTTTTTTTTTTGACCTGATACACTGTTCTGTGCATTTGGTTTTGCAAAAGAGGTCAGGAGCCACAGAGCCATTGTGAACCTCTAATACTCTCTCTCAATCCTGCCATGATCAAGTGAATATAATACGGGCATGTAATGATATTTCGGCTGTGTGCTTAGTGCCTTACAGTTTTGAGTATCATTTGAGTAATAAATCATGTTTTTCTTTGGTGATTGCACTTGCACATGGCTCGATGAGATAGCTTATAAAAGTCGAAGACGGATAAGTACATACTCGTGAAAAATATTGAAATTTTCTAGGCTTTGGATTTAGAGATGCTTTGATTGATGACGCAGGTCTAGAGTTTGATGAAACCCCATAACACTATTTTTTTTTTTTTTTGACAACCCACAACACCGTATTTCATCTTCGGATTCGTGAACAAACTAATACCTTTATCATAAGGGGGTACACTCTGGGAAATTTGAAATGGGACACTCTTACATAAGAAGTGACTCCACTGTCAAGTGTCGACACCATCACAAGAATTAGGAACTGGGAATGAAAGGCGCTTCTTAATGGATCCTATTTTATCCTTCTCGGAGGTTGAATTCCTGTGTCTGACGGTGCTCTGTGAGCGAGACCGAGCCTTCGCAGATGCAGTGGCCGCCATGTAGTTTGGCGTCAAAGTATTGGACTTTGCACGAGGAGGAGTGCTGGCTGAATGCATCCCAACATGCTTCATCTTCATTGGTGGTGGTGTCATTGCCGTAGAGATCTCGTATTGGGCTTTATTAGGCCAAGAAAATGAAAGTCTCGGTGGTTTAATGAACTCAGGTTTAGAGTAAGGACTGAATGTATCGGTTTCAACTATTTTGATTGGGTCTCCTTGATAGCACGAAGCTCTGCCTCTGTTCTCTCTATATCTTCTCCACCTGGGACCGTATCTGTCTTCTACCTCTTCCTCGCTGGTGCATGCTTCTCTACCAGTTGTCCATATCTGCAAGTAAAATTCATGGTAATAAGCTGATTGCTAGTGCGGAGCATATGAGAATTTTGATTATAAGAAATGGAAGAAATCAGGAAAAGAACTAGAACCAAACCTGATGAGAGAAGGCATCAGCCAGGGACATTTCACGTCTCAAGGCAACTTCCTTTGTTCTCTGAAGAACAGCTCGAATGTTATCTACCGTTCGTGGGTGGTCATCCCAGCGCATCCACACTTCCTCTGTCCCACTCTCGTTTGTGGAATCTGTGGCTCTTTCATGTTGTGAGAGCCGCTGTTGGCATACTCGGGTTTGAACTCGAATGAGAGCTTGCATGCACTCCAGTGTTAGTTTAGCTCGTTTTCGTACATTATGACCTCTCACTAATGCTTGCAGCTTCACTAATCCTTTAAGTGCCCCAAGAGCTCTCCTGGCCTTATCATTCATAAACCATAACCACAAGTACATGAATGTTATTAGTCATATCAAATAAATTTACGTTCCAGAAGATATATAGTAGCAAACGACTCTCCTCTCTAATTACCAGATAGCCTCTGAAAGCTGTTTGGATTACAATGGCTGCGTTCTGTTCTCTGACAAAGAAGGAAGGCTTGGAAAGGCGAACAACCTCCACAGCTGCTTGAGCGGTTGCTAACGCTGCCTCAGCGGCTGCTGTGGTTGCCATGGCTACTGCAATCGCATGCCTTTGCTCTGCGTCACAACTTGTCGCCGTCACATCATCAGCTATTCTTGTTATGGTTCTTTCTTCGTAATGCTGGGCTGTTGTCTCTTGGCCAAAGGGGTTTCTAAAGATCCATCTTCGTTTTCCCCTCTTCTGCACATGAAAGAAAAATACGCCTTGTTTAGTGAAAACAATTCATGATATTGTAGAGTAGAAATTAACTAATTTCAGAATGAAGTATGTGTTTGAGAGGGCACCTTTTCCTCCTCCTCTTGTTCGTGTTCTTCTCTTGTCCTGCTGCTCTTCTTGTCCTTTTCTTTGGAAGGAGACCCGAAAGCCCTTCGCACAGTTGCCAACCAAGAGCTTCCTCCTACCTTCCCCATGAAAATGAAAATGAAAATATGCACTGCACCTAGGAATTCTGTTGCAGCATGTAAAGTTAACATGGAAATGTTGTGTTTGAGTAGATGGTATCTGTAAATGCAAAATGCACGGAGAAATAAATGAGGAGGGGGAAACAAATTCATGGTCGTGTTGTCATTTTAAATAAAACCGGGCCGGTCTGAATTCTGGAAGCGAGGGATAATGATATGTGGCTAGTCCATGCATTTTGGGAACAGCTCTGCATTACGTAGCCACAAAAGGTGAATGGTGTGCAGAAAAATAATGGTTCGTGTTTTGGTGGTTTGTGAGGCGTGGTACTGGTAATGGAGTTGGAGAGCAGCATAAAGAGGGAAAACCCTCGATACTGCCGAAAGCTGCAACCCACAGAACAATGAAAAGCAAACAAGAAAGGATCTGAGAGCTTTGGCTTTTTTAACATAAAAAACTTTTGCTCTGAGAAGGAGAGCTTTGTAATAATGAGTCCACAATTGAGAGAATTAATCCAATTCTAACGCTGATGCAACACTGGGAGTGAGATTGATTATGAAGGAATTGTTGAAATAGGATACAGCAAACTCGTTTATGAGGGAATGTGGGAAAGTGGACCGGTCAAACTTCATCGGATTCTGTCGAGTGTTTGCCTTTAGCTAAAATCTCTCATGCTTTATTGATTATATTATATGCTCGGCTGCCAGGACCCATGTTTTTAATGATTCTGACTCGCTTTTAAGGAAAATTGTGTGTCGCGGCTTCAGTATTCATGCTTGCTGCACGTTAGCGTGACAGTCTCAGAGACAAAGATGACAAATACAAAGACAGCTATGAATATTACAACCCACCATAGCCTAAAATTGGTGCAACAACATTATTCTCACCTGCATATATATCATCCTTCCCTTTAACTGCACTCGTGAGCTTTGCAATGATGCGGCTGCATGGTCGAATTTTTACCTGTTTTTATCTCGAGGATAGAAGTTGCAACCTGAATGAAATCTAAATTGGCAAATATGCAACCTTAAAAACAATTACTGATACGTGATTATGTTGTTCAAGTCTGAATGAAGTAGTATCATTATCTTTTATGCTCTGATGGCAATTGGAAAGACAGCAGAAATGTGTAGATTGGATGGTGCCTTCAGCTTCAACTTAAATCAACGCCTCTATCACTGACTGGCCCAATCCAACTAATTCCACTCCTCCTTGCTGTTTATGTGTTGTTCTCTTTACTTGAAAGATAAAAGAAAACGACTCTGATGAATCAATTTACTAATCAAATAATAAACTTATAATGCGGTTTTGATTAGTAATCAATCCAACTTAACCATAACAACGAGTACTCTTGAGTAAAGTAATTGACTTTAAACTGCAGACAATGATGCACAAGAACACCCCTCTCAGAAAAAAAAGGAAAAAGGAAAAAATAAATGTCAGTTTCGGCATGAGAATTGATTAGGGCATACTGTAGATATAGTACAATATGTGCGTACTATAACAGTACCAAAATCAATCGGTTAATAGAAGTTGATAACCACGATAGCCAATCACGGTTAATTTTGCAATAACTAAGTGACAAGTGCTAATTTCCACAAATAAAATATATTAAATCTACTATATATATTTAGGCGATTTATATAATAATTCGGGGGAGATAGCAGCCTATGCCCTTTATTGATTTTGGCCTCTTGGGAGTGGGGGCCTAAAAACTAAAACCTGGACTATCAAATAAATGTATTATGAGTACGAATTCCTCCATGCCTAAATAGCAGTTCTAATATTGAAAAATACATAAATTAAATAGATGCCCGAATTGATTTATCATGTGGGGAAAAAAATAATTTTTACCCTTACCCTCTATTTAGGAATAAAAAGAAGGTGAAGGGTAGACTTCATATTTAGGGAGTAAGGAAGTGTTTTTAAAATGATATGGTCAAAGTTAGAATCAGTTAGCAAATGCGGGGAGTTTTAAATAGTTAAGGATGAGATAATGCATGAAATAATCATAGATGACAGAGTTATTAATGCCACACGTGCACGCATGGTGACTCGAGAGTCCATAACAACCTTCTCATATAATTAAGCGAATGCCTTGATTAATTAATTATGCCAAATCTGTCTCAATCATATTCAATAGCTCCCCACCAACACCTTTCGCCTTACCACCTGGACACGCCCCCTATCTAAATAAAACCAGTCCAACTGTGAGTCGAGCTCAGAGTGTTTTCGGCAATGATGTTAAGAAAACAACCCTAACATGATTGGGCCAATACCTGATTCTTCAATTGTAGACCCTGAGTCATTCAATTTGATTTTCTAAGCTGCATATGAACATGTGGGGGAGCAGCAGAAACCGCATACGTTGATCCGGAGGCAGTGCAGTGCCAAGCTTGAAGCACAAATGGTCTCTGGCATGTCACAGTCATGGGGCTAATTAATAGTCCCAAGAGTTGACAACTTTCCGTGGCAATTATTCATTCTATGCACTAAGGTCAGGAAAAAAAACATTTATGATATGTTGCTACACCAATAAACTCTAGTATATCTATATCATTATTTCATAACTAGCAAAGTCAATATTGGTTTTTCAGTTTTCCATTATCTACGCTAGGAAAAAAAAAGGTCAGTACAGCATTTTGGACTATTCTCCAACTTTTCATGGGGATGGGGAGTGTTCACAAACTTAAATTTTGCGAGCAATTGGAATCTGTAATATATTCATTATAATATATATATGACGGTTCTTTTGTCATGCCCCTTGGAAAAATATTACAATAGTTGTTCTTCCTAAGACAGCAATAAACAATAATTCTGTCGTGGTTGTCACTGTTACCCGTCCCACCGTCGCCCCCCCCCCCCACAACAATTTGCAATTTTTATTCCTAACTGTTCCCCCTTTTAAATTATATGGTAAATCTGTTTGTTCTTGAGGAACAGAACAGCAGAATCGCCTGGCATTCGCAACCAAGTTTGGCTTCCAGCGATTACCTTACAAAAGTGAATGCATACTGCTCGATCGGCTTCATTATCTTCTCATATAGTCAGTCATATGGCTCTATTACCGTTGTTCTGCTGTTAGAGTGAATGCATACATTTTTAAGTGGAAATACTCTCTCCGTGGAAAAAGCGCTTTCTTTCTGAAACTAATCCAAGCGATTCATTCAAATTCATTAATGGACAAATTCTTCGTGCACTGTCCACTGGAACTCTGCATCTGTACCCTGTTTTTCTAGTTTGTATCCTGTATGATTACTTAAGGATAAAAAATCAAGAAGAATTTCCATATGTTGAAGAGTTATAAATTTGCAGTCTTGTGCTCTTAATTTATAACCTAATAGCTGTTGGGAGGTTAAAAACATGGCTTCATGGTTGATCGATTCATATATATATATGCACACATACAAGGTTCCATGTTTTCCATTGCCTTCCTTCCTTATGTCTTTCCTTTCAAACCCACCAAACAAGCCGAAGCGTTACACAAACGGTCACAACTCACAACTACTACACGGGAGAAAGAACAGGAACAAAGAAAGGAAGGAGCAGAAGAAAAGGTCCGATCCTGAACAGCCAACAAAGGAAACCCAAAAACAAGCAAAAAAAAGTTTTTGATGTATTTATAATTCTATGTTACTCATTTCCTTCGGGGATGGAATCGAGTTGTGGCCTCCAATTGCTGGGCAAATCAACAGTCCTACTTCGGACGTCGGAGAGCACATCTCCTAAGGAAATCTGTTTAGCGAGCAACTGCCGAAGCTGCTGCTTTGTGATGACAAGTTTGAGCCTTTTGATGCCACTACTCGCGTCCGTGTTTGGCAGATCTGGAGGCAAGTAATAGAATTTGCGGTGCGAGGCTTCCTCAGGTGCGCTGAATTCAAGTATCTCTCCGTCGGATTTGGCCACCCTCACATATGTCCCCTGCTTCTCCAGAGCAGAGTCACGGAGGGCAAGGCAATTACCCATTTTGATTTCAAGAAAAGCAAAACAGTATAGATGATGATGACGATGGTGAAAGTTGTGAGATGGCTATAGGGAGAATCAGTGTAGGAGGAGAGAGAGCAGGGGCAATTGTGTAATGAGGTATACAAACGAGACATATAGAGAGAGAGAGAGAGAGTGTGAACAAGAGGTCTCCGTCTGTATCTTTTTTATTAATTATTGTTGGAAAGGATAGGGGGGTTGTTTCGTGTGGAGTGGAGTGAAAAGCTGAATTGGGAGGCGAACACCCTCTTTTTCTGCCACTGGGGTCGGTTAGGGGAAGATGAAAACTTTTTGCGCAAACCCTCTTTTCCATCCATTTTCATATATATGTAAATATGAACCCTTTACCAAGAATAAGGATCTTTATGCTCTCAGAGAATGTGGCAATAGATATTTAGGCCGCATATAACCATCCTAATGGCACAGGTGGCATGCAACGCTACGCAGGGCAGCTGCACGCTCTATCACCATAAAAAGGCACCCTGATATTTTGGTGGCCCTGGCGTTTTTAAGGGAGTATCCCAACAAGTTAATACTATATACAAGCCGTGGTGCGGGGAATGGATAACTACAAGTTAAGATAGAGAGTTCTCTGATTAGTAAGTGTTCAAATATTCTTTTGTTTTGAGGCTAACTACTATTTGGCTGTTTGTGTGAAGTACAAAGTAGAAGGTGTTCGGGTTTAGAATTGTAATTAGAGAATATAAATAAAGGGAGCTAAAAGTGAGGAGGGAGGCAAAATCAAAATTTTGTAGGGAGGCTCCTTATTTAAAAGTTGGGGTGGGGTGGGGTGGGGTGGGGTTTGAATATGGAAATGGGATTCAACAACTACGGCCAAACCACAATGAAAACGTCGTCTCACCTGCAACATTGTTCAGGGCCATTGTCTCTTCAAGCATCCCATAGAGAGGGCAGTGGTCCTCTAATAATGGATTTGGTTTAGTCGTTTGGAGACTTGTGGCTCAAGGCCGTACGCTCATGCTTCTTCGTTTCTCTGGGGATTGCATCATTTTTAGTAGGGCGTGGGACCCACCAAATCCCATCATTGCCCGTTCGCCCTAATCAAAACTCCGATCCGAATACTTATATCCCGCAGGGGTCAGCTTCCTAGTCAACATTGTCAATATCATTTTTAAGTATTATGGACAAAGACTTAACTTAGGTCAAGTAGGTTCAGGTAGCCAATTAAGTTATGCCATCTGTATATTTAACACTTCATCACTTAACCCCTGTTACCACCGTTAGCTATCGTCACCGAGAGAATGTCGGATTCCTTTTCGTGTGCGTTTGACACAGCGTTCAAGAATGTATTATAGGCTAAAATGGGGGTTTAAAATTTTTTTATCTAGTAATTTTTATTAAGAATTAATTTTGGATAAAATTTCGGTGTAAAATATAAGTTTTAAATAAGCCACTAAAAATAAATTTTGGTTTGAAATCTAGGTTATAAATTATCCACTTACTATTTTACCCCTATTTTTTTTTACACCCTCTCTCATCTTTTTTCTTTATCATCTCTCATCTCTATTCTTTTATCTCTTTTTTTCTCTTTCCTCCCTCTTCTCTTATCTCTCTTTTTCTCTCTCCTCTCTACACTCTATTCTCTCTCACTTTTAACCATATCATACCCTTTTTAATAATTTATCAATATAAAAAGTGATTCTACTACTAATCATCCAAACATCTCTATTCTCAAACTTTATTCTTCCCAAAATCTATTATCCAAACTCTATTCTTCTCATAATCTATTCACCAAAAATTAATCCACACTCACCCTTAGGTAATCCAAAATCTATTCGTCTTCAACCCCCACTCCATTATCATCACAATCCTCCAGGTGACCTTCAACTTCAGTTCGGATCTTCACCATTGATCCAATCTCTTCTACCCCGCACCCTCTTCCTCGACCATCGCCGAACCCACTGCTTCCACTCCTCTTGCGACGACGCCTATCTTGGATCACTCGAAACCTGCCAATACAGTCAATCTTCATCGCCGGAAAACTTATCCTCCTCGTCGCTTCCGCTCACAAACTCCACCCCACACCATCTCGCCCACTGATTTTTTATCCCGTTTCTCAAAATCGGAGCTTTGCACCAGCTCTCACCACTCCTCGCTGGTGGTGTGCCCGAATAATGGTGTGTGGGAGAAGGAGGAGGATATGAGAGGTGGAAGATTTAACAGAGTTTGAGAGGAGGATACTTGGGAGGAGATTATACAGTCTGTGAGGCTGAGAAGGGCGGAGCAAGTAGTTGCAGAGGGAGGCAGAGTCTGTGTCGTTTTCGATGGTGGGATTTCTATGGTGAATGTGACTGCTGCTATGGCAAGGATCCGGGTGGTGGAGTCGCCTTAGGACTTGAAGCCATGGCAGTTCATGTTTTGCCAAGAATGCCGGGAGTTTTAACTCTGACCTTCTCTCTCCGTGACGATCGCTAACGGTGATAACAGGGGTTATGTGATGAAGTGTGAAAAGGATACAGATGGCAAAATTTAGTTGGTTACCTGAACTTAATCTAAGTTTGGTCCTATAGATAATAGTACAATTTTGTTTAAATCATGTGAAACGCATAATAAAGGGGGAGATAAGGAGACGATTTATGTTTGGTCTAATTAAAGTGCAGGTAAGGGGCAGTGGGCCCCAGCTGTAGAATGTCGTTGTCTGGCTTTCTTAAACAGAGCAGACAAAGATCTTGTAAATCCACCGATAGTGTCAGCTTTTGCAAAATGAATAAAACTGCTAAACTCTGTTGACTCCCTGCTTACTAGCCTTCTCTTAGTCAATAACTGCGTTAGATGGGCTCTTCAGGGAAAAACGCACACACATATAGATGTTTTATTGTGAGATAAGAGTCTCATGTGTCAACCATGAAGGCTTTAAAGTGACTTTTAAAGCCACTTTTGCTTCAAAAGTCGGATAGAAACAAAATTATATATATATAAAGAAAAACAGGTTGTTCTTTAACAGATAATAACTTTTTGATGAGTAGAAGTCATTTAATACCAATGGGAAGGGCACGTGACACTCACTAATAGATAAATGAATGAAAGATCGAATGATGTTAATAAGAAAGATAGGGTGAACATCCAACGGCTTCCTTGTTGGGATGTAAATGGGGAGGGCTGCCCTTTTTTATCTTATCCTTCGTGCACGCCCCTCCCATATCCATCTCCTTTTTTTTTAATAATAAAATAAGAAGCGCCTTAAAAATTAAAATTAAGGATGAGACGATATTGTATTATTGTGGTCTCAGATTTATCACGTTCGATTCAACATTGGACATACGATGATATTATAACATATATTATTGAAAAAGAGATGGGGGGTCACGTAGAAAGAAGATGATGATTCCACGAGGAAGGGCTTGAGAAGCAAAGGAGGAAATTAAAAGAAGCATCGGGTATTGGTCTGAGTGATAAACGATTTAGTATCGCTTAAATGAGATATTGAGTTCAAATATTGACGTATGTAGAAAATTTTTGTTAGGAGACTCACCCACTATAGTCAGGTGTGTGACGCGGATCAGATCCAGATATAGTCGGAGTAAAATTTTGGTGAACCGGATAGGTAAAAAAAAAAAATCCGTACATTAAGAAGGACCTACGTGTAGCATCAGCTGAAGCTATTTTGAGATGAGAGGGTCGTTATGGTTACATATATTCACACGTTTCAATTTATAATTAAAATAGATCCCACAATGCTCTTCCCCTCTTCACTTTCATTCTTTCCCATGTTTACTATCTTCGTTAAAAGAGAAGTATTTTTTTAAAGAAATAATATATAATTCTTACGTAATAGTAACTAATAATTAATCCGATTAATTTTTTAACCCATGTTAATAAAGTAATTAGATCTTTTACGGGGAGGATCAAGGAGTAGGGCCATATCTTTCAATTGCCCACCCAACAATGAAGCTCTCACTTTTTAGCACTCCCGTGCTACACCTGGGGCCATTACTTTTCTAACCGAACATTTTCCTCAAAGAACATAGCGAAGCCCACCATTCTCGGGTCTATAAAGAATGGGCTGGGCCCTATTACTTTCGCTGTTCAGCTTTTTCCCCTACAATGATACACACGCCGACCTATTGAGGGGCTTCAACTACACTACGCTAAGGTCCGAGTCGTAAGGAGGAATTGCAATGACGGCCCTAATACAAAAATGAACTATTTTATTAACAAAGTTTGATTTCTAAAAAACTGGATAATCTCCAATAATACATGCCAAATTGCATCTTCCCAAATGGGACACATGTCTTGCGACGCTTGCTTCTTCAGGGGATTGAATATCCACGTTCTTCAGTTCCTGAGCAAAGCCCATATTTCAAATCTACTCTACTTTTGTTTGCATATTTTACTGGAAACACGCTTTTAGATTGAATCCCACTTGACGCAGAAGCTGACCCACCTAGGATGCTCAAGCTGTAAAACAACGGAGTCCAACGGATTTTGATTCAAGGAAAGTGGTTGCCCCTAACCCATCACAGTCATTTTAATTTTAATCCAATCTAAATGTAGGGAAATACAAATGCCTCATCAATTATCATCATGTGAACGCTACTTTCTTATGAAGTTGAAAAAACCCCACTTTTCAAACTGGAACATGGCACCCCAAAGCCGAAAGGAAAGGCCTCATAATTCGTTTATCCTATTTCATCCAAACACGAGACTTGAACACTCGGAATCCGAGGAGGATAGGGATTAACACACAAATACACAAATCCATCCACGGCTCAATGGATTGCCTTCATGGTGCCTGGCTTTGTTTCTTCGGCAAGCATACAGTGAAGCTCTTCTTTCTTACTTAACTTGGCTCCTGACGCTCCAAATGGCGTCAGTGCATTATTCCACGCTTCATTATTATAATATATCTAGCTCGCACTATAATTAATAATATGGACAACGAATCAATGTTGATTAAATCAATGATGGGGAAAGGCCAAAGTTGAATCCAACGAGGCACGTATCTTCGCACCCATTAAGAGTCTGGGAAGCTCTGATATGGCCGAACCCATACACGGAAATTATGATCCAAATTATATCATAAACAAGACAATTACAGTATTAAATAACTCTTTTCGTTTTACTTGCTCCCATTGTCTTTGTGACCACTTGTAAAGCTGTCCTCTATGTAATTTTTCGACCCTCCTTTTATCACTATTCATCGAAGTTTCTCGTCAAGGGAATTTTAGTTGTAGAATAGGAGGAAACGTCAAAGAACCAGAAACTGTAGAGCACATGGTGGCGGCAGATTTTTTCCGGGGTTGATTGGATACATTGTTCCCTCAATCACACTTACAACCAACCAAACGGCTCCTCATGACTTCATCTTCTTCCTATTTCCACTGTGTTTTCTTGATCCTACATCGTCTCTAGGCTTATTTCGCGATGGTTTTAGTGGTTTAGGGACGAGTTAATTGAACTGGCATGTCTCAGCAGAGCCAAAATAAGAGGGTGAGTCCAAACCATGCCAAGCAACTTGGCGACACAACCTATACCAAGATCTTCGTTGGAGGACTTGCCTGGGAGACCAGAAGGGACACTCTGAAACACTATTTTGAGCAGTTTGGAGAGATCTTAGAGGCTGTTGTTATAAACGACAGCAACAGTGGAAGATCAAAGGGCTATGGCTTTGTAATCTTGCTCCCCCCCCCCCCCCCCTTTTCTTGGCATCAAGTCTTACTCAGACTTGTCTCTTTTACTTCAATATAATCACGCTTTTATTGTTTGTTTTAGGTGACATTCAGGAGCCCAGATTCTGCCATAAGAGCCTGTCAGAATCCCTATCCTATGATTGATGGGAGAAGAGCCAACTGTAATCTTGCAGCTCTTGGTGCACAGAGATTCAATCCATATACAACAGGTTTGTGGCTTTCTTCTAATCATTAAAACTTCTTCATAACTATATTGCCTGATATTCTTTACATGCAAACAAGTACACTGAAAAATTGCAGTAGCAGGAAAGGAGAAATTTAGCACAACTTCTCGGCCTATGGTTTCAGTTCCAATTCAAGGAATCTCCTCTTATTACAATCAACACATACCACAGTATGCGTTTCCTTATCCACCATTCAGGTAAACATTCAAGACGTTTACAAGTAAATTTCTGGTCCCAGCAAATTACTTAGAGTCTTAATGAGCTCTCTCTCTTTTCAATATTCAGGTATCATGGATATCCGCCCACACAAGAAATTTACGCCATGGTTAGTTTGCTAACAAAGTTGTGCTCCATAGTTGTAACTAGTCAAATTTGCGCAAACATATCATAATCACCTTTAGTTCCAGAGGAGTTAACCCAGTTTGATTTAAACTAAAACAAGGATGGAATCTACTCTTATTCACATGGGCTCGGTTTTATTTTCTCTTGAGATTGGTTAGAAAGAGAAATAGTATGGAGCAAAGTCAAAAAGGGAAACAAGTACTTTGTACGTTGGAAACTGTTTTGATTTGGATTATGTTGTTTTGTACAGAACTATTACAATGTCTATGGAGGACAGCAAATTCCCATTTGTTAGCCTTCGGTATATTATCAGCCCTTTAATGGGGCTGGACGGTTGGTTCCACCAGCATATTTGAAAAAGGTACAATACCCTGTCCCTTCATCTCAGGAATTGTTCACAGTCGTCGGCTTATCACAACCCATCTCAGCTTCTCCTTCAATACCCACCGCAGCTTCACCATCTAACCAATGCTACACACACGCACTATCTTCTTCTTGCTCTCTCAACTCTTCCTCGCCTTAAGTACTTTCTTGGAACGGGGGATGCTGCTTCTGCAGCAGGAATGGTCGGAACCTTCCCTGAGCAGAAATCTTGAGCTTAAGCTACAGAGAAGAGATCGCAGCAATGGGAACGAAGAAGAAGAAGAAGAAAGGGGGTCAAGCTGACAAACTAAGCAACGAGATTTCGTTCATGGAACAGGGGATCTCATTTGTAGAGGCAACTTTAAGGCTCTGGTTCGTCTTGCAATTTTTTTCTTTCCTTTTTTTACTTTAAGGCTCTGGATGCAAATATCAATCATTCTTCACTTTTAAAACAAAAAATTAGGAATAATAAAAAGTTACGAGGACAATAACAAAATATGAATAAAAAATTTACATAGGGCTTGAGGGAAACTATATTTATTATAATTTATGAATAACGTGACTTCTTCTAAATTTTATATTATATATTTAGATTGATATTGTTCAGTAAAAAAATAAAACTTATTTAGAAAACGTATTATTTCTTAAAATATTTGGTTGAAATCAATAATTATATTTTAAATATTTAAATTAATGCACAATACCTCGAATGCAAAAGATTCCGAAACTCATCATGAAAAATTGATCATTTTAATATTTATTTTTATATGAAGCAAGTTGTGTTACTGATAGCTTATAGATAATGTACTATTTTTTTTATCAATGTATCAAACAAATTTACTATAGCTTAAAGCAACGAGACAATTCGTTTTGTTTTGTTCGGCTCTTTGGCAGCTTTTGTTTTGTGACAGAAAAAAGATTAGAATCTGTCAAGTGACGTTGATTGCGTACATTTCTGAATGGTAATTTGCTTTGTAACCTTTGATTCAATGCCATACTTTACTTTCAAGGTTAAAAATTCCATACTCTTCTTCAAGAGAAGGTAATTCTAATTCCATTCCCAGTAGAAGTGCGCTTAGTTGGCAATTTACTTTAGTAATCCTGATTTAATAGCAAACATAATACCCCAAAAAACAAAAATGTGTTTCCAAATCCTGATTTTCCCCATTTAACTTGAAATTTTGCCGCATTGAAATATCAAGGTTAAAATGGTGGGCATTCAAAGATGACAAACGGCAGAGAGACAGGTTTCCTACAAGTCATCAAGTGAGATTATCTGGAAATGGTAATAGATTTCCACTTCTAGATGGTGAGATTTCAGTGTTTATAAATGGCTTATACCTCTCCAATCCAAAATATTAGTTAACATGTATTTATAATATGACATGTGTAAATAATTTATAAACCCTTTCAAACATGCAATTGACAAATTAATCACTTACAAAGTTTAATCATATAGAAAAGCAAAATAGGGAAACAAATAGTAAATGCTCTAGATATTATCAAATTGGATTTATATTTTAGACCAAGCCGAGCTGAGTAAAAATGACTTGTATTATAGGCCGGATAAGTATATAGATTTAAGGCAAAATCCAATCACGTGAAACAACAACGGCTTTCTATCATGTTTTCTCCAAGAAAATTCCAAATGTTAGAAACATCCCCTCCGGTCTCAAGATGAATCCATCAAATTGAGCGTCATAAATTAAGCCATCAAAGATCCTCGAAGTGCCATCCCAGATCCAACTCTACAAGCTAAACAAGTAATCCATAACCCCTAGGGGAAACGGACACCATACACCAAGACTCAAGGACAAAAGTATAGACTAAAGGCCACAGATACCTTAGACAATATTTGCTTCTATGTATGTATATGTAAACATTTCCCAAAAATGCAACCAACCCAAGAAACATAGGACGCATGACTTAGTGCATTGACCCACGTGGTGCGCGAGACTGCACAGGTGTCTTTGATGGACTTACCCTGCACAAAACATAAAAGTGGTTGCAGAAAGATCAACAGAGAAAAGGGAAAAGGCACATTTTACCCCATGATCTATAGCTTAATCAGAATATCAGTACGTGAATTCTAAAATGTGAGGTGGGGGGTTATGCATTTTAAAAGGTAATGAAACACCCCCCTTAATACCGGACACTGCTTTCATGGGTCTAACGTACACCCCCACCTAGTAAGAAAAAAAGAACATCAGAATTCAGAGAGATCTATCGGCCTAACCTGATAGGCAGCGAACCCAAAATCACACCACTGCAGTTCAGAGCTGCAATTGCACTTTCAGCCTGCAAGGTTGAGCACATAAAATCTCGAGACAGCCAGATAAATTAAGTACAATTGACAAAGAAATAGTAATCCAAAAACAGTGGCATAGAGTGAGAATCAAAAGCAGAAGACTTCATTTTTAAAGATACATCCACAACAAACCATTTTAATCCTTCCACCACTCAAACATTTCACTAAATACCAGGACTCAATCCACAGATGCACTTGTATCAACATTTCAGATGAGGAAACAGAATATAGAACCACTGCCAATACAAAAAATCCAGAAACCTAAGATTCTCGAGTCAAGTGGTACCTCCCCTAGACAAAAAGGCCAGGGACTCCTAATATATTTGGGTTCAATTTCTACATTGTCCCTTTCCCACTCCACTCCCAAAGCCTTTTGCTTCCTTTGTAACCAAAAATGAAAAGAAAAGGTGTTGGAAGTAGAACAAAATAAAAATTTGCCAAAGAAAGAAAGTATATGTATATTTGAAAAGAAAGAAAAATATAGGGCTAGCGGCAAATTAGAACAATTTGCAAGCACCTAGGTCAGTGCTAGCCAGGTCTCTAGCATAAAACTCAGTATAGCTCATTAAGTTATGTGGGTGAACGTAAGAAAGGGCCCAACCTAAGAAGCTGAAACAAGACTCATCACCATCAGATTCCTTTAGACCAAAATGTTCCTCACCAAGGGAACCTAAGAACCACTACATCCTTCCATGACCCAAAGTAAACTTCAACCTCAAAATGTTGCAAATGGATAAGAGTTTCCTGGCAACTGCATTAACAAAGCATCATACTGAAACACATTTCAAGCCAACAGTAATAAGCAATTAAGCATAAACAACTGTATGACTCTTTAAAATTGAGGGATAATCGTCAACCACCTCTTGCCACTTAGGACCTGATATTAACGTGACATTTATCCTTTCCTCCCTCCCTTAAGTTGCCCTAGCTACAGGCAACCTTACTGCACTACTTATGCCCACAGTCCAGAACATGACACGTTAACAGAGCTAGTTTTCCACCTGCACCTAACGGTACAAATATTCATAGGCAAGACACTAATAAATTAACCCTATAAGGCCTAGACTCACAAACCATGAATGAAGAAAATTGGGTTTGCAATCATCTCTCTTCCATCACACGTGGAGTTGATTATTCCTAGAGGAGGGGCCACCTAAAATTAGATCCACATTGCCATACAATAAACCAGATAAGAAACTAATTGAAAATAGAGATAATTTGTAGGAACGAAATAATTATTGCTACAAAAAAATAACTATATTCGTTTTTCTTATTGATGATTCTTCAAAAAGGAACGAATATTGTTGCCTGCTATGGGGAGGTGGAAATGAAATCAATCATACAAGCAACCACAGTAAGAAATTGAAAGCCTGTGGTAGCATAAAAAATGAAAACGCGATAGAAATGTATACTTATCACGGTCACCAAGCTGATTCAGATGAAACAGTCTAAAAGTGAGCAGTTACCATAGTGAACTCAACAAATGCGATTCGAGTTGAGTGATGGTAATCTCCAAGAAGCCTCAAGCGTTGAACCTAGATGAAGTCACCAAAATAATGGGAGGGAAATCTCACAAGATGCTTAAATTCAGCCAATAAACTCATTAACATGAAAAGCTACAAACCTCTCCACAAAGAGATTCAAAGAAAAGTTTAACATCTGCTTGGGTAACCTGCGTCATTGACAAGAAAGAAGGTTAAAAATTTGAGCCACCCATTTGTTGGAAAACCAGAAGTGGAAAAAAACTGAGTATAGAAACATTCTCAAATAAAGCATAATTCAACACTACCTTCTTGTCAATATTTGTGCAATAAATTGTTCTCGAGCACATCTCCCGTTCATCTTCAGACTACAAAACATAACACCATTATAGAGCCAAGTCAGTGAAATGAGACATTTAGCTCCATTTGACAGTTAGTCTCTAAGTTATGCAAAGAAAAATGGAACAGGACAAGCCAAAGCAAATCATTACCCTGGGCAAAAATGAGGGGTTAACTGGTGCGATAGCAGTTTTTGAAGGCAGCACTCTCACTGGGTAATATCCAAGCATGGTGCCAGACAGGTTCAAAGCAGCCCTCGCACCTTCTGCAGGCATATCACTATTAATTAATAAAGAGAAAAGTAAATTTCTATACTTTATAACAGAAAAAAGCTAGCGAACTTGCCTTCATCCGTGAACTCGATGAAGGCAAAACGAAGTATGGAATTAGGATCCCCGCATACTCGGCAATCAACAACCTAGGGCCCAGAAAAAAGGGTAGTTTCAGTGACATGGTCCGGCATTATCAAGAGGTTAAAAAACAATGAAAACAGAACCGTTTCTACCTGTCCGCAGTTAAGAAAGAGAGCTGCCAGCTGCTCTTCAGTGACCTATATGCCAACAGAAAACATAATCTTTAAATGAAGCACAAAAATCAAGAAAAACAAAACAAGAAACACTCTAGCCAGCTGAAATGAGAGAATTTACAAACCAGGTATAAATTATACCTGTTGATCAATGTCAGAAACATAAACAGTCTTCTTAATCATCTCTTCTCTCTTCTCCATTTCCATTTTATTATTAGCTCTTCGCTTCCCTTGATTATATCCATTCTTCCTCTGCAATGCATTGTCAAAATAAGCTGAAGAAGATATTCATATGCTGATACATGGTATTAGTTAAAACTAAGGCCATACTACGAACTACAACTCTTGGGTAAAATCAGAGAGTATTCTACTGAGTTTACATCCAGAGGGAAAGCTAACAAATCGATATAAAAATAAAATTTGCTCTCAATAGAAAGAAGAAATGTAACTTGGACCCTCGAAATATTTAATCTTACCCTTCGGTTAGTATGTCCATTTGCATTGCCATAATTAGTGTGGGGTAGAAAGTTGTTAGGGTAGCCAAACCCAGCACCGCCTAAGAATCCGTGATTATTGGCAAGTGATGGTGGTACAAATTCCTCGGCCATGGGATTCAACTTCGACAACAACTCTGCCAAATCCCTCATATCACGCTTGAAACTCTCGCCACCATCTTCACCGTTCCTTACACCGTTAGACATTTGCTTAATTCCGTATCCGCTATTATTTAGCACCATCTGCTGGTTCTGAACCCCATTTGCCTCGAACCCATTTCTCATCTGAGTGATTTGAGACTTGTAATTGCCGTTAGGAACCGACGGAGCTCTATCCTGATGACCGAACACATCATTCAGACTCTGATCGCCGTTGACAGGTTGAACATCTGTTTCTAAACCATTTACAGTAGCCCCAGTTCGGGGTTTCGATTTCTCGAGTTCATTTGTCACAGTTGAGTCCGATGATACTACACAGTTATCTAAATTTTGACTGGATGAACCGATTATGGCTCCGGCATTCTCAGCTACCGCCATAATAAATACCAAAGGGAAAAGAGCTGATCTTTTGGCCTGTTTAAAATTCTTTATCGTATATAAAATTTATCAGAAGATAAGCATCGAGAGATTACATTGGCGGGGAAATGAAAACAAATAACGACCGAGGAAGTCGTATTTGAACAAAGAAGGCATACCTGGCTTTTTCTAACAAAATTCCATTAACACGAGATCAAACCGATCTCGAAGATCGTCTTGTTCCGGTGGTTTAATAAAAGCCCAGAAAGAAACGATTATTATGGATAAATAGTAGCAGAAATTATGAAGAGGCCGGGGAATGAATATTGGAGAGCAAGCTTGGTGTCACTAATTTTACTGAAGAGAAAGATTATTGTAGAAAGAGGCGTAGAAGGCGAGATAGAGAAATGGAAAAGGGCCTTCTTCGGATCGTCCGTTTTCGCTGCAGTGGCCTTTTGGACCTTTCCTGAGAACGTCCCGAACTGATGATGATGCACGTAGCAAGAGAAATGTGAATAACCTTTTACCCAAATATTAATTTATGTTTATTATTTAATAATAATAATAATTAATTATGCATTCCCTATGAATGCCCTCCATTTGCACATGCCTAAATACATCATCCCCGCGAAAAGTAATGCACGGTAAAGCCAAGTAAAAGTTAATTAACCCTAGATTTGATATATAATCTTGGGTTATAGAATCGCATTCGCATGCCTTTTTAAAAGGAGAAAAAAATCATCCAAGTAAAAAAAATAAAATAAAATTATCAGTGGTTAGGCGCAGTAAAAGAGAATGGATACTAGTACCCCTTAAGCAAAATTGTAGAGAAAAAAATTGTGGTAGTTTTATCCTATTTAGGCTAAATAATTCTTAAATTTGGCATAATATCATCATACGCTAAATACCGACAATAACCTAACAAATGCTCTTGAAAATATAGACACCCACGCAAGACGGTTGACCTTGAGCAAGAAATAATATATTTGTTGAACACGCCAAGAATCATACGTATCCAGCCAGAGTGTCAAATTATTTATCTACCAGGAGAAATAAAATACACATAATATAGTAATAATAGTTGAGTAATATCATGTGATGAAGTTACAGGCAAAGCATTCCTAATTATTGTACTGATAAAAGAATGTTTTTCTTAATCATATTTAGCTCATTGAGGCCAGTTTTCCTTTTCTTTTTGTCGCAATGAATGCTCAAGGGAATTTGATATGCTTAAGAGCCGAGTAATAAGCAATTAAAAATGTTATATTAATTTTAAGAGCAAATGGTGGGGTTGGCCAGAAAAAGTAAAAAAAAAACAATATGTGAAGAGTTTTTTTTTTAATGTTATTATCTGATTGCGTGATATTTAGTAGGTCTTCCAACGACAAGATTTAATCTTAATAGTACAATCCTTTTTTATATTAATAAAATATAATTTAATCTTCGGCTTAGAGAGTTTACACATGAATTTACTGCTGTTGTTTGTTGAACCCCCCGTGTAGACCAATGCTCTCCACCCAATTCCACAGCACAGGAGAAAAGTAGTGAAAATATAAACGAGACACGAAAACCTCTTCACTAAATAAAGTGAACATTTCGGACTTGTTGCAATATGTTTGCCGTTACACATATAAAACTATGGTATTACACAAGAAACTGATAAAAAAATGAACTCTCATGTACCAACTACCGAGTATATACACCGTATGTTGCCTTTCGTATCCTGTACCAATTAAGTCTTTCGTGGTCCAACTAGAAAAACAAGAGGTTCCATAATAGTTTCGCTCAATTTTCTAAGAATACCTGATCAAGGGATAACTAGCCAAGAAACCGGATTCCAGAGACTAATCCTAGTGCTAGACTTTCGTTCCCCTTCCTAGATTACCAAATCTTCTTGCCACGCCAAATATAAGTGTCTTAGTCACCAGTCCCCTATCAAGACTACAAGCAAGAGCAACGGCTCCGCCTATTATGAGCATCTTCGGTATGTTCATGCCTTGGGGTTTCTCAGGCGTTGTCACACTCTCGGTTTCAGATTGATCATCTGAAGCTCCTAAGGATTGCAGGTGTGATGGACTAATCTTGGTGTTAATCTGAGCCATAAAGGCTGACCGAGAAATCGGCTCACCAGCGGCTCTTGCTTTTTGGTAGGCACGCAAGCCAGGCTCAATCTTCTGGACTAATGTCCACATCCCTTTGCGTACTCCAAGCTTTGCAATTTCCCATGGGATGCCCATCTCTTCGTGATGGAAAAGCATGACTTCACAGGCAGTCAGCTGGTTCGGAGCTCTTTGCGATTCCACTGTCCAGAAAAACATCATTAGTCCTAACTTTAGGAAGAGGGTGCTGCTGGTTTCAAGGGCAGAAGGGGGAACACTCAGTTTTATGAGTAAAATGCAACTTCACATTCAAATTCAAAAGTCATCTTGATTGACTAATTGACCACAAAGCACATACCTGCCCGAATGCACCAGCTTGAGTAATAGAGATCAACGCGTCTTGGTTTGTCTCGTTTTGGGACAGAGGGACAATCTACTCCCTAAATCAATGGAAATAAATGAACTAGTCACTTAGTATTTCTTCAATGGACTTCAAAGAAATCTGGGAGCAATACAGACCTCAAGAAGGTGGCCTAGCAGCATGAATCTGCAATTAAAAGGAATCCTAACCATTTCTTAATAATTTAGAAGTCTTCTATAATTAACGAGTTGAGACACCAAGAGGAAAGATACTAATCCCTTGCTGCTACTCATTTGTCCCAATTATTGCCAGACCGCCAACATGTATGAGCAAGACCATTTCTAAAAAATCTTAAAAGCTTTACTTAATCTTCAGTAATCTCTTTTAACCATCTTTTATTTAACTATAATTTGCGCCAAGGAAATCAAAATGAAAAATTTCAGCACAGAAGGTGATATTTAAGTGGAGCGCCAGCTGAAGGGGTCATCCTTTTTGTAGTATGAATTACTTTTAAAGTATTTTTCCTGTTCTAAATCTATCCTCAACCAATAAAATATACTAGTTTACAGAGTCAACCTCCTTCTCATACCTTTGTGACACAATAGTACGATCTTCCTGATTCCCACACTCGTCGAGCAATTAGGTATTCTCTGTCTTTACAGAAAAACGGAAACTGCAACACAGAAATTGACCAGCATGTGAATATGGAACCAAACTATAAAAGAATTTTAACATAAATCAGAACAGAATGATAGTTAATTAGTCACCTTCCGTATCCATTGAACTTTTGTGGTTCCTGTAGTGGGGCACTCTTCTAAGGTAGTTGCACTTGCAAGCATGTCATCCCACCTGGGACGAAAATCATCATCCAAGAAGAAATCCCTCACTATCTCAGGGGTGGCATCTTCAAACACAGTTCGGCTTCGATATTGAGGAGGGCCCTCCTACAAATGATGAAGACCAATCAAAGAAAAGCTAGGTTAATTACAGGAAACAGGATGGTTTTGCGGAAACTAGAGAGACCTATTTTATTGCATGATTGCTTATTAAAACCAGAAGAAGGGGTCTGGTATTGCTTTGGAAAAGAAAAATGTTCCAATCAACCCAATAAACCAAGAGATGCTGTTACCTTGGGATCTCTTCGCCAGGCTTGGTAACTCATGTTAGGGGTGGAACGATCCATCATATGTATCCAAGGAGGGCCTGCATCTTTTACCTCTATAAGCTGCCACAGATGCTGTAAATCCTCCAATATAACAGTATTAGATGCGTCTTCATTGATGGTGGACGCACTGCACAGTACAACAAAGTCAGATATCTGCCCTTCCTGAAGTCATTTAGAAACACATAGTAACACACATAACGCACAAAAAGGCATCAGGTGTGTAACAACTCACTCTGACTATATGCTGGATAGCATATTAATGGCAAACGTTATCTTAAACATTAAAGTAGTCATAGACATTATGAAGTTCAAACAGGTGACATGCCTCTGGATTTTGACTTTTACTCGATTTTTCTTTCAAGTAAGATAATTACTAGAACGATCACCCTGGGGAGAGTTAATCAAGTATGACAAAACACTACACTCGATAAGAAACACAGTTTGCTTTCAGCTGTTATCATATTTTTAAGTGGGTTCAATATCATAAATCCAACCCAGCTAAAAATATAAATAAGAAGCAAAAGAGAATGACAAAAATGCAAGAACTTTATCCACGACCTAAGTTGTAGTTAATTTCACATTAATTACAGGAAATTGGTAAAAACCTAAAAGGCAGGTACCTGCTGCAAGTATCATATTCTGGAGGCGGCGAAGAGAATGGCAATTTACTCAAGCATTTATCAACCACGACCAAAGATTGTGGATTTGGCGACTGCAATTCAGAACCATCGAGAGACGACAATACTTGCTTGGATTTGGCCAGAGAGTTGCTTAATTCTTCTCTCCCAAGACTAGCCCATTTCGGTTTCCAAACCCATCCGACAACAACACCAGCCAAAAATGCGACCCAGATAGGAGCCACAAACAGAATCATCCCTGTACATATTCCCGATATTGTGGGGTTTTCCAAGATATCGTAAAAAGTTTGAACCAGATACATAACAGGAGAACAGAATGTCGAAAATCAAGCAGACGAAAAATAATTAAAAAGGAAAAAAAAAACGAAAACCAAACCCGCCCCTTCAACGAAAGTTCACTCCTGTTATTTAATATCTTAAGCACAAATCGAGGTGGTGGGGGGTGTTTGCGATAAGGAACCTCGATATATTTCGAAGAAGAAAAGAAGCGGACGAATTTGGTGAAAAATCAGAGGGAGAGGGCGACAAAGGATAAGGCTATTGACCAAGACTCGAGGGATAGAGATAAGGGTTGAGAAGGGGAATGAAACCAGGATGGCTTCGGTATTATCTCACAACGACGCCGTGGCGTGGCGAAGCATCTTCACAAGCAATAGGCGGGGGTCGTTGTGGCAATTGGACGGGCAAGAAAGGCAAATCGCAAAGTCTCTGAGGAACCAATGAAATTTTTTTATTTTTTTAATAATTTTGGCCTCAAGATGAACGAATGAAGGGGGAGAGGAATCAGAAGGCCAATAAAAAGACTGGTGGAGAAGCAAGTTAGAGATGCGTGTGGGAAATTGAAAGCGACGACAGGGGGGAAGTTCACATACGTCAATTGACAGTTCTGGATCGTTTCCATGAAAGCAGTAGAGCCGAACAAGAGAATAGTGGGCAGGGCACCTTGGCCATGTGTTTCACTAGGGCCTTGTTTTTCACGTTACCTTGAATATTCTGGTCTCGTTTTTGTTTTGTTTTCTTCTGTGTTTTTCAAGTAGTGGGAAACAGAACCTAATGAAAGCGACAGCAACAATATATGTGGTCTCTCTCAAACCACTAAAAAAAGTGCTCACCGCCGTACCTGTTTGTGGCACTCTACCAAACCCAACAGGACTGAGCGCCGGCAGCACCACCGACCAGCGGCTATCCGACTTCGCAGGGAAACGAAACTTTGGAATGATCCTTCTCCATGTGAATTACCAAACTCGGAGAGATTGTCGGTTGAGTTGAATGGGAAGATTGATTTATATTAATTTGAGCCGTCGAGCGTGGTCGGTGCATGAGAAAACTTGAGGGAACTATTATTTACTTGACGGTACAATAATTATATCTATTTGACGAAGATAAGTCACGATTTTATTATTAAGAAGTCATACGTAGCGTTTTTACTAATTCCAAGTTTTACTTTCTACTAGTTTTTATCAAATACTAATTTTTCTCGCTCTCAGTTCTCACGGATCAGACCCATTCTAATTTTAAATGAAAAAAACATAGGGCGCTGTGTTATTTTAGCTCGTAGAGCTTCGATTAATTTTTGAACGTTTAATATGCTCCTGAGTTATTATTATTATTATTTTATATTAAAATTCTTTTTCCTCCTAAACGATATTAGTATCAGATAAGGCGAGCTGTCTATTACTCTCAGGTATAAATCTAGGTATCTAATAATTAAAATGTCTCTCCAAACGTTACGACTGTAACTATAATAAAGTGATACTTCTCAGTGAATACGTTTTAAATTGCCGTATATTTTATATTTTTGTTAATTGAATTTATAGAGAGTGGGTAGTTTTATTATTTTTAAAGCATGGGGATGATACGCTTTTTCATTTGTTTCTAAATCTTTCATTTGGTGTTTTTTTTTTGTTCACTATCTGGGTCGAACAGAATCGATGGAATACGTTACACGGAGTGCCAGAAGTTTGTGGGGGTAGAAAGGGGTGACAGCAGGGAGGCCCAAATAAAATGGGAACGATGCATGTGGAGGGGAGAATAAGTGGTAGAGGCGAGGGGTTATGGACTTACAACACGGCCTTCAGCGAAGTACGTACATATTTGAAATTGACGTATTTTTTGGTTGAATTGAATTGAATAATCAACGTTTGTGGCTGACAAGCTGGAATTCACGCAACAAGACCAGGGGATTCCACAACACAGCTCTTACGATCCATCAGTGAAAGGAGCGGGGGTTGGGGTAGAAAGTCATGGGTGTGAGTTGTGAGTATGAATTGGACTGTGGAGAGTGTGATGCATATGGCTGGGGAGTGATTCGTGTTCATTCACAGAACGCTGTATTGACCAGCACAGATCAGAGAAAGTCAGCGAACACGGTTTTCAAACATTAATTAACAATATTTTATATCATGCTAGTACTACGTGTCTCCTCCTTCCCCCCTGACGAGAAGCAGCCGGTATTGGATTACATAAAAGCATTTGACGCACGTGATCATTATGACATAAACCACCAATCCCCTACCTTACCCACCCAGAATTCTTGGCGGTGAACTTCAACGACTTATATATATATATGAATATATTGTGCCGAAAAAAAAAAAAAAAAACTTGCCGTGGTCGGCAATGATATACCCATACCAGAATTTAAACCTTTCCAACACTGTATCTGTATGCGGGCATATGTTCTGTTCGCTTCCAACAGAAGACTGATTTTACTGTTGTCCTTGCCGTAACTCCATTCTTCATAGCCTTCGTGACAAATCAATCTCAATCTCTGTATAGCATTAATTATATTCCATCTTATTAAATGCCCTTTGTTTTTTTTTTATACTCTAAATGCCTATAATTTGTATGTTTTGATACTTTTGTTTATTAGATATTTGTAGTGCAGACCTACTATATTTTACTATTTCAAGTTTCAATAATCCTCTTTATACGATGAGATCTAATGGCCATCCAGTGGGATCTCTTCCTTTTTGGCATAATATATGAGGATTACATCGAGTTGATCCTAATATACTCGAGTGGCAGGCTGACTCGACACTTTGTTGAGAAATTGTCTGTGGTCGGTTCTCTTTCGTTTGTGGGGTTTATTTTATGCGCCAATTAAAATTTAAATAATAAACACTACGTAACCCTGCAATCACAACGTTTAGATGATTGGCATTCATTCCATTAATCAAATTGGTTGTTCTGGCGGCAATTAAAGAGGAAGCATTTCATACAAGAGTGTTGAGTCTTGACTCCTCAACGCGTCTAATTAAGAAAGGGCTTGCTACTCAAACACACAACATCTCAATCTATTACTATAATTACTATTGATTGATGCTCTAATTACTTAGAATCTCCTAAACTTCACTATCATGCTGCAAGTTTGAACAATATTATTGAACCGAATATCCAGTTCCAAGTACACTCACATCATTCGAAGAACAACATCACTTACTACTTTAATTGCACATCACGTCATCGTCTAAGCATTATCCATGGAGACCACAATCCATATCTGTTCTCTCATTATTGGTGCGTGCTCCCTGGTTTCCTTACAAGTACGACCATGAGTGATCTACAAAATAATCATTACCAGATATTATACACTGTTAAAAATAATATTGCCGAAGCCAACACGAAGTTTATTTATACTTTTGTGGCGCTCGCGTATTCTGCCATCCCTCCGGAAGGTAATTAAGCTATGGTTAAATTATTCTTCATCGTCATCATGATATGATTCCAGTAAATCAAAATTACGATTACCCTCCTATAAGGGAAAGTTTTAAATTTTCAAACTTTATAACTCTTATCATGTGAATGTCAGAGTCAGAGTGCCTCCAGATTAAATTCTTCAAAGAAAATCAGCTTCAGAAAAGGGAGAGCAAAACTGGCACAAGTACATCTTTTTAAGTATGTTTTCTGCCTCGATAAGAGTGGACGCAGAGAAAACCCTTATATGAAAAGTTGTACGTTTGGAAGAGATTTGAGCAGAAAATCAATGTATCAAATATAGTACGTACTTTTTAATTTTCGAGCTGAGATTGGGTCGGAACCACAGTTCATGCTTTTGCACTGTAAAAAATGATCCGAAGGACATTTATCTCGCCCCTCTCACGCTCTGTATCTGCTTTGAAAATACTGCTTCCGACATTGCGCCACGTGTCATTCACTGACGGCGCCCATCCGTACCCTTCTTCCACTACTCTGTCCCTGGAGGACTGTAATGTGAATTTCCCTTCCCTTCCCCGCCGTTCAGTTCAGTTTCACCCTCCTCTTCCCTTTGATTCTTTTCAGACTCTCGGGTTTCTCCAGATTCTTCTTCCGATTCTAAGAATGCTCTGTTCTGCTCCGGCACAAAAGTCCGGTTTAAACTGAGCTCTTCAACATGGGGGGTCGCCTCAGATCCTGGAAGAAGTGTCGCAGGAAGCAGACGAACCCCAAATTCTTCGTCGCTTCTTCGTTGAGTAACACTGGTATCGTCGACTGTGCGCGAAAAGACGACAAGGTCCCTGCTACAAATTCATTCAATAACGATATGACGAAGCTGCAAGAAGAAGGTTTGGAATATTGCGATGTGGAGCAGGAGAAAGAGAATGATGGCAACTAGTTGAGAGGTTTTTCCAAGTCCGAGGTGACTGTGATCGATACGAGTTGCCCAGGGTGGAAGTTTGAGAGTTTGTCTGTAGAAAAAATAACGTGTGGAAAGTCAGAGAGAGGAAAGGGAAATCGAAGTCTTTTTCCAAGAAGAAGAACAAAGGGACTCTTGGGTTTGTTAATCATAATAGCGCTGGTGTGAAGAAGGAACCCAAGTTTATGGAGTATCAATTTGGATAGAATAAGGAGGAGAGTTTATAACTCCGTTCACCTAAGTAAGAGCTTAATTATAATGGGTTTCTATATTTTGCTTCGATTAATCGAGCTGATTTGATGTTCTAGACTCGGAAAGTTATTTGCAGCTATTAGGAGCCTCAGTACAATATAGTATATATATGCCTACGTCAATGCATGCACTATTATTTCCATGGTTTAACTGATGAGCTATGTTTGTGTTTTTACATAGTTAATGTGGCTTGTATGATGTTTAACATTATCGACGCTTCGCATTATTGCAAGCTTGGAAAATGAAGCCGCCTTTATATTTTATGTTACTTTCAGCAGTTTGGTCGCTTTGTTGTTCCGGGGTTTTGTTTGTGAGTTTAGATATTATACACTTCGGTGTGAGTTTGATGACTTCAGGATCTGAGGAAATGCTTAATTTGGCTAGGATGAGATAGCGGGCAAGGGTAAATGACCAAGGCCTTGCGGTAATACTCCAGTATGGAAGAAGTTTTCCTTCGTTGTTGGGGTAATTGCAAATAATGTCAAATGTGAAGTACTTCTCAAATGGGGGCTTAGGTCTTATGTTTTCTGTGGGGTTGTTTCACATGTCTCCACTTTTCATGTTCTAAATTATCATTTTAGGCTTGATAAGTCCGGTTGTCTGCCTTAAATAAGTTAATGCTACCGTTTTGTGCGATAGAAATAGCGCTGCTATAATAACAGCAAGAATGATAATCCATACCCTGGTGCCTTGTTCATGGATCAAACACCGTGCTCTATGTATCACCGTGGCAACGCTATGTATGTTTTAAATTCTTCCATTGACTCCTTTTATTCCTCTGGCCTTCTCCAGCTTTACAATGGCTGATTTGGAAGCTGACCTATGCCATCAGTTTACAATGTTGCTCTGGTCCAATATCTAGGCTAAAAGTCCCAATAGATTGTGTAAGTTCTAACTTGTTGGAAGGTTTTGCATGTGCAATTATAATTTAAGTGTTTTTGTTGGACACTGATATACCATTTTGGTTGTCATTTCTGATGTTGTAAATAACAGAAATATCAGCTCAATTTTATCCAACATTATTAGTTGGTGCGAACGTGCAGGATAACTGCCCATTACAACACTTTGGTAAAAATGCTTTTACGGTTAATGGCCGCATCAAGGTTATAGCTACAATTTTAAAAGTAATTTCTACAACTTGAACCATGGGATATTGAATAAAGGTTTATGAGGTTTAGAGTACTTTTTTTTGCTATGTTTTTTTTGGGGGTGGGGTGTTGATGAGGTGCTTAACTGTTTATTGCCTTGTAATTCCTTTTCCTTAAAAGAAAATTAGTATTTGAGATGGGCTTGAAGTTCTGATAACAAGAACTTCTGCCTTTATCTCTTTAAGATGTGTTTGTGGTCGTGTGTGTATTTTTGTCCTGGTCAAATTGTTGCTTATTATTAACGCAATTGCTTGTCATGAGTAAAAGGGAAAAAAGGAAAGGAGGAGAAATCTGGGCTAATCATGATTGTTAGTTTCCCTGTTAGGGGGCTCTGTAATATTCAGGCTTCTCACACTCACTGTGATTCGGAGATGAATTGGTCAAAGCTTCCCTTTTCTTCTACTTTTTGGCTGTTACATAGTTAATTTATGTTTGTTATTGATGCTGGCACTGTTCTTTTCTTGCACGCTTGCACGCATAAATTTGGGTGCGTATACAGGTTTGTTCTTAGTATTTGTTAGTTTTGTTTTTATAAGCAACTAGAGTGGGTTTCATGTACTTGCATAGAGTTGGAGATAAACCATACTGTTTATGGTTTTATGAACAATCACAATCTGAATCCCTATACTTTTTAAATTTTTTATTGGTAATAATTGATAAGCAATGACACTCTTCATTTATTCTTTTCATTCCCCGATCAATTTATATATAGTTGGCTCGACTAATTGTATATTGTGAGGGATTTCGCCATTAATACTACCTTTAGATTAGATTGCAATGAGCCTACCAATATAAAGCATAACATTTAAGGAAACCACACTGTTAATAAGTTATCAATTAATTGATTGCTTCAATTTAGTCTGGTATTTTGCTTTATCAGGCATAAGGATGTTCGTTTTTCTTCTACTTTCACATGGGGGGACAGAATACTCAGCACGAGTAGACACAAGATGATCCAATGCTAGTACACTGGCGAGCTGCTATAGTGGAGTTGTGCTTATGATCCTTTTCTTTTGCTTTGATAATACATTTGCTCAAACCCTTTTTATATTTACATACTGACTGGAAAATGATACGTTACATGCTTTCTATTTCCAGGAACCCCCAAAAATCAACAGAAGAAAACTCAATGTTCATTCTAATTAAAAGCCATTCATTCATAACAAGAGCTAAGGAGCAAGAAGAAAATTTTCGTTAGTCGTGAATCGTGATAGACCTTTTACTTTGTAATTCTTGATTGGATGGCATGCATGATGGAAGCTAAAAGAACTCGGTTGAAGTGATATCTGATGGAGCAGACTTTTACAATGCGAAAGTCTCCTTTTAATAAATATGCGCCTTTAATGTAACAACAACATAAAAAAAGCGCCTTTATGCTGTCCCACTCTCTTTTCCTTCCCCTGTTATTTATTACTCACGCAAGGCAGTAGGACCACTTAGGCAGACCAAATTATCAATAAACTAGCCGCTTAACTCGTCAACTTTTATTATGTGCTTTCTACACAAATTACTGTTACAATTTGAACTCCCTAATTTTTAACCAAGGGGGAGTGGATCCGGCATTCTGTACAAGTAGAATGCTTGTAGCAGTGTCAAGTTCAATTGATTTCAACATTATGGGATGAGCACAAAATGGCGCCTCTCTCATTTTGCATCACCAAGCTATTGAAGATCACACCATATTTGAAAACTCGGTTTACAATCGTTGCTCAGATCAGAGATATTGCCATTGGTATCCGCAAACATATACAATCTCTAAGTTGTTTCAAAAAGTTTCCCCAGTACATTTCATTCTGAGGGGGAGGTTTCTCTTGCTGTTTCAACCGCCAACTCTGCCGTCTCTTTTGGGTATGGTTACTCCATAACCTCCTTCTTTCCTTCTGTACACTATATTGATCTCCCCTGAAGCAGTTAGAATGTCAAATTACAGATCATTTATGCACAGGGAATTGAAGAAAGCGAAAAGAAAATGAGCGACACTATAATTGCTCACCCGTGTCTTCATTTCGAAAACCATAGAAGTCATGATCAGCATTTTCCACCTGCTCAATTGCTTCGCTTACTGTCAACGGTGGCATGTCAAAGTATTTTGTGCGCGCAACCTGCAAAACCCGTCCACGATAAACAATTGTTACTCATCTACCAAGGAACAAAAAAGAAAGAAATCTAGTATGCATGCGAGCGAGATTTCTAAGATCATGATTTCATTCCAAATTGAAAATTTCCCATTCTGAATGTATGGAAGTACATAGCTAGAACCTATGAAAGTCAAGAAGCGACCTCGTCAATGAATTGTTCCTCCTGCTGCTGCTGGGGAAGTGTGTCTGTCTCTGTATCTGTCTCTGTGTCATCGAGGGGCAAAGGAGTTACGGGCTCCCTCACTTTCGACCTATTGAAACCCTTCATGTGGCAACCACGATCTGACTCCTTTTCCTTTATCTTCCTCAGCTTTCTCTGAATGATTGAGGATACCAAATCTATACTCCCATACATAGTCTCTGCTTCTTCCTCGGCCCGCACCGCCCCATGCCTCTTCGTGAACAATGTTACCAAATCAAGTACAGCGGTTCAACAACTTGAGGTAATAGACAGTACCAATATTAGTAAATATTAGTATGAGAAAAGAAAACTTTATCTAGATAGCCTAACTTTAAAAAAAAAATTGTACGAAAACAAAAAAGGTACAACAGAGCCCCCATAAAACCCTAATTTTGAATTATATATGAGGGAACAATTTCGAATCAACAAGATTACATTTCACAATTGCTTAGTTCTTGAAAGTCCCCTAAACCCTTGATAAGTGGCAAGCTAAAATCTTTCAATATCCCAAATAATTGTAATACTAGGAGCAAGTGGTAGTACCTCACATCTTTTGGTGAGGGGTCCTTTCCCAAATTCTCCTCCTCCTCGGACGGATAACCTCACATCCACCTCCCTAACCAGGTGACTATGGAGTTAAGCATGAAGGGGGGTTTGTCTGGGAGAAGAGAACAGTGAGGGAGGGGATAGGGGAAGAAGTGAGGGGTAAAACGACGGGAGAGAGCAGTCAATAGGGAGGGAGGGATCTTTTGGATGAAGATGCATGCAATGTGGGTGTGGGACAGGGGTCCTAATGACATGGCCATGCTGCCTCAAATGTTATCCAAAAACAAAAAGTCCTGTGGTACTTATTTCACATTTTTACTATAGCAACTTTGGTTCCTTTATGAACTTTTTGAGGCCTCGGTGCATGTCTAAGATATTCCTATAATATCTTCATAATGGCAAATATCAAACACTCCCACTTGTCACATTAATTATATTTCACAGAAAAGTAAACAGATTTTAAACTGTTGCAGTACTCGAATGGTGATTCTTTCACCATTTATTTCTTATAATATTTAAAATAAAAATTAATTAATTTTTTTTAAATTATTTAATTACGACTAAATTTAACATTTTAAAATAAATTCATATTATATACTTCATAATATACTTAAATTAGTCAATTAACTCTTATATTAATTATAACTAATTAATTAGTTTAATTTTATATATTTATATAAAAAATAACTATACCTTATAATTAATATTAGAATAATAATAATAATTAGTTCTTAGAGACATCATAATGCCCATCTCTTCTACTAAACCAGATGCGCAAGATGAGGGACTAGAAGGCCAATTCTCATCATAATGCCATCTTGAAGTGCACACGATGAATTCTATTTAATATATATAATCATGATTACAATATTATAATACTCTTGCCCAAAACAGATTCAGCTAACTCATTAGAAAAAAAAAAGATCTCATTTTCATCCTTCTCATCAGCTGACTTTTAGGTCTGCGTAGGTGGTATGCGGACATATATAATCTCATTTATAAAGAATTTCTAAGTTCGTCCCTTGAAATTTCTCTGTTGTGTTTGTCCATAGGTTTCTAGATATACTTTTTGGCTTCTAAAAAAGTGATAAAAAAAACTAACTAAAGTAAACCTGTGCTGTAATAAAAAAAAAGTGATCAATCTATTTGAGATTGCATTGATTTAACTTAATGGGCAAGCACAGAGAGGAAGGCATGAAAGACACTTGATTGTAGATTTATCCTAGGGTTAATATTATTGTAATTTTAGTTATAGTACTTAAAAAAATATCATAATTTTTAGATATATAAATTTATGTTTAAAGATAATAAATATTTTGTCATATCCTATGTTATTATTGTTTAAGAAGAATTGAGCTCAATTATTTTTTAAAATTTTTATAAAAAAAATAAAAAAGAAAGAAAAAACCCAAGGTTAGGATAATCTTAAATATGATTTGATTTAGGAATAAAATAACATGATCGAAGCATAATAAAATCCACCACCCATGGCGGGGATCAAATGGAATAACGAAGAGGGCCCATCTCGTTTTCTTTATTAATCTCATATTCCTCACGCTCAATACTCACCACGCACTGATGTCAGGGATATTATCGTCATTTCGATCTCAGGGCGTAGACTCAGATTTTGTCGAGTTGTACAAAAGGTTAAGCGAGTGGAGCACGAGTCGTGTAGGAGGCGAGTGAGACACACTCAGAAACATTTTGCAGATAGCGTCTGACAACCCTCAAAACCACAAACGAGACATCCCAAAATAACAACGCCACGTGTCTAAAAGTTGTCCATAAGATTGATTGGCAAACTTAGAATACTCGAAAAATATCTTGGAAGGAGGGATTTTAAAATCTTAGTAATATCTTTTGTGCGGCGGGACCCACAGAGGGCAACTCGTCTCTCTCACGCGAAATATCAAAGGCGAGCAAGGAAAGGGCAGACGATGGGGCTGTTGTTGACCCTCCAAGGCTTCAACTTTTTTTTTGGAAGGAAGACCTTCAAACTTAAATATCCACCACCAACAGGAAGCACCCGGAACCCAATGGCTATTTTCATTTTGATCTTAGGCCGAAAGATAGATCTGCTGCTGACGTGGATCGTACGGGCCCCCATTCGGGGAACACAGATATTTTGTTGTGGAAGATATTTCCCAAGCCGTTGGATTTGAGGCGGTTCCCCGTAGAATCCTCATTCGATGCCATCGGATTTTCACTTGCTTCCGAGCATTCCATTTTACCCTCCCATTTTCGTTTTTGTCTGCTACTTCTGGGAATACGCCTGAGTCTCTGCTCCCGCATTCGGTTCCAATTATCTAGAGAGAGAGGGTGAAAGAGAAAACCCGAAAGTATGTGGGGAGAAATGGGTGATTTGAAAGCGGTGGAAGCGAGGGAGAGCGAGAAGGAGAGGGAGAAAACAGAGGATGAAGAGGAAAGTGGAACAGAGAGTAAAGGGGGTGAATTGAGTGGTCTGATGAGGTGGGAGAAGTTCTTGCCCAAGATGATATTGAGGGTTCTCTTGGTTGAAGCTGATGATTCCACTCGCCAGATTATCGCTGCGCTTCTCAGGAAATGCAGCTATAGAGGTCTGATTCCTTTCTCTTACTCAAGTTGTTTTCTTCCTTCAATTTTAAGGTTTCGTTCTGTTTTGATTTGCCTTTGTCCTTTTTCTTCCTCTCTGGATCTTTTTGATTGATATTGGGTGTGTACTGAATGTTCAATATGAAAGGACAAGTGGGAGATTTCTATGGCTCTCTTGATTCGGCTTGAGCTAGTTCGGATGGACTTGCTCCTCCCATAACCACGGTTAAAATTTCTAATCTTTCTTGCTCTTCGATTTTCTGGAGCTTTGACTCAGTAAATTGACTTGTTCCACAAACCAGTTCAGTGTCTGCTCATCTCTCTTTTCTGATTTGCGGGCTTAAAAGCATCTAGGTCTCATACTTTTTCGTCTTTCCTGGTTCCAATTTTTTAGAGCCGAAGTTGTAGTTTCTTAATCTTCTTTGACCATGTGCTTGTGTTGTCCTTTGGGAATTCCGAGGTATTAGCCTTTAAGGGTCTGGCTTAATGTCATACGGAGTGGACAAGCAGTCAGAGATTCGGGGCAGATATAGACACACGCGAGCACGCAGAATATTCTCTTTTTAGTGTTATGTAATCCATAGTTGCTTGGGAAAATATAAAAGAAAGAAGTCTACCATTTTCTTCCAGGTCTGTCTGGCCCAAATTCTTAAGCAAAGAGTGAGATACTCAGATAAGGGAATTTGGGTTCATAAAGGAATTAATTGCTCCTTCCAACTTTCAGCATTAAGTATGAACCTTGACGGTATGAAATCTATAGGCTCAAGTAATTAGGCCATGGTAGATTTTTATCTACTTAGGCATATCTTGTGTGAATATACTAATAACCCACCTTTTCTGCTTTACTGAAGCTTGTAATGTGGAAAATCTAAGTAGTCAAATCTATTTTCCATTATCTTGGAACTTTAATAATTTTTTCCATCCGTTTTGAGCAGTGGCTGCTGTTCCTGATGGCCTAAAAGCTTGGGAAATACTGAAGGGAAGATCACACAACATCGATCTAATACTGACAGAAGTAGATTTGCCTTCCATATCTGGCTATGCGCTTCTCACCTTAATTATGGAGCATGAGATTTGCAAAAGCATTCCTGTTATAAGTATGATACCAAGAACATAATCTCTGGCTGTTAATATTATTATTGGCTTCTTTTCCAGTATGTCAGTACAAAAATTTAACTATTCTGGCTTTTTCCTGCACTCTAGTGATGTCCTCACAAGATTCAATTAGCACAGTATACAAGTGCATGTTGAAAGGTGCTGCTGACTATCTTGTTAAGCCCATTAGGAAAAATGAGCTGAGGAATTTGTGGCAGCATGTTTGGAGAAGGCGATCAGTATGTTTTGTGCACTCACTTTTCTCAGTTCCGTTCATTCTTTTAAATACTTGAATGTTATTATTGATGAACTTTTATCCTTTTAATTATTTATTTTTGTTCAGTCAGTAATCGGTTTAAATGGTCTTCAAGATGAGAGGGTTGCGCAACAGAAGGTTGAAGCCACGGCCGAAAATAATGCTGCTAGTCGTTCAAGTGGAGATGCCGCATGCATTAAAAAAAATAGGGAATTAATTGAGAAAGGAAGTGATGCTCAGGTTAGTCTTGCTTATCTCAAAAATTAGATGAAAAATTCATGATCCTTTCATGTTTTGAATGGTGAAAAATTGCTTTCTTCATTATTTCTATGGTGCGGTGAAAAAAAAAAAATTAAGGGCCTGTTTGGATTGTTTAGAAACTTAGGTTTTAAAATAGCTTCTGGCCCAAACCTTAGTTTGGGAAAATTTAAAAACAAATAGTCATATTTATCTAAAAGGGTTTTTAGATTAAACCATGGTTTAAAACCATAATTTTGGATAAGCTACTGGGAATAATTTTTAAAACAGTAAAAGAGCTTATGGATTACCCAATTACTATTTTATCCCTATTTTTTTTACCTTTTCTTTTCTCTCTTTTCTCTGCTATAGTGAAGACCCCATCTTCTCCGATTTCTTCTTCTCTGTCATCTCTCGCCGTTGCGTCTCCACATCTGAAGACAGCAGCGACCGCGAGATCCGGAAGAGGGAAGAAGTCTCTCGCCGTTGCATCTCTGCACCACCGACAATCGTCTTCTTTCTTCGTGCTTCATCCTGTGCTTCTTTCTTCACTTAGAGAGAACAGGAGAGAGAAAAGGAAAAAAAAAGAGGAAATAAGAATTATTTTTTTATAAAATTATACCATTTTTGGTAATAACTATCAAAACACTCATTTATTCAGAATCACTTTTTTTCATGAGCTCTTATCCAGAAGTCTTTTTCTAAAAGCTATCTAAAAGTTATTTTTTTTCATAAGCTCTTTTCTAAAAACCTATCCAAATGAGCCTTAAAAAGGCATTCAAGTAAAAGATAATCTCAGTTCAAGTTGATTGTCCATCAGGCAGTCGACATATCAATGTCTAAAATTTCACACCAGCCATTTTTTTAAGAAATTTAGTTACAAATTAAATGGAAAAGGACCGGGGAATATGCATTCTTTTTAATCTTTATGAGACTCTTGTTGAGTGGAATCTTCTTTCAGTTTGGGTTGGCTACATGAAGTTTCATATAGAGTTTGCATTGTTGTTGTCTCCTGCAGAGCTCCTGTACAAAGCCTGATTTGGAAGCTGAAAGTGCCCCTATGGAAAATGTTGAGCAATTTGCTCATCTAAGATGTGGTGACTCGAATCCGAGCTATGAAAAGATTCAGGAGGTTAAAGCTTGTTTTCGTTTAGGCCACACATCGATTGTGCATGATAATCATGCTGGAGGTAAATTTCTAGAGACCAAATGCCTTGGTGTTATATATTTGTTCTGCTTTATAAGGAAGAATCTAATTGCAGCAACTCTTATTCATCAGGATCAACTGTGGATATCCGCGCAAATGGTAACACAAGCACAACTCATGGCACGGATGGCTGTCCAGTGAATAGGAGTGCTAGTATCAGTGTTGAAGCTCATGATAATCACTATGTTCAAATTAGCTCTTCCAAGGAAGCTATAGACTTGATTGGAGCATTTCATGCTAATTCAAAATGCAGTCCCAAAAGTTCCGCAATCAATTGCGCGGGCATGTTTGACTTCTCTCCACATTTAGATCTTTCCTTAAGAAGAGATCATCCCAGCAGCTTTGAGAATGAAGTCTCCAAAGATAGGCAAACCCTCACGCATTCCAATGCTTCAGCTTTCAAACGGTGAGGACTCGTATCCAATCTTATTTTCCTTTTCTTAATGGGGTTTAAACTTTACTTCAAGAAATCATAAACCAGTTAAAACCAGTTTGTTTGCTTGGAAATGGCTGCATGTCTTCTCTCATTTTATTCTATGTCCTTTATACCTTTTAAATAATAAAATGGGTTTTCTCAATTTGATGTTATGATAATGAAATACAAGACTTGAGTTTTGCTAACATTGAAAGCTGGCCTTTCTCTGGAGTTATTTTCTCGAGGACTCTCTTCCCCGTGGCTCTCTTTTCCTATCAACTAAATGAACTCTCATGCAGGTATACCAGCAGACAATTGCAAGCACCACCAGTTGGTCTCATTAACTTTTGTGATCCAGAGAGAGAACAGAGAACAAATTGTGAGAAAAATAACTCTTATGTTGCTGCTGGCTATAACTCAGATAGTTCAACACCGAGTATGCAAAGAAGTATTGTGTCACCCACTACACCCCAATCTAGAGAATCTAAACTTGCAACTTCATTCTCCCAGCAGCCAAGTCCTCTCCCGATTCCAGTTAGAGGAATAAGGTTCAACGATCTATGCAGATCCTATGGTTCTGTCCCTCCTCGAATGTTTTGTACAGAGTCAGATCCACCAACAGGGCCAAGTCCAAGATCTGCAGTGCACCTGGAATCTACCTTTCAAACCAATGCATATTGTCTGTCTAATGTCAAAGAAAATAGTTCAGAGCAGCTTTATGAAGCTCGAGGTCAAAGTGGAAACAACCTTGCAAGCCACATTGTTTATGTGCAGGATCACGAGTTGGAAAATGTGGAAGATCGAGGACATATTTCTCCTGCAACTGATCAAAGTGGAAGCAGTAGCTTCTGCAATGGAAATTTGAGTCGCATGAACAGCATTGGCTACGGAAGCAACTGTGGAAGTAACAGCAACGTTGATCAGGCTGTCATAGTCAGGACCGCTTCAGAGGTGAAGAATGAAGACCTCACAAACAATGCAAATTCTCATCGATCCATTCAAAGAGAAGCAGCTCTAAACAAGTTCCGTTTGAAAAGGAAACAGAGATGTTATGAGAAGAAGGTCCTCTACTATTAGCATCACCTTATAGTACAATGCCATCATATTTTTGCTAAGACTTCCCATTATTTATATCCTAACTTCATCTTATACTTGTAACAGGTTCGTTATGAAAGCAGAAAGAAACTTGCAGAGCATCGTCCTAGGGTGAAAGGACAATTTGTTCGTCAAGTGCAACCTGAACCTCAGGCTGCAGATAGAGATGGCTGAGAATAAGAGCACTGCTGTTTAGTATTAGTAGCTGCAATTTTTTTTTTTTTTGCTTTATAGGGTCCTTGAATGCCAGGACCACAGGATCTGTATATGCTGTCTAAAGTCGTTTCCTGGTTGACCTTTCTTCTAGATCTTGATATATAATGTACCTAATGTAATATATGATGATTATTTTATTCAGTTTTAGAGGGATCTGCTTGGCTCAGTCTTTATTTATTTGTAAGTATTTGTTTGCTCGCAAGAAATAGCTGATTAATTACGTAGGAGCTTCTTATACAGTAAAAGAACAGTTTCTCAACACTCGTAAAATCAATCAACTTTGTATTGTTTATTCAATACCATTAATTTCTTAATTTGCTTATCGACTTTTTATTTTTATGGTTGACAGTTTCTCAAGCAACCTTTACTAAAGAGTGCATTTGAAAGTGATTCAAAATGATTACTCTCCCACCACATTTGCCAAAAGGAGAAAAGAAAAGGGTAAAAAGAAGGTAGAATAAGGTATTGGACTTTTCCCTGTTAGGTAAAAAGAAAAGGGTAAAAAGAAGGTAGAATAAGGTAGAATGAAAGCAACCTTTACTAACGTATGCCGCAGCATACGAGGATGCCACCCGCCCTTTTGTGGCTTTGCAGTGCTGTACTGAACGTGGTGATGAGGACGATAAACCATACGTTCCTGATTTAGAGAGTAAAGGGAAGCAAGCATGTGAGCATTAATTAACTCCAGAACCTTAAAAACCATTCCTTGGCACATTCATCATCCAGGGTCGGTTTCAAGTTGTATCAGAGGATTCATCTCATCACTTCTAAGGTTTTCAGATGAATTTTAGGCAAAGAAAGATAATCGAACAAATGCGAGAAGTCACCATCATGGAAGTAATAATGCCAAAAGTTGTCTGAACAAGTGTTTTTTCTTTTTGTTTTTTTTAAATATATGTATGCAATATGCACTTCCCAACAGCCAATTTTTAAGCTTGTTTGCAGCTATCTATTTGGCTGCTTCCTCAGTTTTACCATGTGTTTGACAGAGATCATTGTCCCAGTACACAGTAATTCAATGACCTAATATATTCGATCCAGGCTTCAAAGATATATTGTATTTGTTAGGAAAAGAAAGCAAAATATCAATTCTTTTTATTACTCATTAAGAAATTGGGGGTCCTCATGGTCCCAGAGGAAAGAAAAGCACTAAAGAACTGGGGCAAGAAAGAAAGTTGAGAAGATGAGAAGCCGCTAAGCTAATGGGGTCATCAACCTTCTCTTGATTGGAAGCCCGAATAATAACTGGAAGAAAGAAAAAAAAAAAAAAGGAAGCTCCAAAAGCAAGGCTAACTTTTAATTTCAGATGTCTCTGCATGCCTTTTAAACTCCTATTGCCAAATTCCCATGTACTGATTCAAAGCACTAAGAAATAGTTCACCGACTGTTTATTCATTTGCATGACCATCAGATAAACACTTTAATGGCTAATTGACTACGCATCTCAAACGTAAAAAACTGGTAGGGCCCTCAAATAATACTTAAAAACAATCACTCAATGTTTGAGCCTTTCTAAATTTTCTTTCACTTTCTTAAATTCTTAAAGAAGTAATTTCTTAAATTCTGCAGATTATCTTCACTTTCTGCTCGCTCTGTTACATTTCCTTCTAATCTCCAGTTATAACCTGCGAGGAAGGAGGCCACAAACTTGGAAAATTTGCCAGGCAAAACTAACAAATTAGGGGTGGTAATGCGGGGCAACCCGCCGAAAACGGGTTGGCCCGTCGCGGGTTGGGGAAACCCCAACCCGCCAGCTTTTTTTTTTATATATATATTTTTTAAATTTTTTTTAACTTTTTTTTAAAAAAAATTACATATGTCAATATTAATTATATTCGAATCATGTCTTAAATCGTTAAAATATTTATTTAGTCAATTTTATCACTATCTATAGATAAATCTATCACAAAGAAAATAATAATAAAATAAAATAAATATATATAAAGAAAGAAATGACTCAATGAGATAAAGTTAATATAAATTAAATATAATATCTCTTGTTTAATTAAAACTCTCAAATTAATAAAATATAAATGTGTAATATAAATAAAAAAAAAAGGGGGCCAACCCGCCATTTTTTGGGGGGTTGGGCTACCAGCCCTACTAACAAATCAATCCAATCATGTATAAAAGTTTGAGCCTTTCTAAATTTTCTTTTATTAGCACTCACGTCCAATATAGCTGCACCCTCATTTATAATTAGATCTTAACCCTTATAATACAATGTTCGGGAAAAAAATCATATTATCCATAATATTTAAAGATTACAATGTTTTTATAAATTTTTTATTAATTCTGTGTTGATAAATTTAATGAGGATTATTTATGTATTTTTTTTCAGTAAAGGAACTAAAAAGGGGTACTTGAGAAAGAATATGTGGGACCCCCCTGCAATTCAATGGGCGTCCTCTTTTGTACCCATGGGTATTCCTGTTGTGATTACAGCTGGTAATCATCACCAGTGACATGCACATCATGCGGCTAATTGGCTTCATCTTTTCCCAGTACTATCGTTGTCCATTCATTTGTATAAAACTCGTGTGTCTGAACATAGTAATTCTCAAGGATAGAGCAAAATTTTTGTTCAGCTTCTGGTGCTAGTGGCAACAGCCTTTAACTGAGTCTTTCTGTGAATTGTTTATAATACAGAACTGACACACTTCCATTGTGAAAGCTATTAATCAAGCATCAAGCTCATGTCACTCACGAGAAGATCATGGTTTTGATTGAATTTTCAAGTAACTAAAGTTCTGGAAAAAGTTCTTCAGTTTTTGTCTGCGATGGACTTTTGAGTTTCAGGAAAGGATTGCGCACTAAATAGCACCAAGAGAGCATGCTGGATTGGGGACAGTTTATAGCCACAAATTTTGATGGTAGCGTTTCATGGTGGTCTCATTCATTTCATTATGAAAAAGTACAAAAGTGACCAAAGCGTTTTGCGGTACAAAAGCACTTATTCTATATATTTACCAGTAAAGATACTTTTCTGCTCTTTCTACCGAGTTCAGGTGTGAAATTTTGCTGTTGTTGGGGCTATGTACTTCGTTTGTCAATGTAGTTTGTGGCCTATAAAGGCATTGCTTGTCCCACCGAAACCTTGAAGCAACAAGCAGTTGGTTCAGAAAATGGCGGACAATGATGCAAGGATCCACATCTTTACATGGATCAGATTACACATAAACCTATTTTAACAGTATCAAATAGGTTTTTGCATGGTCCACAACACTAAATTCCCCTTAACTTTTTCCGGCAAGAACTCGTAAACCACTTTTTCTGCTATATTTCAGCAAAGCATAAAGTTCTTATTTCAATATACACACCCAAACATCTAGTACAGCTATATATGTGTAATGTGACATGAAAGAGTTTGCCTCACATACACGTGTTTTTAAGGTTTTGTAAATAGCGACTTCATTCCCAAAAAAGCATGGCATAGGAAAAATTAATTCAGGTTTTTGCTCTATTTATAACCCATCCCATGCCTCTGGTTATTTCTGAAGTGAATCATCAAGAATTATTATCCATGCTGCTGTTTCTCCTCTCCTCTCCCTTGCTCTCATCTTCCTCGCAGTACTAATAACTATCCTTCTGTCTAGTTAATGTCTCAAATCACAATAAAATCTCCAAAACACTGTGCTCAGTACAAGCAAGGCTTCAAGATTGAAAAAAGGAACTGCAAGAAGCTCTTCTTGGCTCTCCCTTCATTCATCACTGCAATTATTCTGCTATCACTTGCGTTATGGGTCATCCTCCGTCCCGCCAAGCCTCAATTCTCCCTCCAACATCTTAGTATTGTTAGATAATGAACATCTCAAATGCATAATAATCAATCCAGATTATCATATACACAAATACAAGATGCAGCGGAAACATTAAATTACCTCTTGCCATTGCTTTGTCGATCTAATCTCTGAGAAGATCTGGAATGAATCAAGGACACCTGTGAATCAATAAAGAATGTCAGATAATCAACAGGCTCTTCTAGCTGGTGATTAGGCACAGTGATGGCAACTGTGGAAACTGCCTTCACCAGTGGGGAACCTTCGAGAGGGAGCTGAGAAGTAGGTCTCGCTCTGGACTCAGAGAAAGCAGTACTGAATTCTAAAATTGTTGTTGTGTTGTGTTTCCACCATCAGGAAAACAACCTTAAATAAAATGAGCCCCTAACCCACCTTGGACCGGGCCTAATGACTACGGGCCACACTCAGAAATATTTATGAATTATCCTAATTAATATCTAAATAGGTTATATAATTATAATAAATATCTTACATTCTCCCACTTGGCCCGTATACTCAATGTCATTGCCCTGTCTAGGTACACTGATGTCATGCTACAAGAATCATGGCGATAAGTCCCCTATGATCGAGTATTACCTTCCATATATTACAGGTAGCACCATCACTTAATGGGTATCACAATATACATGAACTCAATGTTCATTCGGTTCCTATCTCAATGTTTATCAATTTCAACAGCACAAATGTATACAATCACAAATTTGAAATGATAAACCACAAAATGTAATTTCATTGCTCATACCTCCACTAATCAAAAGTTGGACGAAGTCCCATATGAGGTACATGTGTCACAAAGACGTTCGGCTTCAATCCTTTCGTCAAAGGATCAGCCAACATATCCAATGTACTGATGCGTTCAACGGAAACCTGGCCATCCTGAACTCTTTCTCTCAAGCAAAGGAATTTAAGCTCGACAAACTTGCTTCGACTTTTATTCCTTTTATTGTTCGCTATGGCCACCGCAGCTGCGTTATCACAGTACATTCGGATTGGCTTAAAAATTGAATCCACAATCTTAAGCCCAGCAATGAAATTCCTTATCCAAATAGCTTGTGAACTTGCTTCAAAACACGCAATGTACTCAGCATCACCGGTAGAGGGAGCTGTTAGAGTCTGCTTAGCGCTTCTCCATGATACAGCTCCTTCTGCCAACAGGAAGATGTAACCAGATGTAGACTTGTTCGTATCTACGCATCCTCCAAGATCTGAATCTGAGTACCCAATCACGTCCAAACTGTCTGTTTTTCTATATGTGAGCATGTAGTGTTTAGTGCCTTGTAGGTACCTAAACACCTTCGCAGCCGTCCAATGTGCTTCCCCAGGATTACTTTGGTATCTTCCCAACATACCCACAGCAAAAGCGATGTCAGGTCTTGTACAAACCTGTGCATACATCAAACTTCATACCACTGAGGCATATGGGACCCTTTCCATCTGTTTCTTTTCAAGCTCGGTTTCAGGACACTGTTTTAGATTGAATTTATCTCCCTTTTCAATAGGAGCCACGTTAGATGAACAGTTCTGCATCCTGAATCGTTCAAGGATCTTGACAATGTAAGCCTCTTGAGATAAGCCTACAAGACATTGGGTTCTATCTCTTTGGATCTTTATGCCAATGACATAAGATGCCTCACCCATGTCTTTCATGTCAAAACTCTTAAACAAAAACTGCTTCACCTCACGCAATAAACCCAGATCATTGGTAGCAAGTAGAATGTCATCCACATACAAAATCAAGAATACGATCTTGCTCCCACTAGCCTTGTGGTATATACAGTCATCCATGATGTTCTCAACAAAACCAAATGATGTGATTACTTCATGGAACTTCAAGTACCACTGCCGCGAAGTCTGTTTCAGACCATATATTGATTTCTTCAACTTGCATACCAAATGTTCTTTCTCTTCTGCAACAAATCCCTCAGGCTGTTTCATATAGACTTCTTCCTCCAGTTCACCATTAAGGAAACCAGTCTTCACATCCATTTGGTGCAACTCCAAATCAAAATGTGCAACCAATGCCATGATGATACGGAACGAATCCTTCTTAGATACAGGTGAAAAAGTTTCACTGTAATCGATTCCTTCCACTTGAGTGAATCCCTTGGCAACCAACCTAGCCTTGTATCTATCGATATTACCTTGTGAGTCTCTCTTGGTTTTGTAAACCCATTTACAGCCAATGGCCTTAGACCCACTAGGCAACTCTACAAGTTCCCAAACATGGTTGTTTGCCATGGAATTCATTTCATCAATTATAGCATCATGCCACAATTTAGACTTCACACTCTTCATAGCCTGAGTAAACGATAAAGGATCATTCTCAATACTTACATCACAGTCAACCTCAGCAGAATATATTACGTAGTCATCAGGTAATGCCGGTCTCCTTTCTCTAGTTGACCTCCTCAATTCAACCGCTTGGGTTAATTTAGGTTGCTGAATAAGGACATCCTCTATCACATCTTGTGGTGGTTCCACTTGTGTGATAGGTTGACCATCCGGTATGTGTCCATCTTGTTCAGCATCGTCAACTTGAGTTACAGGATCTACATCACGTTCAATGTCAATCCTAACAGTAGGAATGTCAATCCCAACTGTAGGATGATCATTAACTATCGATGTCCCCTCATGAATGATATTAGTGGTTCGCTCTATGTGATCATCTAGTAGACAATCACTCCCACTAATCACATCATTCTCAAGAAACCTGGCATTCCTAGACTCAACAAACCTTTTAGAAGGTGGAGGACAATAAAACTTGTAACCCTTAGACTTCTCCGCATAGCCTACAAAGTAAGCTCTAATAGTCTTGGGGTCCAACTTCTTCTCTTGTGGATTATACACTCTTACTTCAGCAGGACAACCCCATACCTTAAAATGGTTTAAACTGGGTTTCCATCCTTTTCAGATTTCAAAGGGTGTCTTAGACACTGCCTTTGTTGGAACCCTGTTTAATATGTATGTGGCTGTCTTGAGTGCTTCCTTCCACAAAGAAGATGGTAGTTTGGAGCTACTCATCATGCTCCTAACTATATCCAACAAGGTCCTATTTCTTCTCTCAGCTACACCATTCATGTCAGGTGATCCAGGCATAGTATATTGGGCTACTATACCTTGCTCTCGAAGAAAATCAGCAAATGGACCTGGCGCTTGTCCTTCACTAGTGTATCTGCCATAATACTCACCACCACTGTCTGATCTCACGATCTTGATTGGTTTCCCAATCTGTTTTTCTACTTCCGCTTTATATTCTTTGAAAGCATCTAGTGCCTCACTTTTATTATAAAGCATGTAGACATACATGTATCGTGAGTAATCATCAATAAATGTGATAAAATACTTTTGACCATGCGCAGTCAAATCAGGGCAACAAATATCCGTGTGTACAATTTCTAGCAATTCAGAACTTCTCTTAGCCCCTTTATGTGACTTATTGGTCTGCTTACCCCTTATGCAGTCCACACAAGAATCAAACTCCGAATGGTTCAAAGATGGAAGAATTCCTTCTTTGTTTAACCTTTTGATTCTGTCAACGGAGATATGTCCTAATCTCCTATGCCACAGGCTATAAGAATTCTCATCGATGACACTTCTCTTAGTACCACGCGAAACAGTAAAAGATTGAGGCGAGTCAGAAATAATTTTAAATAAGCCATCAATCATAACTAAATTTGCAATAAAAATAGAATCCCTTTTCAAAGTAATGAGTTTCTCAGAAAGAACTAAATGATAATCAAATGGAATGAGTTTTGACATAGAAATCAAATTTCTTTTGTAAGAGGGAACATAAAACACATCATAAAGTTCTAAAACATGATTATTTGAAAATGTTATGCGAAAAGTTCCAATGGCTTTCACAGGGTCTCCCTTCCCACTGCCTGAAAGGACAGTTTCCTCATTGGGATGTGGAGGCCTGCTTGACAGAAAGCCCTGCATGGTAGTCAAAATGTGGATCATCGAACCAGTGTCAATCCACCAAGTGTCATCATTAACGCTAGAAAAATTAGATTCAAAAGTAACACACGATGAAAGCATACCTCTCATCTCCATTACATGTTGCCTCACACCGCCAATACCTGTAAGCCTCTTAGCACATAAATCAGACACGATGGCACCACCCATCTGCTTGTCAGTCAGCTTGAATTGCTTATCTAAGGCTTTCAGGTATCCTTTGGCTGTGTCGCACTTAGGGACTGCTCCCCTAATGCTTCTGGTGATCCTTTGTTGCATAAACAAAAGAGATGAGCGGTTACTCCGCTCCCACAAATTATACCTTTCCTTTGCCTCTCTATCATTGGAAGCATCATCAGGTCTAGGAGGTTATTCACACCTCAAGGCATAATCCAAATTCAAGAAACCAAGCTGCAGCAAAACATCATCTCTCCAGTCAGCATAGTTGATGCTGCCATCTAAGATTGTTTTGTTGCTTACATCAGCCATAATCCTAGAGGTAGCAATTGGATCTGCAAAAATAGAACAGACAAATATACAAATAAGCTCACAAGTAAAATTTTTGAAGCAATCACAAGTCACTGTGCCATGTATGCATGCTTAACTCAAATGTAGCACGCAAGCAATATAAATACGTATCACCAATGTCTACCTGTGGGCAAAGACATTAGCATAGCATGTATTTATCTCAAGTGATGGGACTAGAACGCATTTGTAATTAACTAATACCTGTGGGCTACTTAGAAAATAACAAGGCCATTCTATCCCACCCTAATTAAATGTACAATTATGAGATATCTACCTGTGGGCAAAGATAAATCATAGCTACACATTTAATTACAATTGATATCCTAAATCCATATGTGATTAATGAATGCATGCAAACAAATTCAATAAACAAAGATGCTGTGGCTACTCCTCAAAGAATTGCATGCTAATCACAGATATCATTCATGTGCACTGAAAATCCAAATGTGCATAATATAATGGAGCAATTAATTCTCCCCTAATTAAATGTATAATTATGAAATATCTTCCTGTGGGTAAGGATAAATCATAACTATACAATTAATTACAAGTGATATTTTAAATCTATATGTGATTAATTAATGCATGCAACAACATCAATAAGCAAGGATGCTGTGGCTACTCCTCAAGAAATTGCACGCTAATCACAAATATCACTTTACGTGCATATAACTCCAAATATGCACAACTTAATGGAGTATTTAACAAATTAATTTAATCAACAAATGTGACTAATTTAATCAACAAATGTGACTAAATAACTTAATTTAAATTCTCCCACTATTTCATGCACCCAAAAAATGTTTAATAAATTAATTTCAACTCAAAAGGTTTTTACAAAAATTAAATAGTTAATTTAATTGCCAAAGGAGAAATTAATTTACAAAATAGGTAATTAAATAACACAGAAAAATTAAAATTTGTAAACACCTTTTTCAAATATTAAAATAGTAGAGAAATTAATTTAAACATTTACAGTGCATGTAATAGTAATTAAAATGGCATGAAAAATCAAATTAAATGGCCAAAATAATTTTCTGAAAATAAAACAAAATGGCCCATACACAAGAATCCAAAACAGGGCTCAAAATGATTTCCAGAAATAAAAACCAAAATTTCAGGCCCAGAAACAGAAGTGGCCCAATCCTTTTTTTTTCGCAAAAAAAAATGTTATTACAGAGGCCCAAACGCTATGACGGCCCATTCTGTAATTTTCCAAAAAAAAAAGTTATAGGCCCAAGCTGTACGGCCCAGAGAGTGTAATTTTTTTTTTTAACAATAAACTCATTTCATCGGCCCAGCACAGCAGCCCAAAAACGCAAATTTTTTTTTTTTGAACAGAGGCTAAAAACGTTTAGTGAAACGGTGCGTTTCGGCTTGGGGCCGAAACGCACCGTTTCGGACACTGTTCAATGCTGGGTCGGGTTAACCTAACCCGACTCAGCAACCCGTGAGCCAGGAGACAGCTGCCGCGAAAATTTTCCAGATCACAGCGACGCCGACGCTCTGCTGCAGGGCTGGTCGCCGGCGATATGGGGTCCTTTTGCAGCGGTGAGCACGGCGACTCTCACGGCGGCTCCCTGTCCCGCAATGGTGACCCTTCTCACGGCAGCATGACGGTGCTCCGAGAGATCTATGATTGCTGCGACACTTCTCCAACAGCAGAAGATACCGGCGACTCGTGGCTGCTCTTCTCACAACGGTACGTCGGCGGCTGCTTATCCATCTCATGGCAACATCCAGGTCACGGCGATCCAACGATGAAAAGACAAAACGCATCACCGCCTCCATCCCTATCCTCAGTCGCTCTCTCTCTCTCTCTCTCGCCGCCGGTGATTCACATGACACAGAGGTCAAACACATGCAACGATTGGTCAGGAAATAAACATTACGATTGTTAGATCACATATTCTTTTCCCAGATTCGTTAGACATAAAAAAATAAAGATCAATAAATAAGGCAAGGTGATCTTAAACCAGGCTCTGATGCCACATGTTAGATAATGAACATCTCAAATGCATAATAATCAATCCAGATTATCATATACACAAATACAAGATGCAGCGGAAATATTAAATTACCTCTTGCCATTGCTTTGTCGATCTAATCTCTGAGAAGATCTGGAATGAATCAAGGACACCTGTGAATCAATAAAGAATGTCAGATAATCAACAGGCTCTTCTAGCTGGTGATTAGGCACAGTGATGGCAACTGTGGAAACTGCCGTCACCAGTGGGGAACCTTCGAGAGGGAGCTGAGAAGTAGGTCTCGCTCTGGACTCAGAGAAAGCAGTACTGAATTATAAAATTGTTGTTGTGTTGTGTTTCCACCATCAGGAAAACAACCTTAAATAAAATGAGCCCCTAACCCACCTTGGACCGGGCCTAATGACTACGGGCCACACTCAGAAATATTTATGAATTATCCTAATTAATATCTAAATAGGTTATATAATTATAATAAATATCTTACAAGTATCCCACATAAACTCTACCATTCAGCTCACGCTGCTCTCAAAGAACCCAAACCAGAAAGTCGCCATTTGCTATGACGACTTCCAAGTATACGCGACCTACAAGGGCCAGCTGATAACTTCATATACCTCTCTGCCACCGTTCCATCAAGACCATGAAGAGAGCAATCTCATGACGGCGTCTCTGGTAGGAGATGAAGTCCCTGTGGCTCCCTCACTTGGCTATGAAATGGTTCGTGATCAAACTGTTGGAAGACTGGTTTTGAATCTGAAAGTAAGTGGAAGGCTTCGGTGGAAAGGGGCGACGTGGGTCACTGGGCATTATGGGTTTCACGTTAATTGTGTTTCAGTCATGGCGTTCGAACCCTCCATGCCTCCTCCTGTTCCTCTCACTTCAAACCAGGCTGCTCAGTCTTCTACCACAGTTTAATTCCATTGGTATAATGAATCTACTACTATCATTTGTTAGATCCTTCTCAAGTTCTCTAATTTCTGCTTGTGGTTGGTGTTAATTAATTTACTTATGCAACCAAGAGATTTGTGATTAAAATAAGTATATGTGTATGAATGGAAGTTAGAATTTAACAAGTGTGAAGACAAAAAACATGCTTGCTAGATCCTTATCTGTGGTTTACCCTCTTCTTGTTATTCCTTCAGAGAGTTTCTTTAGCACGTTATAAGAGAGAGAGAGAACAAGTTAATCATCAAACACATATAGACATAGCGCATTAGAGGTAAGTGGATTCGCGAGTATTAGGATGTTAGGAAGGAAAGGATTTCACTTGAAGAATATGTAGCGGAGATTCCAAGACAAACAAAGAAGACCGAAATTGGTGGTTTTCTCGCCAAGATTCTGCAGATTTCATGTCAATTCTTTGCCTTCAAGAATCATAGAACAGGCATACCTAGGTATGCTTTTAAGCATAATTTCAACATTTGTTTTTGAAATGCAACACAGCATGCCCCTTGACCTAATAGCTTATCAAAGGGCCTGGGATTGCTTAATCAAGTGTAGAAGCGGTACCACCTGCAAAAGTAAACGCACTTCAAGTCTGTTACCTAATTTCAGAGCAGATTGCCTCTCTTTCTCTCTTGTTAAAATTATTATAAAATTATGATGTGGACAAAAAACACTCCCCCACCGTTGCTGTTCTCGAAGAAAAAGCCCTGTACCACAAAATTATAAAGTCGCGTGACTTTTTGAATATTTATAGAACTGGTCCCCGCTGCTATGGGGAGTCAGAGACTTGAATGAACAAGAAAGTGGCATCTCGCTCGATGAAAATGGTTATCAGTGGTTATGTGATTCAAGTGAAAGAGGGATCTTATCTAATTTTTGTTACCGCTTAGTATTTTATGTGGTCCATCGGATACCGAGGAAGCCAGGAATCCTACTAACAATTTTAGTTAAAAATTAAAATCGCCAACATTCCTTTTTTAAAACATTCCCAGTAAAAACTTCCTACAACTTCTCTGTACTTAATATAAAAATTAAATAATTAATTTATATAGATTAAAAAATTAATTAAAAACTATTTATAATAAATATATGTTAATTTTTTTGTAATACTTTTCTGTATGTATTGTAACTATCCATTAATAGAATATATTTATTATATATAATTAATAAGAAAATTTTAAAAAAAATTATAAAATTAAAAATAAATTAAATTAAGATTTTATATTTAAAATTAAAATAAATTTTTTATCTATTAGGAGAGGGAGAGGTAGTAATAGTTATTAATCATGAATAGACAAGTTTTCTTTTTTATTTTTAATAGCACCAACAACCATGAAATCTTAAAAGCCCTTTCTTTTCCGTTAAAAAGAAAAACCACAGTTTCCCCATGATTCCAAACAGGCTAAAAGATTAAACACAGTAAATTTGACTCATTCTGACAGACCTATCAAATAGAACCATGTTGTGCGCTAGGTTGAAAATAATAAAACATTTGGCATATCAGCCCGAACACGCATGTATGTGTGCCCAGTGGATGCATATGCATATGCATATGCATGTGCAAGACAAGTGCTTCATTTTTGGCTCTTTCCCCAGTAGTCTTTGGTCTGTCTACTGCACAAGCACTTGAAAGAAAAACAGTGTTTCCCCCGTCGAGGAGACCCACCCACCAAAGCTTTATCTTTGAGGGGAATCAATCTGCCATCCAATAAGTCTTGCCACCTCACTGTTTGTTTGTTTGCAACCAAGTATGCAGCTTCCGTAGAATTTAATACTTCTCCAGCAATAGCCGCATGCCAAAACCCTATCCCTGTCCTTGGGATGACATCCTTTCATCAATTAGACTACCAGCAGAATTGTTGCTCACCAACAAAACTACAACTCCTCTTAAATATCCAATAGCCTAAAAGATTGATATGATCAGTTTTCTTGTATAAATCCACCCTTCATACGAACTACTCAAAGAGAATACTCACAAACCCCATACGTCAACCGCCTTTTAATCAAAGTTCCACTTGATCCTAGAACATGACAAGACGACATGATAATAAAACACATCAAAGTCCTTTCTACTCAGTCCACATGAAGACAGAAGCACAAGAAAACAGCCTAAAGAGTACCAGATTATCAGAAATTACTTGACTTCCATTGCCATCCAAAACGACAATGGACATATCAGATCGTTGACTCTACTTAATGCACTTTACCAACATATTCAACAAAGTAATGCCTATACAGAGCTTCAAACTAAAAATCAAAACTTAGCCTATGACGGAGTCAACTACATCTCATGTCTAGATTCTAAAATACCTGACAAAGATAGTTGTAAAAAAGAAAGCCCCTTGAGAATTCAGTTATAGAATCCAAAGAATGTCTTCTAGATTTTGGAAATGGATCTAACAAGTAATAACCCAATGATATACCAAAAGACTCCTAACATCGAGAACATATGATCAATACCCTATCAGAACATTTTAAGACATAATGGATCATCAGCACGCTATTACAGTACTAATCTAAAATGTCAGTTGAGTGAAACAAGTTTTGAACCACTGAAACAAGTTATGACTTGTATCTTTTTTTTTTTGGCCAAAAGTTATGACTTATATCACTATGTCTATTTTTGGCCAAAAAGATATCATCTAGCCATTGCAGTATAACTCCATCTGGAACTATAATGGAGAATGATAATTATGATCTGAACTTATTTACCAAAACCTCATATCACTTTACAAGATGAAATTTATTCCTATCATACCGTATAAAAACTTAAATTCAAAATGTTAGCTTCAACTCATAACATCGAATCAAGATTCCATTGAATCAGCAGTAACCCATGTCCAGTAATGCTTCTTCACAGAGAACGCCTTGTCAGCAAGGCTTTTTTCGTCAAGATTTCCATACTCATCAACCTCAAACGTACAAAAATCTCCCTCCGGCAACCCCTCGACCGTTGCATTCAAGGTATGCAAAACGTAGCAACCAGGCAAACCCGGATACGAATCCGAATTCCGCTCCTCCACCTTCATCTCATACGAATTCGGATCAATCGACACGATTTCACAGACGTCCAAATCGGCCTCAGACCCAAAAACCACAGAGCCAAGCTCTTCTTTAATCGCCCTCATGGCAGCCGATTCTGGGTCCTCACTGGGCTTCATCTTCTCCGACAAGGGTCTGCCCCGTTTTCTGACATTACCGTCCGATAACTCCTGGTGTGACTCAACCAAAGTTTTCCCATCTTTGCCGATGACTCGAACCGTGACAACCTGAACCGTGCGAACCGGAGGAGTCGAGTCAGCGAGAGAGGTTTCGCCTTCAGAGAGTTCGAGCCAGAGGTTGTGAACGTTCTTGGTGCCAGGCTTCACACCCCAGGAGGCGAAGGAGTCGGACGGCAAACGGGTCTTGAGCCACTCGGAGAGAGACTGGGGAGAGGCGAAGTTGTGGCGACGAGAGAGCAGATTAATCTTATGGCTCGATGCGGAGTGGGACATGGCGGGGATTTTAAGAAAGCGACGAGGGTTCAGGGGGAAAGAGAGGAAAGGGCATCGAGGGGTGACGGTGGACTTAGGGGAGGACGTGAAGAGAAAGCAAACAGAGAGAGCCGTGAGGAAGAGATCCGGTAAGGTGGGGAGTTTGTGGGGATGAGGGAGTAGGTTGTCGTGGATGTTGGCCAGCGGCGACATGTCAACAACGGTGGTTTCCAGAGTGAAAGTTGTGATTTTGTTGCAGCAAAAGTGGATTGTTGATGGTAAGGTCCATAGCAGGGGGTGAGAGGTAAGGAAGAGGAAGGAAGAAGGCGAGGTACAGGGGACTATCGATTTGTGGGTAGGAAAAAGAATGAGAGGTGGAAATTTGGGTTTGTTTGGAATCAGATATTCTCGTTTCTATGAGCCTTTCTCATCGTGGGTCTTCTGGGATTAAATTCGTTAGGTCAATTTCAATCTAATTAAATCTAAGTCAACAGATAATTAACTATTAAATTATAGTAATATGTATAATATTAAATTTTTATCTAATAAATATTATTCAACTGAATCTCGTGCGAAATAATATCTAAAATTTTCATTTTAATAATTAAATTTAAAATGTAAAATAAATATAAAGTAGCTCCTTGAACATTTTCGAAACAAAATAGAGATAGAATTGGATGAAATTAATCTATTCTTTTATATGTTTATATTTATACATTTATATACCATTTGCTTAAAGAAAGCCTCATCGTCCATCTTTTAATTAAGACCGGGTTCTTCTCCTATGGTCCCAGGGAATCAACGTGGCACCTTCTTTTGGGGGAGCGGAATCAACCACCAGGGGTCGAATAGCGGATTCCATCACCTCCCTCTCCATTAATTTGAACGCTCTCAATGTCAATTTTAATAAATATATACATATAATAAGATGACTTGTGAGTCCCCAAAACTCTCTGAAATAAAAGGATTAAAGGGATCCGACTCGTCTCCTCTCAGTTCATAGAAAACCGATATGTTACGTTTGGTAAGAAGGAAAAATTAGGTACGAGAGTGAAAATAAAAATAAAAATAGATTAAAAATAAATTTTAAAAATTTATTTTTAATAAATTAAAAATAAATATAAAATTAACGTATAATTTTTTTTATAACTTATGATAAAATATTCTAAAATATTTTTTTATAACTTAAGAAGGATTAAAATTATTCAGAAATTTTATAACTTAAAATAAAATAATCTAAAATATTTTATTTCTATTTCTCCTATTTTATTTTTTAAATTTTTTTATAAAATTAAAATAACTTAAAATATCAAAAATAAAAATAATTTCTATCCTACCAAACAAACAAAAAATACTTATTTTACTTTTATTTCTATTTTTTTATTTCTATTTCTATGCTACTAAACATGCCTATAGTAATTTCTCTTGTTTCCCTTGAGTATTAATGACACTAAAGGATCACTTTGGGAAATCATATTTTCATGTGGACATAGTTTTTTTTTCTTTTAAGGGTCAAAGACATAGTTTTTTTCTTTTAAGGGTCAAAGACATAGTTTTTTTCTTTTTAAGGGTCAAAGACTTTTAGTTTAATTCAGAATCCATTATGCTGCTGTCAAGCATACACCGAAATTAGGGACCAGCTTTTCTATACTATGGATATTAACAAAATTCCTTGAACTGAACGACTAGCAGAGAATAGTCATCGCAATCCTCGATCAACTTATTACTTATACATAATAAACAATACAGAACAATACCAAAGACTTGCGCTCACCGATGTCCTTTGGCAAACCTAATATGCCCTCTTTGTATAGGATTTTAAAAAAATATTTATAAAAAAAAAAGGCTTATGGACTACTTATAGAAAAGGGATTTTAGAGAAGAGTTTATAGAAAAAAAGTGATTTTGAATAAATAGGTGTTTGAATAGTTATTTTTAAAATAACTTTTTATGGTAGTAAATTACTAAAAATGGTATGATTTGATTTAAAGTAATAGAGAGGAGAGAGGTAGAGAGAAGATAAGAGAGAAGAGAGAAGGTAGAGGAGAGAGGGTGTAAGAAAAAGTAGAGATAAAAAAAGAGAGAAGAGAGAGGAGAGGGATAGGGATGAGAGAGGAGAGAGGGTGTAAGAAAAAGTAGGGGTAATATAGTAATTGGATAGTTCATAAGCTCTTTTACTGTTGAAAAAGCTATTTTAAATAGCTTATTCAAAACTATAGTTTTGCCCAAAAGCACTTATGGACAAATAAGCCTGTTTGTTTTGAAATTTTCCCAAACCAAAGTTTTGCCCAAAAAGACTTCTAAAACCTTGGTTTGGAACCTTTCCAAACGCACCCTATATCTCTTCTAAAAAGCTAACCTTTACCTGTAACTATTTCGAATCAACATGAGCTGTTCTCTTCAATTAACAAAAGGTATTTCAGTATCCCCAACTGGATAGTTATTTTAATCAAAATGCCCTTGACTTCTTCACTTCTAGCATCTAGATTACGTTATCTCGCAAGAAATAAGTAAAACTGCAGATAGGACCCTAATTTGCATTGATAATTATAGAATTGAAATCCCACTAAGTTACATTACTTGTATCACCTCAATTAAACATTATTGAATGTCGAAGAAACAGGTACATAGATTACAAAGTGGGAGGCAAGGGAACAATTCAACTACTCTATGCTATAACAGAATCTAAGAAAAATTCAATAGTCCAGAATCCTATTACTAGCCCAATAGTCCAGAAATACCGTGGTTTTAGAACCAACTCATACCTTCCCAATCAAGATCAATTTCTATAAAGCAAGCTCTAATCTGAGTGAAACAATAGGAAGCCCTTCATGCAAGTGAGTCGATATCTTCCAACTCATCACGAGGATATCTGCAGCATAAGGAAACAACAAACTATGGCAAATAGAGCAGAAATGAAAAGGGTTCATATAATTTTGACAATGTAATAAACAACGGAGATTTTTCAATGAAGACATATGCAAAATGTAGCTAAAAGAAAATCATCAAACATTCAAGGATGCTAGGAAATTGACAGTAACGACAAACAACAGGGATGGAGAGCTAGCATACAGATGAAATGAGCACAATATAACATTAAATTAATAAACATGAAAGCAGATACAACAACAATGAGCAAACCCAAGTTCAATAACAGTGCCTTTAATTGCAGAAGAAGATGACCTTGAGCAGATGAAGGAGAAAAGCATATATGAATCACCATATGAATCAAACTCTGGACCCAATTTACTGGAATCATGAGATTTGAGCCAGGAAACAAGATTTCTGATTCTTTTCATGATTACATGGCGATAACTACCAATAACATCATATAATAAAAAATAAAAGGAATAAACAACTTCATATACCCAACTTACAGTTCAGATATAACCATGTCACAAAAAAAGGAAACGGTAAACTACAGGCATATAACCAGTTCAATTATTATGGATTGAGAATAAATACAAAGTTCACGGGGGGGAGTTTTAAGTTTATGCGATGAATAATCAAGTATCATAGTTGAAATTTCCTTAAATGTTCAAAGATCTCTAATAGACCAGAAGCTAAAAGTCCACACTATGCCCAGCTATCCTTTTCTAACAAACATGGTTTAAGGAAAAGAAAATGAAGAGGCGGCCTTAAAAGATTAAATGAAAGGTCTTGCCAAATATTTCCATATATGATTAGACGACAAGACCAACGAGAGAAAATATTAAAGTAGAAGAGAACAAGGTGAGTAGCTTGAAGGCTCACCGAAAACATGAAAACAGAATTGGTGGCGCTAGAGAGGGAAGAAAGAAAAAGCGCGCAGTAGGAAGTAAAGAAAGAAAAGCGGAATCACTATATATGATGACTGATATGTGTATCCAAGGGAGAATTAACTTTGGGCGGGTAATAAATAATAAGAAATTACAAAGAACTCCAAGTTGTACTTGAATTGCTTGGAACAAAATCTTGCTATCGTTCTTTTAGTAAACACCAAATTTACAAATAAGTCTGGTATCTTCTCCATAAAGATGGAGAAACACATACAAAAAAAGCATCACCAAAATGGCCTGAGGAATGGCACAGTCCGGAAGCGCTAGGAATTATCTAAGAGCAGAAGAAGATGGTATTCTAAGTTAAACGAGTCCTTTATATGTACAAATTCATGCTTCAGTACATTGTGAAAATACTTTTCTATCGGAAGTTGTTCTCTCACCTCAAACCTTCAAAAGCTGCATCTTGTTCGCAAAAGCAATAGCAATCCAGTTAGGCTGCGCAGCAGACCACTGCAGTTGATTAATTTCAGAGCCAGCAGAATACATAGACATGGCATCAATTCCATTAGGTCCAGCCACAGTAGGCAATTCCCAGATAAGGGCCTGCGAATCATCCCCCGCCGAACATATATGCCTGCTACTCTGTGGAGCCCAAGCAATGGCATTCACGCAAGCACGATGCCTCTCCAACTCCGCCACCGGCATGGTCGGTGATCTAATATCCAATATCACAATCTTATTGCTATCCATCAGTATAGTGGCCATGTACCTCAGATCCTGCTTATTCCACGCCAACCTCAGCAGAGGCGTATCTGGCTGCGGACTCTCGTATAAGATCGTGGAGTGCTCCTTGTCCCTCAGATCGAAGATTCTAACAGAACCATCCGCCGAAACAGAGGCAAACACTCTAGCCTCACCCCAGCAAATATCATAAACCTCCTTATCGTGCGCAATTAACTGCGTTTCGACAACCCCCTTTTCGATATCCCAAATAGTACAAGTAGTGTCGATGCTGGAAGTCCCAATTCTCTTGGGTTCGATGTCGTTCCAATCGAAGGAGGTCAAAGGGGCACAGAACTCGCTGGTCTTGCTATTGTTAAGGAGTGAAATTGTGTCGACGGAATTTTCACGAACCTCCCAGAGGCGAAGATAGTCACCGGAAGTGGCGAGGAGGTCGGAGGAGGACTTCCGAAGAGAAGAGGGGGAGTTTGGGTGGAACATAAGTTTAGTGGGCGGATAGGGGTGGTCGAAAGAGAGGGAAGGTTGGGGACGAATGGAGGGAGAGTCGGCGTTGAAGGAGACGATATCGACGCGGTTATTGTAATCTTCAATGAAGCTACCGACGGCGATTCGTTGGTGTGGAGAATCAGGAGAAGGGGTGGAAGAGAAGGCCATGGCGTAGATTGGATAAGGGGAATCATAGGTAACGGAGTATTCGGATCTGAGGCGGAATTCTTGAGTGGAGTTATCCATTTCCTTGCCTTGCTTTTGCCCGGGAAAGTGAAAGAAAATGAGGATTATGCTACAGGGAAGAGTCGAGCAGAAAAGTTATGTGGGGGTTCAAATTACGATCCCCAGAGGCCGGGGAGAAGGGGAGAAGGGGAGAGAGTCGAAGAAACTGGAATTAATGCATCACTGGAATTAATGCTGCAGCCCAGGAGACAAGAGGACGTTCGCTGTAGGCAGTAGCCCGCAGAGATTGACGACGGAACTTCCTTTGATTTTTCGCCACTCGATTATAGAATATTATTGGTATGTGGGAGGGACGACGTCATATGGGGGATCATTGACCATCCCCACTCCAATTGTAGAAAATTATTAGTATAAATTAGAAATATGAAGAAAAGGGCCAAAAACAATCATGTACGTTGCCTCGGGAAAAAATTACCCTAACTCTATGTTCACCCCCACACCTCCGTTGAGAAAATAAGTGGTGAGTTCTATGCTCTATAAACAGGGGGACTTTAAATTGTCTAAATAAAAAAATAAAGAAGATTTGATATCTATGGTAAGAAAATTGTCTTACCCTGTTGGACGGTTAATTCTCTAAACAAATATTTATGGGTAACTTTTTTTAAAAAAAAATTGTAATTGTAACTTAAAAAGGAACTCAAGGGAGATGTTTAGCTTCATTAGTGCTATAGGTCAATATATTTTTTTTAAAAAAAAATTAGGTGACTTTGACATCAATTTTTTATTAAGGATAAGGGTAGACTTAAGACTTAGAGAGCTCTTATAAAAAATTTATGAAATTGCTTATTAAATGAACTCTTACAATGGCAGGAAGAATTGAACTCCATTCTTATAGAATATGAATATATTCCTTATCATCTGTGTCAAATTTCATTACTCAATGTCTTAATAATAAGTAGTTGATCATTATATGTCGCCCCTACGCTTAAAAAAAAACAAATTTCACATACTAGACTAAAAAGAATCTCTTTGTTATTTGTACAGAGTATCGTTGGGGTATAATGAAGTAACAAATTTCTTATTTATTGAAGAGTAAAATCGAAATTCCTGGCACGATTTCGGGTGTGTTTGGATTAGCTTTTGGAGAATAGATTATGGGAAGAATAGATTCTGGAGAATAGATTTTGGGTAGAATAGATTTTGGGAAGAATAGATTTTGGGAATAAAGATGTTTGGATGATTAGTAGTAGAATCACTTTTTATATTGGTAAATTACTAAAAAGGGTATGATATGATTAAAAGTAAGAGAGATGAAAGATGATAGATAAGAAAGAGGAGAGAGAAGAGAGTGTAGAGAGGAGAGAGGAGAGAGAAAAAAAGAGATAAGAGAGGAGAGAGGAGAGAGAAAAAGAGAGATAAGAGAAGAGATAGGAGAGATAATAGAGATGAGAGAGGAGAGAGGGTGTAAAAAAAGTAAGGGTATAATAGTAATTGGATAATCCAAAACCTAGGTTTCAAAGAAAAAGCTATTTTCAGTAGCTTATTCAAAACCTAGGTTTCAAACCGAGGTTTTGTCCAAAATCAATTCTCAACAAAAATTGCTGTTTGTGTGAAAATTTTCCAAACCGAGGTTTTACCCCATAATTGATTATCAAACCAAGGTGCCAAACAGGCACTTCAGGTCTAAAGACGATATTGACTACTGGCGGGGCTTCAGGCCCAACCGTGAAGCGCTGCTTCAAGCTCTGCAGCTGCAACTACTCATGTGGGCTCTTTGAGACTCAGAGAGAGTGCGCAAGCCATTTCGATTCATGGCACTACTAAAGCCCACTGCAGTAATTTAGGCTTTGGTTCATATTAGGCCTCTCCAGTCTTTCCGTGAAAACAAACGGCCCAATTCTAAGACACGTGTGACCATCCCAGAACGAAGAGCCCACTTCAGAGACTATCAATAAAGGCATCTTTGTCTTCTCTCTCTTGGCGATTTTATCGTGGCAAATGGGCAGGCATGGCAGTTTCAAAAACAGAATCTTAATCGCCATATATATATATATATATATTACTATTAGGTGGGACGTTGAATTCAATCACAGTATATGAATTGTAAACAAACCAAGCCGCGCATGCCAAGTGCCGATGACATCGATGAGAACCATGTGGCTGAGAATGACATCATGCGTCATATGTCAGGTTTCATGGACGAGCAACTTTTTATTATATTTTACGAGTAAGAGATTGTTGAATGCGACGATGGATTTGAGGGAGTTGCTTGGCCTTATACTAGGGAAGTCCTTGCTTGCACGATTCCTCTAGCGCTAATGGATGTTTTTAAACGTATGTTCCCCGTGGCAAGCCTTTCGTTTCGTCTCTAGTTGATGATAATACACAAATTAATACTCTAGCAAGAAGATAAAATGTGTTGAAGATAGAGAGCAGAGTATCCTCCTCCATTCAATCTTTGCGCTCGAAATGACTGAACATTTATCGAATGAGAGGTGAGGTGTGAGTACTGTACAAATAAGAAGGACACAGAAGTAAATAAAGTAGGGAAAATGAGCATGGTATTCTGATGCCGGGGGATCGACGTCACCAGATGACGACAGTGTGACGTTCTTTCTGAGCCCCAGTCGAGTCAAACAAACACAAACTAATTACTCCTCCTAAATACTTAGCTGATCATTGACACGTACGTGTATTCTTCTTTAAGTATACAACCTCATCCTTTTAAGAAAAAAGTAATCGTAATTTGTTCAAAAATATTTTCTTCAGAGCAAAAAAAAAAAAAAAACACTTTCACACAATTTAATAAGGCTACCTATTCTGACTATTTTTTTCATGTAGATGTGAGGGAGTGGTTAAAAGGGCCCCATGATAAAAACGGGTGAGATTAATATTAAGATTTGAAATTGAAAAATGAGAATGACAAAAAAAAAAAAAAAGGGACGCTGGAGCCGGGGGTTGGAGAGCGAGGGGATTCATATTGTGTGATGAAGGCACCGTCTAACAGATAGGAACCACATCATATAGAGAGTGGAAATGGCCACACGATGAACTGAAGATGGCTCCATTCCCAGAAAAAGCCACCTCCCTCTCTCGCATCACGCTCAGTGCCACTCATTCCATCAGGCTTATCCTCTCCCTGTCCCCTCTGTTTCATCCTCTCTTCCGTTCCTTTACAGATCACTGCCACAAATGAAACCTCCAGAATCCCGTGTTGTTTGGAAGATGACTTCTGTTTAGACCTCCCATGGTATAATTAATTAATGATAAATGCTCCCTTTGTCCCCGACGTTAGCGATGGTCCAGAAAATTGCGGCTCAACTCGCGCATTCATCAACGCTATTCGGCCGGAATGGTCCGAGGCAGCTAATGAACGGCGTTTTCTTTGCCAATTTCTTTAGCTCGTCAACTTATAATATTCATGTTGCCAACTGACAAACTCAAAGTATACGCGTGCCTGGGAATCGCTGGTTACTGTAAACTAAGAAAATTAATATAAACACAGGGAAGCTGCATTTTTCTTTTTTAAATCCGGGAGAGCCACGTCAAAACAACACATAGCAATGCGCTCCTCCGTATGTGGTTCGAATATTATTATTGCTGTTGGTTATTTTAATATAGAAGTAGGCTATGGCCACGTACGTGTTGTTCTCTACTCTTATTATTCCATAGAGCGGTCCCCGTTCAACAAAAATATAAAAACGGGCCACCGACTACTCTTTAGTTTTTATGGCCAACTTATTTTATCTCGGATGCTTCAGCTCCATTATTACCGGCAGCCATACGAGGCACGATAATATATTTAAAATTCAGAGGAATCTTTATTTTCTTTTCCTTTTTGGCGAATGATAATGTCAGTCCATTGCTTCTTTGCATATTCACGGTGGCCGATAAAACAGTTAAAATACGCACAGGGGATGGATCGATGGCTGCCTGTATCATTTACAAAACCCCTAATTGTAGTTTAAATCTTATATTTCATATTTGAGTGATCAGCGATGGTAACTCTCTTTATTGCAACAAATGTCTACTCATTTCTTGAATAAATGTAACATATTCTGTATCACTGTCATGTGTATAGTGCACCTCTGGGGAATGAACCTACGAGAGAAACGTTGAGCATGAAAAACGTTGTCAATCAATTATTCGTATTTATTCATATTTTTAATTTAATATTGTTCATGAGCGTCACACTTTATATGCGCGCACACGTATACACCCAATAAAATCAGGGGATACGCTGTAGAAGTCAATGAAAAAGATGAAGCTTGACCCACCCTCCCACACGTGGCTGATGGACTGATGTTTTTATGGGCCCTGTCTGGGTGTCACAAAAATCACGAATTTAAAAGAATTTCTAACCCAAATATTAATTTAAATAAATAGTTACATTTATCTAAATCTCAGTTTAGATTAAATCATAGTTTAAAACTATAGTTTTAGATAAATTAGTTAGAGTAATTTTTAGAACGAGCTTATGAACTACTCAATTACTATTTTACCCTTATTTTTTTTACACCCTCTCTCCTCTCTCCTCTATTTTTCCTACTATCTCTCCTCTATCTTTTTCAATATCTCTCCTCTCTCCTCTATCTTTTCCACTATCTCTCATATTTCTTTTATTTTCTATCTTCTTCACCCTCTCTCATTTCTTCTCTGTTCTCTATCTTTTTTACTCTTTCTCCTCTCTCATCTTTCATACATACCTTTTTTAGTAATTTTTCAATTACAAAATTCCTTTTGATAATAATTATCCAAACACTCATTTATCCAAAACCACTTTTTTTCTATAAACTATTCTCTAAAAACCTTTTTCCGTGAGTAAACGGTCTAAAAATCTATATTTTTTCATAAGCTATTTTTTAAAATTTTATCCAAATACATACTATAAATACGTGACAATCTTAGGAGCTCATCTCCGCCGAAGCAGCTGATCCCCCTGTCCCTAGTTAGTTCCTACTTGCATTTACGCTCTTGCTTTCTGGTTTTTTGGCCCCCGCCCTCATTCACTTTTCCCAACCCAACCCCACAAATCCAAATTTTATATTTCCCCACCTTTAATGGACACCAAGTTACTGTCCTCCGGAGTCCCATTGTCCGCCTTGCCGGCCAATTATGTCCGACCAGAATCCGACCGGCCTCGCCTTCCCGATGTTTCCACCTTCGAAGACGTTCCTATGATCGACCTTGCTTCTCCTGACACGGCCCATCTCCTTCTTCAGATTCGTGTGGCCTGTGAATCCTATGGCTTTTTCCAGGTCTTTAATTGGCACAATAGACCCATCATATTAGCCGTGTTTTCTGATCTCACCACAAAAAACAGTAAAAACAAATCTGGATGTTATACATATTATGCAGGCGATTAATCATGGGGTGCCCGAAGAAGTAGTGAAAAATATGTTAGAGGTGGCGTATGAGTTTTTCCAGCTGCCGGTGGAGGAGAAGATGAAGTTGTACTCAGACGATCCGTCAAAAACAACGAGATTGTCAACGAGTTTTAATGTTAAGAAGGAGAAGGTCCATAATTGGAGAGACTACCTCAGGCTCCATTGTCATCCTCTGGAAGAGTATGTCCCCGAGTGGCCTTCTAACCCTCCTTCCTTCAAGTAAGCCTTCTCTACTCTCTTTCTCTTGATCTTAATTAAGCATGTGTCACCCTTCTAACTTCTAACCAGACCTCCTTCTCATAAGCAGCTCTCTAACCTTAAATTCTGCTTCTGCTCTCAACAATCAGCATGTCTGAGTGTATGTCTTGTTTTCATCAAATCTCCAACAGGCTCAGTTAGATCTTATTTATCCACTTCCGGTTTTTAATTGGACCTACCGCTCCACCCTAGATCGGTATAAATATTTTTTAAAATAGAGTATAAATATTGTTATTTTGTTAATACATACTCATTTCTCCGATTCCGTGCCATACGGAGATTGTCTACTGTATTTTTTGCTATTAGTATTTAATATTTCATAAAAAGATAGATAAAATATTTCTTCCCCACCTATTTCTATTAGGTGGTGAAGTATTGCTGAGTCCATGCCCCTAGCAGATAATTTAGTTTTCCTTCATTGGGTTTGGTATAAAAGAGAATTATTGTAAAACATGGGGTCAATTTGATCCCACACTTCTCTTTATAACGATTCAATTAACATGTTCAATTTGGACGTATGTCTTGGTTGGCCCGTAGTAGAAGAAGGGTAGGCGGCCAGGCGCAGTTGATGATATATGCAGGGCATTTTAAGTATTTTGCTTCATGATTCCGGTAGGACGATTCTAGTTCCTTCTGAGTAAGAAATTGGATATATATAGTTTTTTAAGATATAAGAAGTGCATAAAAAGTAAAAAAAATCTTGTCGCGGACCTTTCCTTAGGATCCTTGGCCATGTGCGATTATTAAGCAGGAATTGTCAGTTAGTTCAGAGACATGTTCCGTCTTCATAGTAGCTTCTCATCTGGTTCCTTAGATGGATTTAAGGAGAAGGTGACAATTCCCTATAGAACCAACTATGCAAACGTCCTATGTTGCCATATTGAGGGTTAAAATTGCAACTCCTGTTTTCATCGTCTTCAGCCTCCGATTACTGCTTCACGTTTTGGCCGCATTGGTCACGTTTATGCCATAGTTTGTCTTTGATTTTGTTTTATTATCGGGTGTATTTCTCCCACGTCTGCTTCTGTGAACTAGAACATTATTTAAAGAAACGATTCGCGGCATCTAAAATGGATGCTGTTTCTAAGTAAATGGTATCTGAATGCGACATGTGGGGACAAACGGAAAATTTATTAGGAGGATTGAATTCAAGCTTGCAATGGGGAGTTTTTATTTTGAGATCTGAGAGCATGAAAACTGATTTCTCTATATTCTATGAAAAGATAATCCATTTGAATGATTTCAAGTTGCCCTAAAGTTTTAAATTAGTTATTATTAATAATAGATATTTCAATAATTTTGATTTGTTTTTTAATGTAGAGTAGTACACAAGATAATTTATAGTGGATGAAGAATGAAATCTGTTTAAAAAATTTTGGTTGCGGTAAAATATGAAAATTACATGGAAATTGGAAAATAATATGAATAAACAATTGGAGTTGGTGGGAGGGGAGTGATTGGTGGTGGGGAGGGTGGGGACCAGAGCAGAGGTGTAGAAATTAGACTAGGGAATGGTGTTTTGGGAAGATGACAAAGTGGCCAAGGGCGTAGGCCAGGGCTTTGTTTTGTCTCCCTGCTTACATCACCCCTTCAATCCGCGTTGACGTCATCCCATTTCTTCATCTCTTCCCTCCTCATCGTTATCGGCCATCTCTTCTCATCCTTTCTAGAGCCTGCTACACAATAAAATTAATACCTACAAGTCTCCGGCTATTTTTTTTTGGGTCACGATATTCTAATTATTTATTTACTAGTTATTAATAAAATAATATTTTTTAAGTATAGATATTTTTTTATTAAAATTATCTATTATTAAATATTAAATATAGATATTTTTAATTAAAATTTAAATATTATTTTATTATATTATAAGAGATTAGTTATTATTTTATTATATTAAAAGAGATTAGCTTCTTCATCTCGTATACATAACTTAAAATAATATTTTTTTATTTATGTAATTTTTTTTGTACATGAATTTTTAAAAAAAAGTTAAACTCATTTATAATATAAGGATGGAGCGAAATCTTATTTCTTTCTAGATAATATCAATATAAAGTATAATAAATTGTTTATTATTTTTTTTTACTCACCCGGTTCACCGGAGCTTTGCCCTGACTATATCCGAATCCGACCCACATCACGCACCTGGCTATAATTGGTGAGTCTTTTAATAGAAATTTTTTGCATACGCCAAGGCTTGAACTCGAAACCTCATTTAAGAAATATTAAACTACCTATCATTCAAACTAACTTCTATTAGTTTGTTTATTATTTTTAAATATAAATATAACCACTTAATAATTATTATGACACCTCCTCAAAATGAGACAACTGTACCTGGATTTATGTAAGTTGAAGCCCTCATTTGTTTTTCTTTTAAGTGCAAAACACTGGGGTAGAAGCCCAAATTGAAATAATCTACAGATACACAACTGGAGGCTTGGTAACATATACGGTCCTCTTATTAAATATTAGTATCATTTAAAAAAAATAAAATTTTATTCTACTCTTAAATTATAGGTAAACTCAACCTTTAAAAAAAATTGCATAAAAAAGAGAATAAAGAATAAAAATTGTAACAAAAAATAAAGAATAAATCGTCATCGGACGCTGCAGAAAGTCGACGAGCGTGTGAAAGAAACTCTGATATACGCCATTTTGAGCATCCTCTTGAATATTGCTAGTAAACATTTAAGCTAAACCTCTTTCTGCCTCCTATTCAATCCGAATATTTCCCAAATCAAGTAATTTTCCTGTCATTTAGGGAAAAATAGATATTTTATTAATGAAGATCAATTTATGTGATACGGGAATGAGGGATGTGACGTGGCATATATGAGCAGGGAAACAGTGAGAAAATACTCAGTAGAAGTGAGGAAATTGGGGATGAGAATAGAAGAATACATAGGGCAGAGCTTGGGCCTGCCCAAAGATTACATAAAGGAGGTTTTGGGAGATCAGGGGCAGCACATGGCCATCAACTACTATCCCGCATGCCCACAGCCCGAACTCACCTACGGATTGCCGGGTCACACCGACCCGAACGCCCTCACCATCCTTCTCCAGGATCTCCAAGTCGCCGGCCTCCAGGTCCTCAAAGACAACCAATGGCTCGCCGTTAATCCCCACCCTCACGCCTTCGTCATCAACATTGGCGATCAGCTCCAGGTATATACTCCTTTCGATCATTTCCTTGCGAGGATTCTCGTTTCGTTTTGCTTATGGTTGAGTAATTGCAGGCACTGAGCAATGGAGTTTATAAGAGCGTGTGGCATCGAGCTGTGGTGAATGCGGAGAAGCCCAGGCTTTCTGTGGCATCGTTTCTTTGCCCATCTAATGATGCGCTAATCAGTCCCGCGGAGCAGCTGACGCAAAATGGATCGGAAGCCATATACAGGGGCTTCACATATGCCGAATATTATAACAAGTTCTGGAGCAGGAACTTGGACCAAGAACACTGCTTGCAGCTCTTTAAGAACCAGTAACTGTGTCCCTCGCATTCCGTAAATTAATTTCTGTGTAAGCATAAAACTCAAGACCCATCGTCGTGCATGATAGGGTGTGTGTGTTGTATAGGAGAAGTGGAGTGAGGGAGGAGGAAAATTCAGACTGACAACATTGTCCATTTTCTGTCTTCCTCGACTCTCTCATCCCTCCATTATCGCTTCTTACTCCTATAAGAAACACAACTTTAGTGACATTTATCTATCATTATTTTTACTATTGAATCTGGTCCCGTTATATATGCTGCAATAGATTTCTAAAAGGGTAGGGACTAAAAATCCTCACTGTTAAAACCATTGTCCACATCCTCATCAACATTCAGCGTCGACCTCCACACTTCGTCCCTCATCGTCTCTAGCCGCCGTTAGCCACCGCACTCTTCAATGTTGTTGTAGTAGTTGTCGCCCTCCCTTGTTCCTGCTTCATTCGCGTCTGCTCTGTCTTGGTGTCCTCGAATTCATCCTCACCAGCGGCACCCTTTTTAGCGATACCCACTCCCGCCATCGCCTTAACCCAGCCTCACCGTGCTCTTCTGTGTCCCTAGTGACCTCTTAGTCTTCGGTTGCGGCTCTTCTCGCCCCCTCCTATCTGCTCCACATGCTCCCACCATCGTGAACGGCGTCTCTTCACTCTTTTACTGCTATCGTTTATGCTCTTCTGCCTCAGCATCTTTCTAGGTTCCCATTCAGATCTCTTTCTCGGTTATCTTTTACTTTCAATCTTTATCAGGGTTTTACCCGTATGAACATGTAACAACAGAGAGCCTAAATATGAGAAAACACCATTATTTATTGGTCTTGGGGTTCCTTGCTATCAGCTTGATAAATGACTCTTAAATTACTGAAAATTACACATCAATGTTAGTCTGATAGTTAGGAAGCTGAGCTTTCAGTTCGATTGTTTGTTTATTTTAGGGGTATCCATTTTGTCCCGTTCCGGGTGTCCTGACCCGGTCCCGAAATGGATCGGTCCGGGATACTATCGGGACGGGACAAAAGGAGGTCCGGGACGGGACGGGTCTCGGCCCGTCCCTCGGGAATCCCGCCCCGTCCCGAAGTATTTTTTTTTTAAAATATTTCATTATCCTATCTTTCTCACTCTTATATAGATATTTTTATTCTTATTCAGATATTTTTATATTGATATTTTTATTCTTTCTTACTATTATTTTTTTTTCTTATATGGGTAAGTTATTATTTTCTATTAGGGAAGAATATTGGTATTTAGAGGAAGTTGCTATGGCATTTTATATGGAATAATTTATTAAGATAATTTTATTATAATATTTAAAAAAAAATCGGGAATTCCCGTCCCGTCCCGGTCCCATCGGGACCGGACAAATTCGGGACAGGACGGGACACGGGACGCATTTTGCGTCTCGTGTACTGTATCGGGACGGGGTTGTCACGGTCCCGACCTTCCCGTGAGCACCCCTAGTTTATTTTATTAGTTTCGTCTAGAAGATACTTGTCTGAAAGTTATGTGATATTTTAGTTGGCAAGCTTTATAATTCTCGTTGCAAACTTCTGATGCAATTTTAACTAAAGCAAACCCTCCTCTGCTCGATGATGTCGAAGATGAGTTCGATTCACCTATTGAACATTCAACTGAAGCGTCGATGAGGTTGTTGCAGATGATACGAGACTGGATGTTTTTTGATTCACCGCCGTCTTTGTCGGACACTTTCTTGTTGCTTTTCTCAACGCAATCGCATGGCCCAGAGGATCGGACGTGTTTAAATAAAATGCCTATGTGGACGGTTTTCTGAAAAAATTATATGTCTACGTGTCCTCTCATGTTAACAGCATTGGATCCAGTTAGACTTTTTTGGCCAAACGAGGCAAGTTAAATTTGGAGGAAATTGAACCAAATAAAGAACATAGAAGGTGAAATTGTACCCATCAAAAGATTAGGATACGGACGTACGTGAGAAATATGTAAACAAAATGATTGGGTACTTATTTTTAAAAAATTAAAATAGTTTAAATTAATAATGGGCAAATTATTAGAATGCCTTTTAACCTATGGTAAATTTGGCGATGCATTTTTTTCCCTTTCGGTAGAAAACACATTTCCTCAATCCATGGGAAGGATGCCTACCTCCCTTGTATGGACTTATGGAGGGAATATAAATTCCCTGATCACTTAAATAATGTTATATCAATCTGATGACTTCAAGTTAGCCGAGATAATAAAAACATGATAAAGTATGGGTTGACATTAGAGCTGGTAAAACGGGCTCAGTCCGCGGGCTGAGCCCGTTTTACATCAAAACGGGCCAGAAACGGGCTGGCATTTTGTCAGCCCGTTTTGGGCGGGCTCCTCTTAGCCCACCAGTACTGACGGGCCGGCCCATTTTTAAGCGGGCCAGCCCGCCAGCCCATTTTTTTAATTTTATTTTATTTTTAATAATATTATTTATTTTACTCAAATGTTATTTTAAATACTTCCATTATCAATTACTAGTAAAGATGATTACTTATTTGTTGATATATAATAATTGATTAATATTTTGTTAATATTTATTTAGATTTATAGTTATAAAATTTGAGATTTTTTATAAAAAAATATGAATTTTTAAGAGTATAATATGAACAATTTTTTTATTATACTAATATAACATTAAAATTTTTTTATTAGTATTTTAAAAGTTTAAAAATAATTTTTTAAAAATATTAAAATTTAAAAAAAAAAGTGGGCGGGCTCGGGCGGGCTACACAGCCCGCCCCGCTAGCCTGCGGGCTAGAAACTGGCTGGCCCATTTTAAACGGGCTAACCTGTTTTTCCAGCTCTAGTTGACATGGACAAGTCCCTCCAGAAATGAGCAGCAAATCCCTGTTTTTGAGTTTGTTCTTGTTTTTTTGTTTTTTGATACATGAGTTTGTTCTTTTGTTCTTTGATCCTTATCCAGAGTTGCGAGAACAATTTTGGAAGAACGGTGGAGGTTCGGCCCACGTGACCGAACAAATTATGGGCCCATGAAAGCCCAAAGAATCACCAGATTTTCTCGTTGGGTTAATGATGGGCCCAAATTTGCCTCCGATACAAAACGGCCTGAAGCGAAATAAAACCCAAAATCCTGGAGCAAGAGTCTGAAAGAGTTGCTATCCCTATCGACCGCCGTTTCGAAGTCGCCATGTCGCCAGGTCCCGTTGTTGAGGCAGCTGCAGATGAACAGCTTCCATCCGCCGAGGAGACTCAGAAGAAGAACCATGAACCAAAGGTCCTATTCGGCTTCGTTTCAGTTTTTCCTTATCTGTTTTTTTCGTGTCCATTTCTCGTTGCAGTCTCTCATTTCCGCGCGTGATCTATTTCCCCAGGATGACGATGCTCCGGTCGTTGAGGATGTGAAGGACAGCGACAAAGACGAAGATGATGACGAGGACGACGACAAAGACGAAGACGATGATGAGGACGATGGTGCTCAAGGTCTTCGCTTGTTACTCTTCTGGTTTTTTGTTCCCTCCTTCCTTTGAAAGTGTTCTGAGCTTTTATTTCACCGATGCTTACTGCCTATTTGGCGCTGACGTTTCGTGTTTACTATATCAATTGAACTAATTTATGATTCTCCATTGCTATTTCCCCTGAATGGTGAATACGTCCTTTTAATAATAAGAATAACAAAAGAATACTGAAAGTTGGTTCTTGGGTGTTCTGTGTGAAACTCTGAATTCATATCTGAATTGTAATCAAGCTTTTCCTTCGTTATGTGATTAGATGTGATGAACAATTGCAACTTTCATGCACGCATACTGATAAATGATTCTGCTCCTCGATTTTTCTAATAGCTAATTTTAGGTAACTTTTGGCGACAAAACGTTTCTGGTGGTCCTCGATTTTGCACTGTCCGGGGTAAACGTGTTTTCCTAGACAACCGTACTTTTGACCGCAGGCAGTGTTTTCATTTCAGTCTTGAAACGCCTCTAATTGCTTTATTGATAATGATTAGGCACAGACTTAAAATCCTGTTGGTTTTCTGAATCACGCAGGATGCAATAAAAAGCATATATTATTTTGACACAAATTTGTGGTTTTAGGCGCCTGGTTGGTTAATGTTGCGCATGCTTATATTAGGTGCTAAATGGATGTGATCTGGATTGTTGTTCAATTAGCTCTAGAGGATGCTTAAGCCTTAACTGTGGTTACATGATCATTTAATTTATGATTTTTATGCTTTTCTAAATTAGTACTAGCGTTGAAGAAAGTGAGATGCTCTCTATTGACAATATGGACAAAAGATTACTTTGATGGATTAATGTTATGTTTAATTGTGTTTAGTTGTGTTGTGAAATTTGTTTATTGCCTATACCTTTTCTTAAGTACTTAGGAATTTGTTCTCCAGCTACTATTTTTTATATTTAGGATTCGATCTTTTTAATATTTGTCTTTGCTCTTGTTGAATCTCTTATTGGACTTTGAGATGCAGGCGGTACTGAGGGTTCAAAGCAAAGCAGAAGCGAGAAGAAGAGTCGGAAAGCCATGTTGAAGCTGGGACTGAAGCCTGTTACTGGTGTTAGCAGGGTCACAATCAAGAGAACGAAAAATGTAAGCCATTATCTAATTTGCTATGTGGGTGGTGATGCATCTGGTCTTATGGATGGAATCTTACAAATTAATCTATTTGGTGCCTCAGATTCTTTTTTTCATCTCAAAGCCAGACGTGTTCAAGAGTCCAAACTCAGAGACCTATGTCATATTTGGGGAAGCCAAAATAGAGGATTTGAGCTCACAGTTGCAGACACAAGCTGCTCAGCAGTTCAGGATGCCAGATATGGGATCAGTGGTGGCAAAACCAGATGCTGCTGCGGCAGCTGATGCAGGAGCACAGCCCGATGAGGAAGAAGAAGAGGTTGATGAAACGGGAGTGGAGCCTCGTGACATTGACTTGGTGATGACGCAGGCCGGAGTGTCGAGAAGCAAGGCCGTCAAGGCTCTCAAGACTCACCAGGGAGACATTGTTGGGGCTATCATGGAGCTCACTACTTAATGAGTGGCTTATGCTATATTTGTTTTTTTCCCCCGAAACTTTATTCCAAGTTACCTTGGCGCCTACAATATTAACCGTTGGTATGGTTGGTTTTATGATTTTATTGTATAATTTTGTTGAGCGCTCAAAATATTTGTGGCACAATTTTATTATCCATTAGATGTCGTTCAAATCAATTTGTTTTTTTTTTTTTGCCCACCCGGTTCAGCGGAGCTTTGCCCCGACTACATCCGGATCCGACCTGCGTCGCGCACCTGGCTATGGTGGGTGAGTCTCCTAACGGGAATTTTCTGCGTACGCTAAGGCTCGAGACCTCGCTTAAGCGATACCGAGCCGCTTACCACTCGGACTAACTCCCGTTGTTTAGTCTCATATAAACTTATCATTTAAGTCCATTTTAATTGTGAAAATCGAAAAAAAAAATGGCTTTACTGTAGTAGGCCTAGGCTGTAGCAGAGATATAATTACGCTGTTCTATCCCCCGTCCCCTGGCGGAGGATGCAATTAACCATAAGTGTTTTACGAAGACCAACTTATTGGATTTTTCTTCTTTTCTCTGTTTTGTTTTGTTTTCGTAAATATGAATTTTTATATAATTTAACCTGTTTTAAAGAAGTCATAAAACATAGAAAGCCATATTAACTTTTAGCGATCCACTGTGTGGGTTATGGATTGCCTTTCAAAGCGGGGTAAATTATATAAAATCAGGCGGATTAAGCTAATAATAAATAAATATACAAATAATTTTTATCAGAATATGTATTTAAAGATTTGCTACTTTTATTTTTAGAATGAATGGTAAGAATTTGTTGTTTAAGTAATATGAACAAAATATTGGTCATTGTATATTTTGTATGCGAGATACTTTAAATGTAATATAATAGAATTTATACTAGATCGCGCTTATTTTGAAAATCATCTTCATGATTTCTTTAACGACTCACATATGCACCACTTGTGATATTATCCGCTACCGCACGTGCATATAAAATATATCTACCATATCAAAGACTCGAATAAGCTCCAATGAGGTTGAAGTCCAAATCATATTCATGTCCGAGACCCGGATCTAGCAAAAGCGCCAATCCCGTCATATGCATATGTCCACAAGACAGAAGCAATACTAAAATATCTAACCCATAAGCCTTCATCTAGTCATTCATTCATACTCCTAAACAAGTTCCCAATCATCAGAATCCTCATCTGTAACAAGCTCATTGCCAAACTCGTGAGAGGAACCAGGTTGGATTTCTTGATTGTCCTCCAAAAACGACTCCTTGACATCAGGATTTGTATCGTCCATCAAACTTGGACTCTCTGATGCATCGGTTCCCTCTTGGTTTTCAAATGCCAGTACTGGTGCCATGTCATCACGAGCACGAGAATCCACTGAATCTGATAGGTCATGCTGGTGCACGAGAGAGTGGAACCTGACCACAACGCTAGAATCCTGAATGAAGCTATCCACGTTTTGACTACCCTCCCCTTCATGTTCTGATGATACATTGTTTGCAGAATTCTGATCTGGGCTTAAATTAAACTCAGCTTCTGTTGTTGATTGCTCTCCCTTGACTAAAGCATTATCTAAGGAAGATAAAGCAGATAGATATTAGCTTTATAAAAAATTTGTAGAAATTTATCCCCATATTTAAAGATTGGAACCGAAGGAGCTAGATGGAAGATATAGCCCACCTCCAACCTTGGATGAATATTTCTCCACTTCAATCATTCGATTAAAGCGAGCTCTATACAGGAGGGAACATAATTCAGCTTCAGCCTCCGGCCATAAATTCTTGTACAGTAGAGTATGCGATGCTGATTCCTCTTCCTCCTGCAAATTCTCAGTAAGAATCCTCTTCATAGCCTATTATATCGGATTTTTGTTAATGATGTTTATCAAAGAAGGAGAAGAATAGTTGTTATTAGTACTAAAAAGCACAAAATAATATATATATCTATATAATTGCACCTTAATCATGTTATCTGCATCTTCACCCCTGATGCGAGGGGAATCTGAAATCGTCCCACGTTCTTTACCTTGCCCAACATTAGCGTGCTCTGCTCCCACCTTGCTTATGTGGGGCTCCTTAACACGTGAATTCTGAGAAGACCCTCATCATGAAGACATATATTGTGATGTAAGACTATTCAAACAACCAGCACAAATATAAGCAAAGCACCAAACCACTCCTTGAATCAAATATTAAATATTATACAATATGAACCAAAATCACTAACGTCAATAAGCTTTTATTTAAGCAGCACCCGTGTTATGTACAATGGTATATAGTTAACACTCATAACATTTCCTGTTGTTTCATATTAATAAGTAGTGATTTCTGCAACTCATCATTTACTAAATAAGTTATCTGAGCATTATTATTAAATTTAAGAAATCATATCGTACCTGTTGAAGCTGAGGAGATTCTTCAGCAAGATTACCAGAGTCTAACTCAGGAAAAATACGTTTTTGTGCGGGAGTCATCTGTTCAGGATTTTTTAGAGTACAAGTTTGAATATTACTAACCACATTTTCAAGTATACTGCGATCTTGTTCATTCAGTTGAAATTCATCAGTCAAACAATGGCCAACAAGTAGCTCCGACATATTATGCAGCATTTTAACCAGCCTTTGGATGTCTATTTTTGGAGCCGATACTTTAGCTGATGCTGTTTCAGGTGCACCTGCTATGAAAGAAGGTGAAGGCACTGCTTCCTGAGACGAACTGCATTCCAAACATTCACTCACATTAAAACCAACATCATCTTTGCAACGACATAATGAATTCTGGTTTTGAGACATAAATTTGTTTTCTTCTATAACTTTTTTCCCAACATCAGAACGTCCACCATTCACTACACCATCTGAATTGCGTTCTTGAGACACACAGTTTGATACTGAAATCTTCGTAACAAGACCTGTCAAACCTTTTTCCTGACTGCCAATTTCATTTTTGTTTGAAATTTCAAAAGACTCTCTCCCATATTTTGCTATTTCAACGTGGAAATCTTTGGGCCCTTCAAGATAAGAAGCAAGACACTCCTCAACTTTATCGATAAGCTCTGGATATAAAGCCTCACGAGCGTCAAAAAGAGAAGAATGAGCTGCTGGAGCTCCATTCCAGCATGGTGAGCCAACAGCAGGACTGCGTTCATCTACCCCATCCAAAGATTTATCGATATCTAGATTCGCAAGAAGATTTGGAATTCTGGAACTTGCTTTGAATATTGGGACATTCCAATTGGAAAGCATTGCATTATTTGATGAGTTAGGTCCAGGATCTAAGTGCCGGTGGAATCGACCTGAATCAGAGAAAACAGGGCCTTTGGACACGGGAGAAGCCTCCTTTATTTTAGAGAAATTGCCTCTGTCAAGAGCACCATCATCATCTGAGCCTTTAACATGTTCTGCGTGCAGACATTCGTTGACATTATTACACACTAAATTATATATATAAAATCATAAAACCATGGCTAAGCCACACAGTGCCTGGTCGATATATCTTGAGATGCGTCCAATTTTGTTGCTGCGGTAAAATACAGTTTTGTCTTAGAAAATTAATTGTTGAAATCTCAGTCATCAAGTAATGTTATTTTATTAGTCATCAAGTAATGTTATTTTATTTATCTTTACTTTTTTAAGATCGTAAAATTCTCTATCCTTACTTTCGTTTGCATCTCTCTAAAAGATCAAAACACATGGACAAGAGCGTGCAAAAATTTGAATTATCAGGTTGAGGTCATGTTATGAGGCTGTCTTGAGAGACTAAAAGAAAGAGGAAGAATAATAACAGAACTTATAATTAAAAGAGAGATGAAGATTAAATTGAAGTAACTTCAAAAGTTCCTAGCAGTGCATATTTGAACATTACTTTTGCATACTCATAATGATATATAATTGAAACCGATGACAGCAGCCGCAGCAGGGATTAGTGATTATAATCCACGATTGGGAAAAGGACAGCCATTTATTATGCAGACCACAATTACTATGTAACGGATATACAGGACAACTAAAAAAAGAAGAAGAATCACTGCAGCCTTTGTTTTATTGGAAAACAGAAAGAATTAAAGAAAGAAAAATAATAGAGCCACAGATAACTTAAACTACAGGTAATTGAAAACACAAATTGGTTACCTAATTTGTTGAGCTCTAAAAACTGATTCCACAAGCTAGGAATCTGACACGGATGCTCCATCTCGCGTGGCTCCGTATTGAGATTGAGATTATCGAGAGCGGACCAATCTAATGGAGGAAATCGAGATTAGAAAATGCCATCATTAATTTAATTAATGATATCATCACGGGAGTAGTTATGATAAGCGAACCCATTCTTATAGAAGGCGAACCTGGAGGAGTAACACGAGTCAAATGAGAGATGAGAGGGTCCGTAAATTGAAAGCCAGAAGAGTATCCGTGACTACTACAAGGCTTGGAGAAACGCAGTGAATCCAATTCTCCGAGCGGCTTCGAAAAGGAAACAAAATCATAGCCGTGAGGGGAGTTGTTGTTCTTAATCGAGTCGCTAATAGCCAGTTTAAATTCGGCTAAATCCACATAAGGGCCTGAAACAGCATTGGCAGAAAACGGCGGCGCAAAAGCGGATTGCTTTGGGGGAGATGGTCAATAAAATGGCCAGCCCTTACAGGTCCGAATACCATCCATAGCATGCATGATCCTGAGATGGTCGATTGAGCAAGCCAAGAGCAGTGAAATATTGAAATAAAATTTACGCCTCCAACAAAATCATCTCGCTAGCTAGATTACGTTTTGCGAAGAAATCTAAAATCACAACGAGAGAATAATGATTGTGGAGAGAAGTGCACGCACAAAAACAAGTTGAAAATTTACTTGAAGCGCTTATGGAGAACAGTAACGTGACGGCCGTCTCCAGCTTCGCCTCTAAGGCATTGTTTGGTTGGGGGGTTTTGGAGGGGAGGGGAGGGGAGGGGAGGGGAGGGGAGATATAAGTGTGTTTGGTTGGTAAAAATGGAGGGGAGGGGAGGGGAATTTTTTTGTCTTTTTTTGCTCCTCTACCCCTCTCTCTCACCCTCTAAATTTGGGGTTTTTTGGAGGGGTGAGAAATATGATGTGTTATGCTGACTAAATTACCCCTACTTATTTTTCAATTTTCCACGTTTGCCCCTGCAGGGTAAAAAGCCTTTTTCGTTTTTCATTTTACTCCATTCATCTTCTGCCTTCCGCGTGCGTACACAAGTCCCGTCTTAAACTGTCGGCAATGGCCTCCTAACGGCGGAACCTCCTAATGGGAACGAAGAAGTGAATGATGCTGATGCTGATGCCGAAGATGACGATAATGATGAAAAAGGAGAAAGGCTATTAAACATTTGTGATGCGCTGGAATCCTTGGAGAATCAGTTATCTTCATTGCACGTTTTCCTCAAAGCCTTTTCTTTTTTCAGGGTTTTTCATTGCGACATATTTTTCTTTCTAATCGTTCATCTAGAACAAAAGCTCGGAACATTTGTCTTAGGATCTGTCTTAGTTGTTAGGATTATAGCCTGTGATGTTTCTTGGGATAAGAACTAGATATAGTGGGATGTATGCCCCTCTTGAACTCTAGCGAATATTTTTCTTTGCTTAAAAGCCTTTGAAGCAATCTGCTACCCTTGAAAGCTAAATTTCGGAAGCACTCTGCCTTGGGGACTAAACTTCTTCCATGTACCTTGGTAATCCCATTCAATAGAAACTACCCATACTACTGAAAATCTAAAATATTTTGTATACTTCCATAGTTCTAGAATATTAAGTACCACTGGCATCCATATTTTGACAAAAATAAGCAATTCTCGCCTATAATTCAGGATCTAACCGAGCTAGAATTTTAACCTAGAGTACTCAATGCTACAAGAATTTTAGAAAGAAAATCCCATCTTATGCTCTTGGTGCTGTTAATGTAGAAGGGGAAAGGTGCCATACATTGCCAAATGTTTGATTCCATGGAAACAGTATCTTCTGCCATGGTATTGTCAATTTAAAAAGAGACGCATCTCCACGATAAACCTGTTGACTTAGTGACAATGGAACTGACCCTGCAATTCCTAATTCAAGCCTTTCATGGTAATGGAGTTACATCCAGAGTTTCACAGCATAAGATAAACTTGGTGAGCATGTTAATGTTTGATCACAGATACAGTCCCGTAGCATGTTATGAATGAATTTTTCATTCGTCACCTGTCAAATGAAACTCATTGAAACTTCTTATTAGCATAGCCCTTTATGCTCTTTGTCATTATGAGGATGTATAACTGTTGTTTTGAATTAGTTGTTTGTCTACAGATATGGACTTTGTTCATATGACTGAATGAATGCTGGTTTATCTTTCTCCTATTTCGATCTTAGTTCATTTTATCATTAGACATAGGATGTGAAACACACCCTTGTTATTTATTTGCTTCTACTTTGTTTTTAGAACTCTTAATTGATCACTTAGAAATCTTAACTGTTGTGGCAATACCCAGGTTCTGCAACACCAGCAGCAATACAAAAGAGAAGTTGCTCTTTCTGAGATTGAGCAAAAAAATGTTAATTGATAAGCTCAAGGAGTACAAAGGTAAGGATCTGGGAGTGATACAAGAAGCTTCTACCTTTGATAGCGAAACAGTGGAGCACAACAATGATCTGCTTCTTCCTCCATATCCAAGCCGTCCTCCCTATACCATGATGCATAATTCTGTTGGCAACGGGTTAATCTCAATTGATCCCAAGGTCCAATCAAGGAAGAATCTGAGCGAGAAAGAGCAAAATCATGTCTAAGATGGGGTGAAAAATGCAAGAAAATGATTGGGATTTTTTGTGACTTCTGCAACCAAAACTGTGCTCACTATTGTTGGTGTGGTATCCATTATAAGTATGTCTGGTTTTGGACCTAATCTGGGGAAGTTAGTCTAGTGCTCATGCCGTACTTCACTTCTCTCATTTTCTACCTTTCTGTTGTTCATATGTTTGTCACTGGCATGTAGTTGTCATGATTTTTGGTAGTTTATATTTAGCCACAAGGTCTTGATTGTTTGAGCGAAATGGGATCGATGAATTTATAATTTTTTATGTCCAATTATGGTAGTTGGGTGTTTTTCCCAGTTGGATTTCCTATGGCCTTTTCTGTCATTGTGCATTACATTCTGATACGTAAGGGAGAAAAATACATCAATGGAGATACGTTGTGATTAAAACTTGTGTGAGATCTAAGAAATTGGTAAATTTTTACAGTTTACTCACCCAATGCAATAAAAAATAGTAGAGAAAAGGTTAAATAAGATTATGTTAAGTAATAAATCGTGAATTTATGCTTAAAAATGGGGTAATGATTTTTTTTGTGCATTGTGTCTTTGCATTAGAATTTAATTATTGGAGCTTATGTATATTGTATCTTTACATTCAGATCTATATATTATATTAATATATATAATAATTATAAAATTAACAAGGGATATTGTTAAAATTTTATCATATTTTTTTATCATATACATATATAAATGAGGTAAAAAAAATTAAATAAGGGTATATATATAAATGATATAAATATTATACATAAAAAATAAATAAATTTAAATAAAGACATAAGGGTATATTCGTCAATTTTTCATTACCTACCCTCCCCTCCTTTTCTGAACCAAACAAGAAATACCATCTCTCCTCCCTTACTTTCACACTTATAACCTCCCCTACCATTCCCTACCCTCCCTTAAATTAACTTAACCTACCCTCCCCTTCATTGAACCAAACATAGCCTAAAGGGCAAAGCTAGAGTTGAATCTGTTTCTATCTCAAAGTATATATATTTTTTATCTTAACAAAATAAATATGTGCAGTTTTTTTATTCGAAAAAAACAAATAATATTATTATCCTTGGAATAATAATTTTAAACTCCTTACTCTTTAGTTAAAATTTATTCTCATATCAATTATTTGAAAATAATAAAATAAAGATATCTTTTAAACAAGATTTATCAAACACGAGATTTAATATTCGATGGGAAATGTTTAATTAGATATTCAATGTGAATAGATCATGTATCGCATATCACTAAAATATTACTGTACATTGATATGATTTGGATGAGAATTCGTGTTAAAATATAAATGCAAATAGAAAATTTTAACTTTAGAAAATGTCTCAATGATATATTAAAATATTATTAATTAAAATTTTCCAACTTAATTTTAAAATATAATTTCTGATATAGTTTATAACATTTCGGAGACATAATCAAAATATAACATAAATTAAAACATGATATTTCATTGACCTTAACTGATAAATATTGTATGGGAAAAATCGTTTTAGTTGAAAATTAATTCGAAAATCTAAACATTAAAAGAATAATGAAAATGATGTAATAAAATTTAAATTTTTTTAAACTTGCATAACAATTTTTTTTTTACTCTTTTTTCTGGGCCTGCAAAGTTGCATGGCCTGTGCAAATTATATGGACTTGGCAAGAGTTTTATATTTTTTTTATATAAATTTTTTTTAAAAAATTAGATCCACCTATAATATATGTATATATATTTTTTGGGTTATCCACCCAATTCACCCGAATTTTACCCCGACTATATCTGGATCTGACTCGTGTTGCTCATCTAACTATGGTGGATGAGTCTCCTAATGAGAGTTTTCTGTATACGCTAAGGCTCGAACTCGAAATTTCGTTTAAGTAATATTAAATCACTTACTATTCTGACCAACTAATATATAAGGATATGGCGAAATCTTTATATAAAACAAAAAAGAACGGGCTGTACCAAAAAATCAAAAACACAAGAGAATAAAAAAAAAAGGGGGTTTATAGCCCATAAGCACCGCTAGTTCGTAATAGGCTAGTGGTAATAGGCTAATAGCAGATGTAGAATTTTCTGAGATGCATCGATGCAATTTGCTATATTCAGAGCCTCGCTATTCTCATTCAATTCAAGGCTCAAACTGTCATAATTTTCTTAAATCCTATTCTGTGTAAAATATCTATCCCGAGTTTCGATGATAACTAGAAATAAACCAGAAAGGAAGCGGAATCGGATGGCGAGGATGTTGAAACAAAGCGAAGGTTCCCGAGACCGCTAAAACTTGTGCTCCGCGTGCCAAAAGCCGGTCCGTCACCCTTACCACTGCCGACGTTAGTTCCCCCAGCATCTCCGTCATATTCACCACCATTATCATCTTTCCCGTTTCGTTTTGTCCTTCCGACTCTGAGCCTTATATAAGCCACTTTTATCTGGGTCTAGTATACGTAACGTGCGGATTTCTGCCTTTGGAATTTGAATTTTGGGATTACGCAATGTGTACAGATGACATGGATCACGAGAGTGTTGGCAAAACGGACTTGATTGATTCCTGACACTTTCTATCAGCTGGTGTTTATTATGTGGTGTAATTACAGCAAAATAACGATCTTATAGTCGCACACTGTTTATTTGGATGAGCTTAATCGGTGTTGAATTGTAAATTTGCAAACATCATGATATATACGAATCAATTCAATCACTATTTTGTAAGGCTCTGGTAGGGTCTCATCATAGCTTTTTGAGAGCTGATCTGACATAATCCTGCATATCGGAGATTATGGAGTAGCTTGCAAGTTTTGAACATGAGGGGTTGGTACATTTATGCTCTGGCTCTGGACGCATGTCTGCTTTCTGAAGAATGCCATGTGACCTGGATACCTCATGTTTCGCAGCATATGCATGGAACTCAATTACCAGCTTCATTTGTGTTGATTGACTCTCATTGATCTAATGGCGTTTAGATCTTAATTAGTTTCTACAGGGATAAAAAAGAACAGGGGTAATGTAATTAGTATCTTGTAGCAGAGGGGTTAAGTCTCTTCCAAGGCTTAAAGGTGAACAAGGAAATAGTAAGAATCAGAGCACAAGTTTAATTGAGAGCACATTGCTTTCCTTATAAATGAAACATCCAACATTGTCCGATGAAGGAATCACCAAAGTTGCACTAAATTAAAAGGGAAAAAAGCAAGGACAAGCTATATCCCAATTGCTTAAAAATAGCAATTATATACAAGGTACACACTTATTCCCAGATTTACACTCATTCTGACTCAAGGAACTAATCCTTCGCTTCCAATGATAACTGCATTTTCTCTAGGAAGAATAAGATCTTGAGAACACCTTCTTCCATGCTTTAAAAGTCAGAGACCGAACCTTAGTTAAAGCTAAAGATGATCTGAAGTCACTGTGAGGAAGGGTTGACGGTGGGGGTAGTGGTGGGGGTAGTGGTGAGGATGATGGTGACAGCGAGACCTCTAACACAGCATTGTCTTCTGGGTTCCAAAAACGAGCTTCTTTTCTCTTGCTTCTAATGGTTGCTAGCACATAATATTTATTGCAAATCCCCCACACAGTCACCTTCTGTTGACTGTAATCCACGTTTACTGAGTATATACCTATCATCACATGAAATCGGACCCATTGGTAAGTTAAAGTTCACTTTCCAAGCCGTCATTCATAAATATGATGGCGTATATTCTATGGCCCGTCAAGAAAATGTCAGTGCAAATTTGTTTCTCAAAATAGAAAAAGGATAGATATTCGTAACAGAAAAAGTAAAAGATAGAATCTTAAATAGTCTCAAGCACCTACAAAATAATTTTGCCCCTGATGATAATTCCGTTTGACTTTGCAAGCCAGAATTCGTATGATTAATTTATGCTTTATTGTAGTTCTTGTGATTGAATAATCTGCTCAAAATTTGGCCCTACAATGCTTTAACGAACCAGTACTGTGATAATCTCTTATATAGACCCAGTTGTCATAGAGTATCCCTTAGAGGCTTAGACAAAGGCCACGCAAGTTATGAAAGGGCTTCGAACTTTCGATGAACCCAAAATAAGAAGCATGTGAACTTGGAAAGCCCATCCAACCCTAAACTAAACATATATTCGTATCGACACCCCGACCATGCATGTATTGATCATAGTACATAACCAAATAAACCAGAACCTGAGAAACCTATATATGAGTACGAGGGAAATTAATTAGATTCAGAAAACTCACATTCACTGTCGATTACTGAGATCGTTTTCTTACCTTTGAGACAGGATAAGGCCTTCTTTACTTTCTTCTCGCATCCATAAGAAGAGAGAGGAACCATCATGTCCACGTACTGTGCCTCCACAACATTCCTGTAAGCTGGCACTACTATTTGCATGCTCGCATTCTTAACGTTTTCGATTGGTGCATATGGATGAAGCTAAGTACAGCCTTTATATATATTGTTCCCAAGTCAAGACATGGATCATGTTACGTTCATAATCCGTTGTATATTCTCGTAAAAAGAAGCCTCTTACTCATCAGTCTCTTTTTCTGTCCTTTATTTCCTTTACAATTTTGTACGTTCATCGTATTCTTCATGCTTTCCCATCCATAGCAGCTATAGAATAATTACGCTTCAAAAGAAGCTGCCTTTGATTAAGGAAACTTCATGCTCTCGTTATCCATCCATTCTTTTTCCGAATGAGATACGGGTGGTGACGTGGATGAGTGGAAAGCTGTGTCAGCAAGTCTCTGTTGGTTAACCAAAAGCAGATACATTGTATTCTACTTTTCATTCGGAATGGGATGGTTTTGGAGTTTGGCTCCCACGTGGTTTGTTTTCCTTATCAAAGAAGACAGCTGAATACAGTGTGTTTGGAATTTGAGCAATTTAATTAATTAACCCTAGCATTGTAGAAGAACACGATCATCTTGCTTTCAATGATGGGGTACTACTACCATGGTTTTTTTATGCAGAAAGGACACTTTATACGCTCTAAATATCGATGCTAACGCCATGCACATGCATGTGTCCTTTCCTCTGCTTCCCGATGGAATCCACCAACAGAACAAATGAAACACCCCATGTTTCAAACAAAGCATTTAGTTAAATTGTAGTACTGATGTTCATAATATCTAGTTACTATACGGCTATACCTACCACGGTTTTCTAAAAACTTGATTCTGACCTGTGAATTTTTTTTTAGATAGCTGTTCTCTGTTTTTTTTTTAATTTTTTATATTAATCCTTGTGGGTTCAATCTTTTTGTAAAAGAAAAAAACATTGTTCTTATAGGAGTGCAGCACTCTGCCACTCTGACGTTCTAGTTTTCAGTGAAACCGGAGTCTCCTCGAGATACATGAAACTTTTATATATTATAACTGCAGTCTGGTGAAATCATCTTTGTAGTCATATGCCTTTCAGATCTAACTGTGATAGCATTTCGGTTACTGTTGCTTTCTCTGTTCGTGCCTCAGTTATAAAATATATATAAACATTTCCACGTACACCAAGCATCATTTTAAAAAAAAAAAAAAAAGAAGCAGCAGCAGCTGAAGCTGACCCTTTAATAACTATCTCAACAGTTATGAAAATGTGCTAGTTTTTAGACTTTTATATGCAAAAAGAATACTTTAAGTCAAGAAAGTTGTGTGATAAATCTACAGCCTCCTAATGTTCTTATCCTGATAACAAGTGCCTAAAATTTAGTCATTTTCTGAGATCGGTGATTTTTGGCCTGTTTCTTCAACTCCAGTCTTTGTTTTCTAGAGCAATTATTGACCGGTGTGGCGATGTACAGTTTATGAGACGGAGGTGGAGATGGCTTAGAGGAGAGACGATTGCCACGTAAGAGAATGGGTCCCAGTGAATGAATGAATATTCATGAGGTGGGATTCAGGGTCTCATTCAGAGACGATGGAGACAGGTCTCAGGTGTCCACTGGGACCCATTCCTCCATGTGAAGGCCACTCCTCTGATTTGCCTGAAGGAATCTCTCACACATCTTTTCGTGTCAATGAGAAAACAAATGAGAGACGTACGATCCCCAATCTTCTATTCACTTATTATCCTCTTGCTATCTCACGTGCCATCCATATCATGCCACATAACTTGCTTTACTCTCTTCTTCTTCTTCATCCATCTCCTCTCCTTTCTCGTATCAAGTAACATATATATTCTCTACATGAACTGTGGTATTTTGAAATTGTGGAATCATTCATCGTAGCATAGAATATAACCCACGTCACCTCTTATATAATAAATAATAATGCTCTCTGTACGTGTGTGTGAGTGCATGCTGCATTCATTACTGGACACAAATTCCCTTGCTAGTGTTGGTCCTTTATTGAGTCGTCAGTATGAAGATGCATCTGAAAGAGGTGCGTCTTGGGGACCATGAACTGAGATTCCAGCAATTATTTTCTGCTTTGCATGTCTACGTCTCTCCACAAATCAAGTTGCAACCTTTTACAGTATATGAAACGAGAAAGGAAATGAAAATATATATATATTTATAGGGATATATATTTCATAAATATATATGGGATTTATTTACATAATCAAGCATTTAATCATCCATGCATAGTTAAGCAATAATAATATTTCACAAGCATATGTTTAAAAGCTTAGCCTGATTTTCAGGATGACTGTAATAATATATATCGTACATGCACAAAAAGAGTGAAACGATATATTATTATTTACTTATTGAATATATGATTTTCCATTTGAGAGCATCCGTCATCAGTAAACTTAGTTACAACTATTCAGAAGTTTATGAAATGCAGCATGCATTAGGGTTTTCATCGCTGAAGAGCTGAGGAGGTGGGATTCGTTCAATCAAATAGAGTGGCTGCTGGTAATAATACATCATCCTCTTAATTCCTTCATCATCAATCATAACCACCCCGCCGTTGTTATCTCCTCCTTCTTTCTTGGCCTCTTCCTTGCTTTCTTCGCCACCTTTTTCTTCTTTATTCTCGCCCTTGTCTTCACCTGATCCTTCTTTGTTACCCTCTTCTTCCTTCTTGTCCTCCTCTGCTGGTTTCTCCTCCTCTTTCTTCTCTTCCTTTTTCTCTTCGGCCTTTGCCTCTTCTGCTGGTTTCTCTCCTTCTTTAGGTTCTTCCTTCTTCTCTGGTTCAGGCTCTGGTTGTGGAACTATTTTCGCTTGCTTCTTGGTGCGTTTATACACATATTCCACTAGCTTGTTCGCATCCATCGTCCCTGTCACAGTAACCTTCGCCGTGCTTAATTCTGTCACTGCTGTTTGCACTCCTACATTCATCAACACACATATATTCACCTTCATTAGAAATATAATAGTACCTTGTCTGATTCATTTAGTTTCTGAATTGTGGTTCTTATTCAGTTGGTTGAGTACTTTTCTACATGAGACATCCATGCAGAATAGCCCCCACCCCTTTTTCTCCCCTTTTGGCGTAGGACATGGAACAAAGGACCGAATCAAATCATGCCCGACCAATCTTTTTGTTTTTTTTTTGTTCACCGCTTTTTTCAATGATTTTATCAAGTTGATCAGTCACAGTCACAAAACTGACAGTTGCCATACTTCAGCAATGCATTGGCCCCATTATCCTCTCCATTTTCTAATACTTTATTATTCTCCCATACAGCCAAGGACGCAGGCAAGACATTGAAATAAAGAAATAAAGAGGTACCTCTCATTTTGAGAATCTTCCTCTTGAGTTGCTCAGCACAGGCCTCACAGTGCATGTTTACATTAAGTTCCACGGTTACTGGTCCACTAACCTGAAGAGCGAAGAATTATCAATTATTACTTATTAAATGTCTAACTATTAATGAACTTTGATTCGAAGGAAGGAAGGAACAAAAAAATTTAAACTTGATCAGATACCTGAGAAGTAACAACTTCTGGTATAGGTTCTCCTTCTGCTGCGGGCAATGGAGAAATGACTTTGGCTCTTCTCCTTGTTCTCTTGGTAATTTTATCGCAGATTGCTTGTGGTTCCACTATCCCTTTTATGGTTATTTCATTCTTAGCCATATCAATGACCACCCCCTCAACTCCTGTTGAAGAAGATCAAACAAGAATAAGAATGGCAAATGCACGCATGAGAAATGCTGCAACCAACAAGGAAACAAAGAGAGAAGGAAGAGACAGTTTTGAACCTCTCATTTTCATAATAGATCTCTCAATTTTCTTGGCACATCCCACACAATGTAAGTCCACAGACAGAACGCACGGTGATGGTGGCTTTGGCTCTTCCTTCTCCTCCTCTGCTGGTTTTTCCTCTTCCTGCTTCTCCTCCGCTTTCTCTTCCTTCTTCTCCTCCGCTGGTTTTTCCTCTGTTTTCTCTTCTTTCTTCTCCTCTGGCTTGGCCTCTGCCTTAGGTTGTTCCTATCCACAAAAAATGAACAAACAAGTTCTCAACGCTGAAGCTAATGTGGATATAGTTAGCCAAAGAAAACCCAGTTTTTCAGTGAGAATGCCAAAAGAAGGCTCACCTGTTTAGCTTCTTCACCCATTGAAGTGTGTTTTGCTTGGCGCACAAAAAGGATTATGAGAGGCAGACAGATATTATAAGGAAGAAGTGGGAGTAGAAGAAGAGATGGCCGGTGGGCGATTAGTGATTTAGTATATAAAGCTAATCAGAAGGATTGCTGAGCACATGCAGAGGCACACTAGCTTTACAAGGAACCTGTTTGGTTTAATGTTTCCTTTTGGGAATTCTTTTCATTTCTCAAGGATGATGGTAGAGAGGGTTGGCAAATTTATAGAGAGGAGAAAGATTATTATGGTAAGGCCAGAGAGAGAGAGAGAAGCCAACCTTTGAAAATGATAATACTTCCATCACTAACCGACTCATAGATTTGCATTAACAAGGTGGTGAAGTGTCACTCTGTCAGATATGCATGGCATTTCATATGGGTAAGTGTAGGATATCATTTGGACAACTTCCTACGTGTAAGCCTCTGGTGTGGCCACCTAGTTTCTCCACATCACTAATTGCTGTGCTATTAAGCAAATCAAAATGCTCCACCTAAGCGGAACTAATGATCCATAAATAAGATAGACCAGAGAAATGAGATGCTCTCATGAAGGAGAAGGTTTCCAGATGTCGTGATTTAGACCACTAATATATTGTGATTTCTTCAAATTAGATCAACCAAGTTAGGCTTTTTCCTTGTACACGAACCATATCAGAGCTAAAGCAATGGCTTTCCCATTTTCATGAGGTATAATTGGGATAGATGAAACTTGAGGATCAGAGAAATCTCTTGATTTTCGAGTCTGAAAACTAATTCTCAAAAGTTGATATCGACGGGGGCTCTTAATTGCCCTTCTTTCAAAAAGCTTAATCTCTCTCTAACTGTCTTTCGCTTGTGAAGATCATCTTGCTATTTCTATCTACTAGAGAAGAAAACTTCAAAATGAATGCAGCAAAACTCTTCTCATATTTTGTTATTATGTTATATTTGTATATCAAGGTCTTAATCATTATATAAATTGTCCAGAGGAAAAACTTATAATGCCTCAATACCAATCAATTCCCCATTTATTGGATATAGTGACTAAATCCTAAAAACAAAAATGCCTGTCATATCACCTAACCAAATTAAACTTAGGGAATTCTATGGGTTGTTAAATTTCTCCCTCAATCATGATGTCAAGACAACAAAGGCCCTCATGATGGAAACTGGAAAGTTGAAACCCAATTTACAGCTCATGGAAAAAAAAGGAACTTTTTTGACAAGATGGCTGCCCATTTTTGGAACAAAATGCAGAGAGCAGAGCTCGAGCTTACGATGTTTATGTGGCAACACGTGGCCGTGACTCATCATCACTCCACTTTATACCCTATTTGGTTAATTAATAATGTTGTTGATGAGAGATCTCAACGACAAAGTTCCAAAGATTAATAAATTTAATTTCCCAAACCAAACACATAGCCAAGTCCACCCTGAAAGAATTTAGGTTGACCCCAAATAAGCTCTGTCTTTTCCTCTATATGTAATATTGAAAGTGAAAAAGGAGATTTTGGTCATTTGGGTGGAATTGCCTTAACATTGGAAGGGAGGCTGATTAAGAGATTCTAATTTCTAATCAAGGTGTGGCCCATTCCTTTGATAGCTTGGCCGGTTAATAAGAAACTCCATATTTGTTCAGCTTCATTTGTAAAGCAATCATATTAATTCAACTACCCACACCCACTTCTTTTTCTTATTAATGATCTTTTTTCAATAAACATTTGCAAAGTATAACATAATGTATCTCAAAAATTAATTAACAGAAATTATAGTATTCTTGCTCCATTAATTGGGACAGTTGGCTTCCTTTCATTTGCTGAACGGTGTAATTGATTTTATGGGGTCGAAGTCAGTCATGTTCACTTTCTGAAGCAACTACTATAGCGGGAAGTTTCCACCTGTCCACTGATCTGTTATTCTCGGTTGAAAAGGCAAAAGGATAAATGATTAAAGATTTGAAAAGAAAAAAACAAAGGTAGGATGTAATTTATGGTTTTCCTTGAGTGATAATGGGAGCCGTTGATTTGTAGCCACGAGGCTTTGATCGGTAAATTCTGCAATATTCTTATTACATGACCGTAGGAAGAGGATGTGTCCTACATGTGGATATCAAATCAAGAAAAGTGAAACTTTTGGCCAGCATAATTCAAAATAATATAGAGAGATTCATGCAGAATTTCTGCTGGTTCGCTGCATCTGGTTGTGATTTTTTTTAAGTCCGTCTAATATTATTTCACAGGAAACTTTGAATTGCTTTTGTGGCGAACATCTTTATTATATACTGTATATGATTGTATGTCAGGCTCAACCACCTAAAGCATCGAGGAAAAATCTAAATCATTGAGCAATATTTTATTTATATGTTTGTCGATATAGGCACTAATTCATTAAGTATGAACTTTACTTTCGAAGAATTTCAGGGACCATGAATTCATTACTGAAGGATCAAAGTTTCGTCGGTTCAATATTAAGAATTGGCCACCTTTGTTTACTATGCCAGTACCAAGAAAAAGGAATGACGGGGCAAAGGTGAAATTTCTTATAAGATGACTCTCGACAATCAAGTTAGCATCTGTTAAATTAGGAACTAAGTATTCTTATACAGTTTAGATAAGAAATAAAATTTAAGGGGAGTTTCTCCATTACTATATGGATGTAGAGACCTGGAGAAGAGAAGAAAATGGAATTTAGGAACAGAGGATAATAGGTGAAATAAGACAATTTGTGATCGCCAAAGCGAACATGCCATTTCTTATAGCTGTTCCGTACGGTCTATCTCTGAAGCATGTCTGGCATTGATGAATCAGGAAATGAAGGTGGCACTTGGATCAAAACGAGGCATACCTAAGTGGTATTATGTAGATACTGAATCAATATAAAGCTTTCAGAAATTACACACCCTCCTCGATGGATTAGGAGCTGTATGAATGAGCATCATGATCCACCTCTGTACAGAAAGAGGAAGGGAAAAGAGAGGAAAGTAATTTTCCCTCTGGTTTCCTTCTCGCTTGAGAGGGAATCCAGATCCCATGAATGCTGGTGCATTTCATATCAATTAAATAAAAATATATCAAAATCTCAAGCCCCCATCAACATCTGTTTTGCTCCCAAGCAAGTAGCAGTTCATCCTATTTTCAACAGGAAGAAAGTGCTATTCGGTGTGAGTGGGTAATTCACATCAAGCCCATTCATTGCCCTGCACTGAGTTGGGTCAGGAATTTGGACTTGGGAAAAAGTCGTGCCTTTCTTAAACCACTTAAAAGAATAACTCAACAGTAGAAATTATGAGAGAGTTTTATTTATGTGCGGATATTTACACATTCTTAATTATACCGCCCATTAGTGCCAAGATAAGGAGTCAATGAACATGACACGTGTGTCTGGGAATAAGGATTTATACTCAGTACCTGGCCTTTTGGCCTCTTTGTCGAATGAATATCCTTTTCCTACCCTGTCTATATGAACCACCAAAAATAAGACAAATCTTACTGCACAGTAGAATGTTGTTGGTTATCCTCTAGGTATGACTCAGCAATCGCTGTGTGAAGTGCAGCCCCTATTGGAAGGACTTTTCTCATCAAGAAAGAAGAAAGGAGAGTGTGGAGAGTGAACTGATCCCACTTCCTCGTTTCCAATCCCTATGCCAAACATTGCTCCAGGAATCACTCGTTGATAATATGCAAAGTCTTCACCTGCCATCACCCTCTTGGCCTCCCTCACATTTTCAGGACCAAGCATGAGTTCACCAACCCTCTTCACATGTAGGTGTCATTCACAACAGCAGGATATGGGGTATAGGTTTCTTCTTTCATATCTATATGTGCACAGCTGCCTGTGTTTCAATTACCTGCAAGCACCCCGTCGTTGCATAAGCTAAATTAATTTAATGAAACAAAACCATTAACTTCATCATCACTTCTTTTAACAACATAATACAGATTACAGAGAAGTACGTACTCGCAGCCCAAATCAACCATGGAAATCAAAACAGGAAAAACCAATACCGCAAAGATTAAGGAGAACTGTCGTATATTACAATTCAAGAGCAATTAGAACCTCTTCCATTGTCATGAGAAAGTCTTTGGGTTCATTTATTCCATACCATCTTTTTTCTCTCGGACGAATGATACTTAGGTTTAAAAAGAAATTATTCGAATAATATGCTGCAAAATTAATTTTATTTGGACAAGATTCTTTTTTTCTTTTTTGGGGGGGCCTCCATCAATATGAACGAGTTTTTTTCTCATCCGGCAGAATGAAGATTTTATAAAAGGATGAGTCTTTTTCTCCAAAGTAGTCTTCGCCGTCGCCAGTAGATTTTAAAAGGAGAAAGAGAATGAGAGAATGTGCGCCATGAACTCTCATGTGGGTGCGAATAACCCCCAGCCATTAATTTGTTCATGATTCCAATAACAAAGCATAATATGCTATTGATCTACTCCTTCATACATAAATAAATTTCTTATTTATTATTTTGTAACTTTTCAATGAAATGACATATACATTAACACAGAATATTTATTTCCACAGTCCCTTGTTAAATTTTAAAAGATAATGAAGTTATCCGTAGATGGTTAGAGTTTTATATATAATTTTGCTAGTTAAAAAATAAATAAAAATATCAATGCCCTTTTATGCTACAATTCATCTGCATCTATATTCTCATCTCCATTACTTCCTATCCAAAACTTGATCAGATTCCCTGCGAGCTCATCAGAATCCAGTATTCCAGTGTAAAATATGGCATCTTTTTTTTTCTTCCCCACCCGATTCACCGGAGTTTTGTCCCAACTATATTCGGATTCGACCCGTGTCGCGTACCTAGCTATGATGGGTGAGTCTCCAAACGGGGATTTTCTACGTACACCAAGGCTCAAACTTGAGATCTCACTTAAACGATATCGAGTCGCTTACCACTCGGACCAACTCTCGTTGATAAAATATGGGATCTAATCTCTTTGTAGCACAGAGAATGGCTAATTCTTGTTTTCAATAAATTTCATAGCCCACTTCTCATTCAGCCTAGTTCTTTAGCTATTTGAGCTTAAGCCCAATGTGGGGGGCCCAAAAAACAAACACGTACAGGCCACCATACCAACCCTTGATCAGATATGGACTTCCCACCATCTTTTTCTGTTTATATATATATATATAGCCAATAAAAATTAGTAATTATATAGTAAAAAATAAGATCGTATCTTATAATAATATGAGTTTAATTCTCATTATCATTATGATGGCTTATTTAATAGATGATCTTATAAGTCCCTGTAAGCTCTCTCTAAACTCTAGAGTTGTACCCTAATTTTAATAAAGAACTGATGTCGAATCCACTTAAATTTTTTTATAAAAAAAAATTATTTACTGCTCTTATTACTAATATTAAATTTTAAAGTTTATATTATCTCTCAGTATAAATATATTTTTTAAAGATTGAATCAAGACCTAACTATAACCGCTAAACTGACCACGATCTTTCATGCCATTAGTTAATTCCCATAGTCTCTTTCAATCATTTTTTTTTTAAATAAACGCATATATCCCTTAAAAGCTAATTTTATTATTTCTTTTTGCCATTTGAGGTAATATTATTCAATGTACTATTAAACATTAAATATAAATATATTTTTTTAAAAAATTTTAAATCTTAATTTGTTAAGATTATAATAGACAAATCTATTTTGTTAAACCTAAACTATTTGGTAAATTTATGATCTTAATCTTTTAAATTATATAGAATTAGAGATATAGATATCCATATATGGTTTTGCAAGTAATTTAATGATTGGTTTCAAAATTAATTAGAATAATATTATGATATAATTAATAAAAATTGAAATTATTGTATAACAAAATTGAATTAAAAAATGAAAAAAAAGAAAACTCGATAGTAAAGAGTGGGCTCATCCGTAATTTTCCCGTCTGATGTTCTATCTAGTGCTGCTCCGTCGGAAAGAACGTGGAAGGGCCAGAAACCCTCGATTCTGGTGGTACCGTTATCGCTTGGCGGTATAGAGTTGGTGCAAGGAAGGGCGCCTAACACAATTCCCTCATCTCAGCCTTCGGCGCCAGCTTCTTTTACTGTAAGCCTATCTCCCTCCGTTCCCTCGCCACAAACCCCACTTTCTGCTAATTCCAATCATGCACCCCCCCTTTACAAGGTAATAACCCACTTCATGTGATCAGGAACTGTGTGTTGCAATGCATCCTCACTTCCGCTTTCTCACCGACAATAACACTCTGGTCGCTGGGGGGCCAAGTTGGATTTGACTTATGAGATGAATGCTAGTTTTCTGCTAATTTCAATTATGCAAGGACCAATGCCTTTACTTGGGGTTACACCTACTTGTTTTTGCAGATTCGATGACATTTATCTCTTGACATATGAAGGCAAGAGGCTTTGCTGCTGGCATAACTAAAGCGAGTTTCCTACTTACACAGACAAAAATGCCCATTCTAACATTTTGTCTTTCTAAGTTGGGTCCTTCGTTAACTCTACAGTTACCTTGTAACTGCACGAGAAGAATGGGTTCGATTACGCAAATTAAGTGTTCTGTTGCTAATAGAACATTGACTTCTAGCTTTGTGGCCTCACCTACATCCAAACCATACTCCCCTCGCTTGACCAGGAAACAAGGGTTTTCATCTTCATTATATAGTCGTCCCAGTTTATCAGAAATGAACAAAGAGAGGATGGCAAACCGTGAGAAAGTTTATACATTCTTGCGGGGGATTGGAATTGTTCCTGATGAGCTTGATGGCCTGGAACTTCCAGTGACAGTCGAAGTTATGAGGGAGCGAGTAGATTTCCTTCACAATTTAGGGCTTACAATTGAAGACATCAACAATTATCCACTAGTTCTTGGCTGCAGTATCCAAAAGAATATGATTCCTGTGCTTGATTACCTTGGTAAATTGGGAGTCAGGAAATCTACATTAACACAGTTCTTGCGGAGATACCCACAAGTTCTTCATGCTAGTGTTGTTATTGACCTCGAGCCAGTGGTCAAGTATCTTCAGGGGATGGATATCAAGCCCAATGATATTCCCCGGGTTCTGGAGACTTATCCAGAAGTGTTAGGATTCAAGCTTGAAGGAACCATGAGCACGTCAGTTGCTTATTTGGTTGGCATTGGTGTTGGAAGAAGAGAAATTGGAGGGGTTCTAACAAGATACCCTGAGATTTTGGGAATGAGAGTTGGTAGAGTAATCAAGCCTTTTGTGGAGTATCTGGAAAGCTTAGGAATTCCAAGATTAGCCATTGCAAGAATAATAGATAAACGACCTTATATTCTTGGCTTTGGAGTGGACGAGAAGGTGAAGCCAAATGTGGAAGCTCTTGAAGATTTCAATATTAGAACGGCATATCTGCCCTCTGTAATTGCACAGTATCCTGATATCATGGGAATGGATTTGAAGCCAAAGCTTGAGAATCAAAGTAATTTACTTAAATCTTTAGTTGATTTGGACTCTGAAGATTTCGGTAGAGTTGTTGAGAAGATGCCACAGGTAATTAGCCTCAGTAGTGCGCCTATGTTAAAGCATGTTAATTTTCTCAAGGATTGTGGGTTTTCCTTGCAACAAATGAAGAAGATGATTGTTAGATGCCCTCAACTTCTCGCTTTAAACATTGAGATCATGAAACTTAGCTTTGATTACTTTCAAAAGGAGACGGGGAGGCCTTTAGAAGACTTGGTTGATTTCCCAGCCTTCTTTACATACGATCTGGAGTCAATTGTAAAACCAAGGCATAAGATGATTTCCAAGAAGGGAGTGAAATGTTCCCTTGCATGGATGCTTAATTGCTCAGATGACAAGTTTGAACAACGAATGGATTATGACACTATTGACGTGGAGGAAATGGAAATGGGACCATCATTTGATATGAATTCACTGATGGAACCAAGGAATGACGAGTCAGCATCTGATTACGATGACAGTGATGATGATGATGATGATGAGTAGAGTAACCAGATTTCTTCCCGACATGTGAAGATTCTTCTACTCCCCTAGGAGGATCTTTCTGTAAAGAGTATGAGTGCTATGCCTCAAGCAATTGAGAGTTGAATCGTAATTTTGATGCATGTCATTTATGGGGTGCGGTATTGGGTCTAGTTCTTCAATCGTTTTAGTTTCCACTTCCTATCTGTCCATACCCATTATTATATACGGAGACGCTATGATAGAACGTAGAAACAACGAAAACTCCGAAATCAAAATGTGTACAGTATTTCACAATGCAAAATTCAATATATTGGCACTTTAATTATTGCATCGATATTATTTGTTAAAAATTAATACGAAAAATATTGCATTTATGGTTTAGTAAATGTAAACCATATTGGTGCTAAGAAGTAAACTCGACGCAAATATCATGCTTTTATTGTCTTTGATAATCAATATAAGATTATACAATTTGTAACGAACAGTAACATTCATACCCCATCAATAATTAACTTTGTACAAATGCATGAAAAAAAAATTGTTTAGTTTTATACAAGGCTGCAACTAATGATATGATAATTACAGGAAAACAATTGCAATTTGATAGCGGAATAAGCAGTCCTAGGTTCAATTCATTTGTTAGGTGCTGCTGATAGCCATAAGCTCACAGCCACCTGGGACTTTCGATTAGACCAAACAAGAAAGCGCACTTTAAGTCTGCAACACATAATCAAGCGTTGAGAAAACGGGCTAACGGACTGTTCGAGTTCAATTTTTGGGTATTAAGGAGAAGCTACGAAGAAGCACATTGTGCTTTGTTCTATTTGATGTCTAGTTTCATATCAAAATATGTTACAAGTTGCCTAAATGAGATCTCTAATCAAAGCTACGCGGACCAGTTGACGCTTACGACCTACGCAACAACTATACAAATCAATCTGGCAACTTCAATTGTCTTTTTGTCATCTTCAAAGTCTAAGAAGCATTTGCGTAAGAGTATAGCTTCAAATTTCATCCTTGAGTTTTCTGGTGCTGTCACCTTATCAAGAGTGTGCCATGGCTTCTATGCTCCTTGTTGTCTTGTTACCAATGCTAAAATGCCTTGAACTAAATCTGGAGTGACTCTAGCTAGTATGTCATCTGTGAACACGGCATTCTTATAGGCGAGAAAACTACGGTGAGCCGAGCGTGGTCCGAAAGGGAGTAGTCTTCTGGCCATCTACCTTTCTCCACCTCAGGAGGGAATAGTACTGCATTTTTCACACTGAAACCAATTGTTTGCTCCCTTTGGCCATCGGAAACATCCTTGTTCTCTTCATTCCTGTCTTCGTTTCCCTCATGTGACTCTGGCTTCCAGAGTTGCTCCTATAAACCCCCATAACATTGTGACCATTTCTTCTCAATCAAAGTTTCAGATTAAAAACTAAATGATACCAGTAAAAAGGCTGTCATGACCATGCAGGTTAAGTTGTGTATCCCAGAATTCAGATAGTTGTTACTCAAGTTATTTTGCTTTTATACAGAAAAGTAATTTCCAGGTAACTGCCTTACCAGAAATTCTTCATAGTCCAGAACACCATTTCCATCTATATCTGCTTGGGACCACAAGTCCTTTGTCTCCTCATCACTCAGCCCATAGCTATGACCAAATAAATTAAGCTGCAGAGAATGAAGAACACTTTTATCCGCATGAGGGCTTCTCAAACGCACAAACATTATCTGAAATTTAAGGAGAACCGTGTCTTTTAGTTTCATACTATATCTATCGTACCTGCCGAAGTGCCTCACAAAAACTAGAGTAGGTGATACTATCCTCATCAGCCTTTAAAAAGGCAAACGCCGCAGTTTCTGTCGGAACAGTCTTCAGCAACAGACACTGAATATATACATTTGTAGTCAGCCACAGAACGCTGTCCTACAATCACTAAAATTGATAATATAGACCTAGTTTACCTTCAACATGCCAAATACAGCTTCGCTCCAACTTGCCTTCAAAAGTTTGCGGTATTTATCAGGATTTAGAAGCCATATAAAATCAACAGCACATATATTGCCTCGGTGGTTCCGGTGGCTAACCCACTGTTTCAACAAGAGTTTTTTATACATGGATAAGTGGAGAAGCATATATTTTCCAACACAACAGTTCTGAGAGCAATTTTAGGGGTCGCACCTTGTGGGCATCTTCGTCAGTGTACTGGTGTGCAGTATCATATGACGATACGAAGCCTTGTGATCTCAGGAACTTGTAAACATGCCCACGTTTACTTCCATTCCAGTCACTGAGAAAGCAAAAGGTGAACATAAAATACTAACAATCTCTCTGGCAAGGAATGGAAGAAGGAGCACTGAATCTGGAAATTTACCCGCATAGAATGATTGGCATGGGCATAAGTTGGTGCTCTCTCTGATAAGATTCCACAGATTGAAGTATCTTGTAGACCTGCAGAAAAGTGAGATATAGTTTAATGTTTCTTTTCAACAAGTAAGTTGCCATACCTACTTATTAAAAATCATAGTGCTGGTGTACCTGATGCAGTCGAACTAGGCAGAGACTTGAATCATGAGGAAATAGCAAGTGTGTGTTCGCAATTAGAATTTCCTGCCCAATATCATTGTTACTGCATTGCGAAATTGGAAGAGCTAATTTCACATGTAACAACTGAGCTACACGATCGCCACAATCATTGAAAAGCAACTCCTTGTAATTTATAACAGTGAAGTATTCTTTTTGAACTGACATCAAAAGACCTGCAGATTTCAAAGGAAACATCAAATAACCAACTTCTTCAAGCAGTTGGGAAATAAAAATCCACTATGCATATGGCAATCTTTCAAATGTTATATTGTCAATCTAGTCTTGTTTGTTTACAGCGAGAAATCCGGGATAAAGATTATGTAAAAAAAACGCTGAAATCTGAAAATCCAAAATGATACTTTGAAATGAATGGGCAAAATGCTTACCATCACCGCGGTTATTAGTCCGTCCAAGCTTGAAATTAATGTATCCAGCATCACCGAGTCTCTTCTCGTACAAATTCACAAGCTCCTGGTTTCTAACCCAAAACTCCTGCGCAAGTCCAACATAATCAAATACATTACCATAAGCCCAACGAAGAATCCAACAAGATTCATCACAAACAATGAAGAACTTGCATACCTGAAGACATATAATGGAAGATCTCTCGCACAGCAGCCAATCCAATATCCTATGGTTCCTGGTCAACCAGTCTGCTCTGTTGTCGCTCTCGCGGCAACTCTGGTCCTGCTTTCCCCACCAAACCAGAAAAAAAAAAACATCATTCAAATTTTGATGACCTGAAGGATTCGTCCACGTAGTCAGAGGAGGAAAAGAACCTCGCTGAGGCGCTTGTAAATGGGAGCGAGAATGTTAAAGGTTGTGCAGGTAATACAAGGCTGCCGTTGGTTTTCCTTTATTGAAGAAGCAATCGCATAACTGCCAATCCTGGAAATCTTACCCATCTTCTTCTTACTCCTGCTGTCCTGCCTTATCATGCGTCCAGACTCACCAATAATGCTTCTTTTATATCCGCCCAATTCCTCACATTCCGACCAACTCAAGAGAGAGAGAGAGAGAGAGAGAGAGAAACAAAAGAGTACCTATAAAAAATTATTCCTTATTATCTCTTTAGTGTCTGGGAAAAAAAGGACGGTTATTTTTTAAGGTAGGTACGAGTTGAGATGGTGAGGAAGCGAATAGCCAGGATTCGAGGAATTTCTCAAACCTCCTCGGCCTGATTCTAAATCCAGAGACAGACGAAAACTCGTAATAACTAACTTTTGTGCCTTGACGTGGTCTGCTTCCTCCTTGTTTGCATGCCTTCTTCCTCCTATAAATATCTTTCCATTGTGGTTTAGCTTCGTGGACACATTATGTGCCCAAAATATACGCCATTGTGCCGAATATATATACAAGCACACAATAACAATTGGCGCCAAGCAAAGTTGACGACCCTCCTGCTTATGGAAATATTTTTATTTTCATTCGGCAGTTAGAAAAGATTGACAAGTTTCGGTCAGGCATAGACCGTTGATGCATGTTTGATATTGTCGCTAGTTGTTACAATTTGGAGTTTATTTGGGAGTAATACTTTTTCTTTTCACGAGGATTGATGGTGAGGTAAAAGAAAGAACCGTGACTTCAACGTCATAGAAATGAAGGCCCAGAATGAGTGGGAAGGGAATATGAATTTGGAAATCGACCAGACATTGGGATGGGAGGAAAGTTGGAAAATAAGGGAATCGCTTCAGGTCCTCGTGTGCTACCAGAGGCCAGCTTGCCAACTTGCCATCTTGTATACGACCATAATATTTCAATGGCCAAAGCTACTCCACCTTAGATTAAACAAATTAAATTAATTATAACTAATAAAATAGCTAATCAATTAATTTAATTAGATTGATAAGTATTATATAATATAAATTTATCTTGATAAATTAAATTTATTTATAATTAGCTAATTTATTTAATTTTCTTAATTTATTTAAAAAAATTAACTAACTCTTATAATTATGATTGGAGGAAATATAAAATTTGAGTTTAATTGAATATGTGATTTCTTATTTAAGGAGCTTACAACACTAAATTATAAGATTACTAGCAAATCTTTGTTAAAAGATTGAAAGCACGCTCTTATTATAAGTTTTCATTAAATGGCCAGAAGATTGTATAAATAGTTGGGAAATATCAAATCAAAGGACATTTAAAAAAAAAAGGTGAAGATTAGTATTCGCCGGGTAGAATTGATGCATGACTTGGAAATCCAAAGGCATGGAATATTCTGTTTTCTCACGAGGGGTCAAACCAGACTGTAGACTTTGAGATCATGAAGGGGCGATGGTCTTGCGCCGTTGGAGTTAGGTCTTATCTTGTTTCTCCCTCTATGGCTCTATATTCCGTTCCAGCTCCTCCCGTCTGAACATATTTGATTCCTCTCCCAACTCCAACCATCTCCGATGCGTCAATCTTTTTTCAACAGTCGCCAACTTTTTTTTCTTTTATTTCACAATAAATCCAATATTAAAATTCACGGCTTCTAAAGCATACAGAGAAGATGGAGAAAAAGGAGAGATGGATATGTTATTGTAGTGTTGAGCAAATGAGCGATCACATTGGAGTGATAGTAATTGGACAATGCTCGATTTGTAAGGCATGCAAGGCTTACACCTCCTGAAACAGACTCTGCATAGTGCATACGCAGCATCTGATCCTGGTCCAGGAGAGAGTGATGTGCATCCGTCATTGCGGATTCAAGTTACCGGTTTTGGATTTTTTTGACCCGTTATTTTAGACCCAGCAACATATGATATTCTTATTGTCAAAGGTATTGTTTGGTTGGAGGTTTTTGGAGGAGAGGGTAAAGTAGGGGAGGGTATATGGGTGTTTGGTTCAAAAATTGGAGGGGAGGGGAGGCAAAATTTTTTGTCCTTATTTGCTCCCCTACCCCCTTCTCTCACCCCTCCAAAATTGGGGTTTTTTGGAGGGGTGAGAAACTTTACTCCACTTTTGGACAAGATTATCCTTGATAATTTTAGAAAATTCTAATTCTACCCATGACAAACTTTATTTATATATTATATTAATATATAATAATTATAAAATTTTATTATATTTTTTAATTTATCCTATATATATAAATAAAGTAAAAAGTTTTTTAAATTTATAAATTAAGAAAAAATAATTTTGATATAATTATTTTAAATAAAAAGTAAATAAATTTAAATAAAAATAAAAGGGTATATTTGTAAATTTTTAATTACTTACCCTCCCCTCCCCTCCTGAACCAAACAAAAAATACTATCTCTCTTCCCATACTTTTATATTTATAACCTCCCCTAACTTTCCTTACCCTCCCTTAAATTAACTTAACCTACCCTCCCCTTCGTTGAACCAAACATAGCCAAAAGGAGTACCTGTGATATTATTTTTTAAATATAGTTAATATCATTATTTTATTTATAGTATAATTTTATCTATAATTTTTTAAATTTTATATAATTTTACCTATAATTAACCTTCATTGAACGTCGATTAACAGGTAGGATTTTTTTTTAAAAAAACGTCCACATAGGCATTTTAATGACATGTAATATATGATGGGATTAAAAATCTAGGTTTTTCAGTAAGGGAAATTGTTAAGCGTGGAATAAGAGCGGCGGCGGGGGAGTAGCAAAACCTGAAGCGATTTACGAATAGCAACAGCGAAGATAATACTAGACCCAATCTAGGATTGTTCACTCACCAACCTTTATCAATTATCGAATGAAATAAGTGGATTAGAAGAATTTACAGAAGGTAATAGAGAAAGTACCAAGAATTCTTGCAAGAAAATCAGAATCCATCATAGTAAAATCAAGGAATGACTCTGAAAGTGAAGGTGGTGAGCTACCATGGATTTGACAGATTCGTGAAGGAAGGAAGTTTGAAGGATCGGAGTCGGTGGTAAACGAGAAGGGGGAAGATGAAGACAATAATTTGTATTGGGAAAAGAAGAGAAATTTACTCACCAGATATGTGGCCTTCAATACTCTAGGGTTCTTCGCTGCTCTTCACAAATTGCTTTTGCTGCCTTAGATGACTAATCCAATTAGATATTACGTGTCGTTGAAATGCCGATATGGCCCTTTTTTGGGGAAAAAATTCTTACATGTTAGCAGATGTTAGATCATGATAGCATGGTTAGCTATGAGTGAAATTATATTGTAAATAAAATTAAGATATTAATCCCATATTTAAAAGATAAGATTGAAATATTTAACATTATTTTATCTCTCTTATTTCACACTCTTTAAAATGAAACGGTAGAATTAAATTTTATGTCTAACTCCAACCTTTATTTGAAGTTGCAGTGCAGGAGATTGAATGACAACCCACCTATATATATTTTTCTATATTTGCATACAATATAAAATATAAAATAAACTGTCTTGTTCATAAAGTTTGGACACTATATATAACTCATTTTAAACTTTTGTACCAAAGATGAGAATAGGATTTAGCTGGTTTAAGATTATAAAGGAGATGAGGTTGTGTTAACTGAAAGTGCAGCAACGGAGAAGCAAGGATGGATCATAAAAGTGACCATGTGGCTGTCAAGGAGATGCCCACCATGACACTTTCAGGTAGGCATCGCCCTCAAGTGTTGACAATAAATCGTAAACTTACAGCACCAGCTCGTCACGTTTGCTCTCTCATCCCAATAACGTCTCACCTCCTAAAACTTGTCAACTCTTTTTCTAGATCTCTCCATAATCACACCCTTTTTCCCTTCTAGAAAATAAATAAATCAAACACTTGGTTTTTCAAAATTCAAAATCAAGATTATCCATGTCTAAGACGGAGAAACAGTGGAAGAGAATTCAGGGCTTTGGGGATGTTCTTTTATTGTCCGGGGATTAGATTGATATGGGCTGTGGATCCTGTGGCCTATATCACATGACTATCACGAGCCCTTTTGTGGGCCGATGTCGTAAAGCTTTCGCGAGCCCAATACTGCACTTAATAATAATTGTTAATAATTTAATATTGATTTTATTCATATTAGTTTTATTTAAAAATAATTTAAACGGGCCGGGGTCGTAAAGCTTTCGTGAGCCCAATACCGCCGCTGTCACTCAATAACCCTAATGCCATTTATATCGTACATTCCGCGCTAGGGTTTTTGGTTGCTCAGAGAGAGTACAGGGAGAAGGCCGAGAAGAAACAGCGCCGAAGATGAAAACAATTTTGTCTTCTGAAACAATGGACATCCCCGATGGGGTGTCCATCAAAGTGAAGGCTAAGATCATCGAGGTAGAGGGACCTCGCGGCAAGCTTGTCCGTGATTTTAAGCACTTGAACATCGATTTTCAACTTATCACCGACGAGGAGGGCAAGAGAAAGCTTAAGGTCGATGCCTGGTTTGGATCCAGGAAAACCTCTGCTTCCATTCGCACGGCCCTCAGTCACGTAGAAAATCTCATCACCGGCGTCACAAAGGGTTACCGCTATAAGATGAGGTTTGTCTATGCGCATTTTCCTATTAACGCCAGCATTACCAACAGCAACAGGTCCATTGAGATCCGAAACTTCCTTGGCGAGAAAAAGGTACTCTTCACTTGCCCTCTTTTTGCACCTTCTGTAATTTGATAAATGTTATTCAAAGCTTTATCAGACGACGAATTAAGTATGTAATCATAGATGTCATAATGTAGAGAAGTATCCGTCAGAGAATGGGATTTTAGCCTATGCAATATACAATGGTCAACAGGATCGATTCATTTGTTTCTTCGTCTCTGCATTCTAAGCTTGATTACTTGTACATTTCAAATCCTTTCTTGGTTTTAGATTTTTCCTCATTGTTGTTGTTCTTCGCTCTGTATGGTATAATTGGATTTTTGTGCACGCTCTTAGCTCATTTGTTTGAATTAATTCATTAGTCATCTTAGCATAGTCTTTTTCCTTTCTTCATTGTTCATCATCATAAATTGTCCCTGCTATGGTGTGTGCAGAAACGTGGTGTAGCTTCTACTTGTTTATTATGTGATAATGTTTTTGGATTTAATGTTGTATTCGGTTACCTCCTCGTAGGTGAGGAAGGTGGATATGCTTGAGGGAGTTTCAATTTTACGATCTGAAAAGGTTAAGGATGAGTTGGTATTGGATGGAAATGATATTGAGCTGGTTTCTCGTTCTGCCGCCCTCATCAATCAGGTCTAGCTCTTTCTCAGAATCTCTTGTCTGTAAATTGTACATTTAAGTTTGCACTGGTTGATTCTAACTATTATTGTTGTTTGAAACAGAAATGCCATGTCAAGAACAAAGATATTCGGAAGTTTCTTGATGGTATTTACGTTAGCGAGAAGGGAACAATCCTTGAAGAATAGATGCTCTCTTCTGCTTTGATTGTTTGTTTTTTCAGTAGGGTATTTGGAGACAATTGCTGAATTTCGATCTAAAATTTTGTGCTCGGGGGATCTTGTTTCATATTTGTTTTTGTCTTTTATGTACTTTGGAATGGTTAAGTTCAAGAGTTTTTGGTTTTTACTCCATATTGTTTAGCCGGGCGTTATACGGTCACAGCTACAGGCTGCTTCCTCGGCCTCGTAGAACAAAGCGATTGTCTGCAGTAAAAATTCATCCTCTCATGATCCATTTATTTTAGGTTGTATTTAATATTTTATGATGATACTAGTAAAGTAAAATTTCTTTTGGAAAAAAGTAAAATTTCTTTTAAAAAATTAATTTCTTTTGAAAAGAGGGGTAGCTTCCTTATATTGAATGTATAAGCTGTTTTGGAAATATAAGCAAAAATTCTTGTTCAGATTCTGATTTCTGAACATCGAGCGAAAAGGACGAGTAGAGGCTCACGAGGGATAAGATGGAGAATTTGGAAATGGAAAAGCCTGTCTGATGAGCGTTCAGGGCTCACCCCTATTCTGCAGCATTTTATGTTAGGAATTACTAACTGGGAGTGATAGAGATGTCGCAGCCGCCGAGTAGCAAATCGGTTGAATTCAGGATGAAATCAAAGAAAATGCCAAGAAATTCAATATCCGTTGTATTCATGGTTGATTGATTTAACTCCTATTCTCAAGACAAGGTTCACTTGTCAAGTAAACAAATCAGACACTAAAAAACGTAGTCATCACTATATGTGTATCTCGTATAAAATCCCTGCAAATGCTAAACGGAATAATAGGTGTGCATATGATTTTTATAAATAAAGCATTGGCATGTGTTTTTTATTTAAACCGTTAAATCCGTTGTCAATATGTTATATCCACTTTATTACATTTTGTGTGAACATTTGAGTAAAGATTTAATTATACATTATTTGTTAAACATCAAATACTGTATAAGCTCATTAATCATAATGTATTGTACAAGTTTGTAGAAAATGTAGTGTCCAGAAAATTTTGCTTCTCGTTTAGATTATTCCATAATATTAATATTAGATATCGTATTATTTATTTAAAAAAGAAGTTGTCTTCATAATATATTTATTTATTTTTCGTAGACAAAAATATGTTATGCCCGCCGCTTGGAGAGCTCGGACGCAAGACGTCTCGTACCCAAAAAATTTGCGGCAAAGTAGTGGAGATGGGGACGGAGAGGTTTTAATAGAGCCTTGCAAATCTTCGGACTTCTTACAAGCACTGAAACTAGAAGCTTTAAGATCCGCAAACGAAGAGCTTGGCTGAGAAATCCCAAGCAGGCAAAATGAAGAGCATCTGGAAACCCAATTCCAGGAACAACGCCTTTCGTTTGCTAAGTCAATTGAGTCAGTCGCCATCAGCCTTCAACTACAGCACTTGCCGTGCCATAGCACCTACTTCGTCTCCTTTACTTCCCAAGCAATCAGCCCTGCTCTTCTCGTATCATCCTCTCTCAGGCGCTTCTTCTCCTCGATTGCCCTCTCACTTCTCCTCCGTCCGCTGTTTTCGTAACACTCGCGATTCTACCCCCAGGTATTTCCATTTTTAAAATATTAAAAATAAAAATACGAGCACAGGTATTGGCGTATTGCTGATATCCATTTTCTCGCTAATCTCATCCGGTGAGGTGGTTGTGTATGAGATTATGTAATCTGGGTATTTGATCTCAGAAGTTATGAGATCACTCCTCCTGTGAATTGGGGAATACGGATTGTGCCTGAGAAGAAGGCGTTGTCATTGAGCGATTTGGCAAGTACGTGAAGACTCTTCCGTCAGGAATCCATTTCTTGATTCCGTTCGTCGATCGGATTGCTTACGTGCATTCCCTCAAGGAAGAAGCCATTAATATTCCTGACCAATCTGCCATCACCAAGGATAATGTCAACATCTTAATTGATGGGGTGCTGTATGTGAAGGTCCGCCCTGCCGTTTCTTTCACCGGCTTCTTGTCTCGCTCCCTCTCTTCCCCCTCCAATTTTAGAGTTTGACGAGGTCCTTGGTTTTTCACTTTTTATATATTTCTTTGCACAGATTGTGGATCCTAAGCTGGCTTCTTATGGTGTTGAGAATCCCATTTATGCAGTCATTCAGCTTGCACAGACGACAATGCGAAGTGAACTTGGTAAGATCACTCTTGACAAGACCTTTGAGGAAAGGGACACACTTAATGAAAAGATTGTGGTGAGTTTAGTTCATGAATTAGTTCCTATATGCTACTTCACTCGTTTTAAGTCATTTTAGCACCAACTTTTTCTTAGCGAAACACCGTAGCTACCTAAACTACAAGTTCAACTTAATATCTAGTTGGAGGCAGTCATGGACTCCTGGACCTGTAGAACCTGCGGTAGTTCTGCACAGGATGTGTCTCCTGATTAAGATTCTCTTTAGAAACTGGAAAGCATTTGGTGTCTAACCTAGTTAATAGTTATAGTCCTTCTTATGTATGGACTTATTTTATTATCTACAGACAAACAATAATCGGTTATGTGACACCATTATTACAGGAGGCCATTAATGTCGCTGCAAAAAGTTGGGGTCTGGAGTGTCTTCGATATGAAATAAGTAAGTTTGGATAAACTATGAAACAATTTCCTTAATATCTCCTTGTGAATTTCTGTGAATTTCCCTTTGCTGTTCTTCAGGGGATATATCTCCTCCTCGTGGTGTTAGAGTAGCTATGGAAATGCAAGCTGAAGCAGAACGTAAAAAGAGAGCTCAAATTCTTGAGTCAGAAGGTAATCAATTTGCTATTTCGATTCCTAAAGAGTTCAAGGACGATATGTTACATCCCTATTGGTCCTGAAACTAATTTTAATATCTATTACATTGAAGTTTGTAGCTCATGTATATGCTGACACTTATGCCCTTAATTGCTATCACCTATACAGGAGAAAGACAGGCCAACATAAATATAGCTGATGGTAAGAAGAGTTCGGTGATTTTAGCATCAGAAGCTGCAAAAATGGACCAAGTTAACAGAGCCCTAGGTTAGTTACCTTTAGATGTATCAATTCCAAGAGAAAAGAATATCAATTTTATTATTTTTAATACAGTTTGATGCCAGCTAAACATGATTGTGCGAACACATTTTTTACTTTAGATTCTAGTATTTTATATCAAGATAATCATGGATAGAGAATTTTATTTTTAGTACAGTTTTCAATTTGATGGGACGATGTTAAACTATGGATTGGCAATTTGGCATGCTATCTTCAATTGCCTAGATGCGTAAATTGTTTTTTGAAGTAAACAACTGATGAGTTTCATATACTGTAGTGTCATTTTCCTTTGATATCTTAGAACTTTCACGAGTAACAACATTCTTTCCCAGGTGAGGCTGAAGCCATCCTTGCTAGAGCAAGAGCAACAGCTGAAGGTCTTGCCCTTGTGTCGCAGGCCCTAAAAGAAAATGGAGGACTAGAGGTGAGGTTCTTTAGTCTGCTAATATTGTTTATATCACACTTTGTGTTGCCTGTGGTCAACATCTTTTGTCAATTTCTTGTTGGTCAGAATGCTTGATGTGCATTAATTATCTGGCGTTCTAGCTGGATGTGTGAATGTGATGTAATTTTGAAACTCGTGTTTGTAAATCCTGTCTCAATCACGGTAACATTGCAAGAATTGCCGGGTATCCCTTTGTATGTTTGTTTTTCTTGGACGAAACCATTCAAATACAAGGACATATAGATGGTATGGAAGTGCTTATCATGCTTGAGTTAGCGCTATCCTTGAACAAACGGATTCTTCTCGGTGATGTTATTTGGTTTATCAAACTTTGGCAAGGCTAATAGCATAATCTTGAAAGGAATTAATATTGTCATTTGGTTTGCAGGCAGCGAGTTTGAGGATCGCAGAGCAATATATTCATGCCTTTAGTAACATAGCCAAGGAGGTAGGTAGCCTACAAGCTGGTTTACATGCAAGTCCAAGCGTTGCACGCATTGTTAACTTTAATGTTTGTTTGATGCCTTTTATTTTTCTCCTCAGGGTACAACAATGCTGCTTCCTAGCTCTGCATCTAATCCTGCTAACATGATGGCTCAAGCCCTTACAATGTACAAAAGTTTGGTTGCTAACGTTTCCAACGATAAGCATGAGGGGACCATCTCCCCTACAATGGCAGGACAGATAGAGGGGGATGATACCTTTAGCAAGGGAAAAGATGATAACCCAACGGTGGGTACTGGAAGGGATGATGTTCCAGTTTATCATGACAAACCAGGATTTTCTCTCCAATGCCCCAAAAACAGGGAATAATCTTTGATTTTAATATTTTCCATTTCTCTGATCTCGTGTATGTTATCATGAAAATTTTGACTTTGAAGAGAGGGAAGTCCGAGATTTTCGTTGGACTTGATTTTAATTTTACTGCTATTTGTTGTAGCATTGATCATTCAATCCCTGGTACAGAAATTCTGGAAAGAAAATAAAGAAAAGATATTCTGCTTACATGCGTTGAATATTGGAAATTTTCGTGTTTTCCCCTCCTTAATTTGTTCTTTCTTTCCTTTTTTCCGGCTCATATTTTTCTTTTCTTCTTTTTTTTTTATATGAATTTTTCTTTTCCGGCTCGTATAAATTTTTCTTTTCTTGAATAAGCAAGAACTCGTGAAGGCTGTGTTTAGTGTTTTTGGGAGGGCCCCATCCCCAAACACTATCCCAAACCGCCAACACGCTACAAGTCAGTGTAATTTTAAAGCGTATAATTTTCTTGAGGGTTACCTCGAAAGTTATTTTTCAAGTTATTTGGGAGCTTAGACTTCCAATTTGCGCGAGAAATATTATTTTCTATGCCATATAATAGTAATTTTGAGAAGTTTAATTTCCCCCTAATTCACATAGAGCTTGTTAAAATTTTAATATTGATTTATACAAAATAAAACGTAATTTGTGTGTCGTCCCACGCATAATGGTAAGTAAAGCATATGCGATGCTAATTGTTGGAATTCACCTACGGTGCTCTTTTATAAAATTTGTCGAATCGTCTCCAAGATGTTTCTCAGCAGATTCTCTTCGGCATGAAAGCTAAGAAAGATGACAGTATAGATTCAACATATGCGAGCCCCCTTTGCATTACATGAGTAATATGACTAACAGCCTTTCAAATTTTATTGTTGGCTCGAAATTTTGCATGCATGCAAGCCTTCAAGATAAAAGGTATGTACAATTTAATCTAATCCCCATGATATTCATCCTCCCCTGAGGAATTCAAATTCAAAAGAGACCCAAAAATACAGAGACGCCGATCACAATGTGCCACACTATATGCAACAACAGTAGCGCCTGAAGCGGCAGAGGAGTTGAGCCCCTACCACCTCCCACTTCACAGAACCCCAATTTCGCCACCTTCTTTCCCGCGCACTCCGCTTCGGCGCAACCACACCAGTACGTCACGCCGTCCACGCCGCACACCGGACTCGTCCGGAAGCACTTCACCGGGCACAACACCGCTGTCGTTTTTGCACCGCACACGATCTGGCTCTCGCCTGCAGTTTCCGAGGGCAGCCGGAGGATGTGTGAGGATTCTTGTTCGGCCACGACCATGGTAAACAGGCTGAGGGTGAAGACGACGCCGATCGCTACGGTGACGACGGTGCTCAATGATGAGGATGACGAGAAACTTAAAATGTGTGTGGTTTGGGAGATTGCGGACATGACTGATTTTTGGGCGAGGCGAGTTTGCTTTCGATTGACACACAATTTATAGAGCTTTTTTGAATTAAAAAAATGGCGCTCGTCATATATCTGTAACATTGAACCGGAATATTCATATAGGGTTGAGTGGCCGAGGATCTACCGGTGATACCGATGATGGGTAAAACAATGCCATAACTTGCGCTGTTCTTTTCAAGCTACAGTACAACCAAGAAAACAAGTGTGAAGCCGCCGAGTTAAGCGACACTAGCAGCATGTAACCTCAGAGCATGAAGGCGTTGGATTAGAGGCCAGGAGACAAGAATTGAAACCTTATATATTGACGAATTTGGAGGGTTGATCTGCATCAGAAGGCTAAAGAGAAAGGAAAGAATCCGACCTTTTCCCCAGAAAACAAATAACGGTCAGTTTTCTAAATGCAATGGTGATTTTCAAGGGAAGTTTGCTGTCCGCGTTGGGATTAGAGTGCGAAAGGGAAGGGATTATTACATTCGCATGCCTTGAATTTGATTAGGAAATAGCAGGGCAGATCAAAATAACAAAAGTCAATTGTCTCAAGAACAAGGTAATAAATGAAAAAATAACGTTAGAGAACTTTTCATTGATATATATATTTATTGGGGGAAAAAATCAACCAGGTATTGTCGGTAAGTATCTTTTTCAATAGAAATTTAAATTTAAATTTATTATATTATAAAGATTAGTCTTTAGATTTTATTTTTTAAAAATTAATCATTTTGAGGCTTGGAGGGCATTGATGGATTTTCGTGTTATCTCTTCAGGGTTACCATCTCAATTTCGTGATTAGAGATACTTTTTAGATGACACACTATTTGTGTGAGCGGAGAGTTTAAGGCCTCGATTTGGAAATTTGTTGCTTTTTTGGGGGGGAGCTTAACCATCCCAATAATTAAATGTTTTGAAGTAATTAATTTATTTTATATTGTTATTGATTTATTAAGAACTTGATGGCTAAGAAAAGTGATTACAGCTTCATGGGGAATTTGGTTAAAAACGATGAACAAAACAATAAAGGAAGTTGTAAAAACAAAGTAGGCACACAAGTTAAAAAGTTGTACGGGTTTCTCTTTTGGCAGCATACGTGATAAGTGGCATGGAGGCAAGATCACGAAATGATAGCAGAGGATGCAGCGTAAATATACGTGTGAATGTTTTTTTTTTTTTTTTTCAGATTTGAAAGGGGCCTGCCGCAAAGATGTTTAAAGGGACGAGAGGGTTTGTTTTCTGTTAATGATAAAATGACTATTTAACCCTTATACAAAAATTGTATAATTATAATAAAGTTATTAATTTATACAGATATTATGTAAGGGTTTATGTAAGATGTAACGTCATCCTCATTAATCTGACGTGTTATTTTCCATTAATAAATTAATAGTAAAAATTAACAGTAAGGGATTTAATGTCACAACTCAAAACATTAAAAAAGTTAAATTTAAAATTAATAATATAAGGAAGATTGTATGTAATTAACCTAAAATTTATGAGAATTCTATGGATTTTAGTCTTTAGCTTTTAATTATTATAACTGACCTTCATTACGCGATTTTTATTGAATAAAAGGAAAGAAAAAGGAAGTATTTTCCTTTCTTAATCAATGTTTTCAAAACCTTCGCTGCATACACTATAGAGGGGCGTGGGATCTATACATCTCATGTGCGAAGGAGCATCTTGTTTGTACAGAGTATATTAATAAAGTCGAGGTTTGGAGCTTCTCTTTTCACACCAATAATCTTTATAATTATTAAAAGAAAAAATAATAGAAAAATACTCTTAAAAAATATAGTAAATGCTAAAGCATGACTTTGGTCTCACATTAATAAAAAAGATACTAGAAAATGAAAATATTTTTAAAGATTTGCACATGAATTTAAACTTTTGTCTCACATTTGCTCTGTTTCCTACAAACTGAGTTCTATATATACATTCCCTTAAAATTTTAACTTAGGAAATGGTTTTTCTCTTTTTGCCTTGTGGGAAGAAACCATTGGACAGAACATAACATGTATAGGTTGATAGTCGACAGTCCCATTCCCATGTTGTTATTGGACAAAGTCATTGTTGGCAGATGAAGACTCTTGAGCCTTGTCTTCCTCATTCACAGCCAACATAACCAAAACTAATAGCAATGGGTAACTTACCGTAGTGAGCACCCAATTCACAATCAACTGTGACATTGGAGCAACCTTACGGGTGTCAACCTGCCAAGCTACAGCCGCTCCTGCACTTTGTATCCCTTTATAGAATCCACTGTACCTGCATGAATTCAAGTAAACAAGTAAGATCACATATTACTATGACAAGTTTCCCAGTTGCTGCACTGTCAAAATTAATCTCATCAGCACCCAAACACATATATACACTTATCTATATCACCTGCTAAGGATCTCAGAGTCATTGGCAAGAGCTCCAATAACCCAGTAAACCATGCTCTGAAACATGGCATCCAGCAATCCAAAACTAAAATACAAGACAAATGGTCCCGCATAGTCTGAGCCTGAGGCCTTGAAATCCAATTTCTCAGGCAGATCATTTGCGGAGTACTTCAACTGATTAGCAAGTCCACCTCCCCATATACAAGACCCAACAACAGCAACCACACAGATTCCCATAAACCCTCTCTTCCTTCTGCTCTTAAAACTGAAATCCATTATGTATCCAATTCCCATTGAACCCAACATCTGTGCTCCCCAATAGAACACATTGTTCAACCCCCTTGTCCTCAAATTGAACAGAACCCCGTTCACATTATTGAACTGGTAAGCATAAAAAAAGTTGCTACACCAAGAAGCTGGAACTATTAGAAGCATTTTCCAATCAAAGAACAGCTTCAGAATCTCTAAAGCCTCGGTGGACACGTTGGAATACATGATATTTGTGCACTTTGTCCCATCATCACGAACTACCTTACTAGGTGGCAAGATGGCCAATGACAAAATGGCCCCAAGAGACATGAAACACATAAAGCCTATGTAGGTTCCATCATTGACAGAAGCAGCCTCAGTGCGATGGTAATTCAGAATAAAAGGAATAAACCCACCGATCACACCGCCCATGTTGAATATACTCCAGAAGATGGAAATATAAGTCCCTTTTCGATTCGCAGGAGGGTAAGATGTCATGATGGCACCTTGTGCAGCCCACAGGAGACCGGCACCTACGCCAAGAAGACCACCTGAGACTATAGCGAAGGCTTGGTGGTGGTAGTGGTTGTAGTAGAGGAAGGAACCAGAGTAGAGGACGTAGGTGGAACAACCTGCAAAGATGGTTATGTGAGGTCCGAGGATATTGTAGATGGCGCCACCGAGGATGCCGAACACAGCGAAGGTGGTGTAAAGGGCAGTAAGAGAGTTGTTGGAGACAGTTGGGTCGACTTGACCACCGCCTCCCATTCCAGAGAGGGCATTGAACATGCCGGGACAGCAGAAGCAGACCAGACCAATGAGGATGATTTGGACAAATGGAGAATTGTACCTTAAAAATGAAAGATTGTTGTTGTTCTTGTTGTCGGGTATGTTGGTGCTTGATTCTTCGTCTCTGGTTAATCCCATCGAAAAAGCGAGCTTTGATCTGTAGTATTTTAGCTGGCTGAGATCTGAGCTTGTCTCCGTCTACGTGAATGAACGAGTCGCGGGGAACAGTTTAGAAATTCAGATCAGAGAAAGGGACGAAGACGACGAAAATAAAGAAGGAGAAAATCTATGCGCTGTCTTGCTACGTTCTGTATTCGGACGTTTGGCAATTGACAGTTATCTCTCCATTAATTACTTCCCCGTACGTCCATTGTAGATCACGACGCCTGCAGATTCTCCGATTCCTTTCGGATAACAATCAGAGCACCATGAATTTTCGGATTCTTTCTGAACTGAATCATTATGCTTTTCCTTCTCTCGCTTTTCCAATGATGAGTGATTTTCGTGTTTATTGCATTTTGATTAAGTTAGAACATACAAATAAAATACACCTAATGGAGTTTCGCCTTAATTTGATGAGTCTGAATTCTATTTATGAGCATAAACGGGAATTATATGAACAGAGCTCGTCTGGCCTTTCTAATTTACGGAAAAAGATAACAAAGATGGTTATTTTGCAGTGTTCCAAAACCATATTTTTTTTCTAATCGAATTATTTGACAAAGTTGCGTTTGGAAGACATAGCAATCATCAGAATTTTTCAAGGGGGCACGTAGTTTTAGAATGATACATGACATGACACATTGACACCTAACGTACTTACTGAACAACGATAATGATGAATATAACGCATGTATGAGGCTTGATTTGATCAGAGACAAACTTAAAATTAAAAATAATAATTATAGAGGCTTGATTTGATCAGAGACAAACTTAAAATTAAAAATAATAATTATATTTTAATAGAATCATCCAAATTAAAGCATCAAATCAAAATTTGTTTTGAGAAAAAAAAACGTTATATTTTAATGTTTTCGGCTAACGAGCCAACAAAACAAGTGATAAGAGCGGGTATTTCACAAACGCAGAGCCAATGCGCGCGTCATTTATGGTGGTTTTGTCTATTTCTATCTTGCTTCTGTTCTTCAGCTTCGACACACTTAACAGAGCCGTAACATGTTTTCCTGTACAGCCATCTCCATCGCCACCACCTCATCCGCTTTCCCGATTACCGTTAAAATTAATAAATTCCACCACAGACCCAGGCACACCTTGGCTGCTTCCTCTTCTATTCACCATGACAGTCCCCGAGTGCTTGAATGGGATAAGCTTTGCGATTTGGTCGCTTCCTTTGCTACCACCTCTCTGGGCCGCGAAGCCGTCAAAGTTCGCCTACGCCTCCATACGTTATTATTTATTTATTTATTTATTTATTTATTTATTTATTTATTTATTTATTTATTTTGCCTTCTTGCTTATCTTCCTTGTTTGATGTTATGGTTATTGATGGGGCAGGCGCAGCTATGGCCTCTGTATCAGACTTACGACGACAGTCTGCGACTTCTGAATGAAACCAATGCGGCCGTCGAAATGCACAAGCATGGAGGTTGCCAACTGGACTTCGGCCATATTGACGCTGCCCTGGCTAGTGCGGAAATTCAATTCTTATGTACTTGTATTACTATTACCGGGGAGAATCGCACGGTAAAACTGGGGGCGGGGAGACTATATGTGAGTTTAAGGGGTATTTCCAAATTGAATTTATACTTTACCTTTTCTCCAAGTTGTAACTCTGGTTTTTTCCTTTTAAAAACAAATTCTGACTGAATGGGGGATCTCGTTATTTTACTCTGCCAAATATACAGAAGATATTTTACTGTGGTCTTTATCGTTTCCTTTCCCTCTAACTTGATGTTATTTAACTGAGATTCTTGTAGGTGGAATCTGCTATCCAGCATGCCCGGAGAAATAGACCAGTAAATGGCTTTGAGGCGTTGGCCATTGTTGCTCTTCTTCGGCATGCTGAAACCTTGCAGGCTAATTTGAAAGCTGCAATCAAGGAAGATACAGATACAGTCGTTTCATGCCTCTTACCGAAGTGGTAAATAGTTCAGTAAGATTTAGTGTATTAATTATGGGGTTACCTTTGAGTGCATGTTCATGTTTCCATGACCATTCTTTGTTATTATCTTTCAGATAATGGAGTTTGTCACTAATCGATCATTGGTTAGATATATAGAGCAAGTTATTGATGAAAATGGTTTAATCCAGGACTCTGCGGTTTGTTCTAGATCTCTTTCAGTTTTCCTTTTTCTGACTCCATGCGTATAATCATCATAGGTCATGGTAACCTATTGAATTTAGTTTACACAGTAAGGCTTGTATTGTATCCTTAGTTTTCTTTACTCTCATCATTGCATAATTTATGTTTTAAGAGATAGGGCTCTCTTTTACTGCTCCATTCTAGCAATTGTTCCTTGTTTTAAAATTATAATGTAACTCGAAACTTATTTTCTTCCTCTAGAGTTCAGCCCTTAAACAGGCACTGGAACAAGTGCTGTCACTTGAGAGGAAGGTGCCACTTCTTTCCCCCAGTTTATATAATTATTTTATGAAACGCTCATTGCTTATATATTTGGAATTTTATGAAATGCTCACTTGAGAGGAAGGTGCCACTTCTATCCCAGTTGATGTTTGAATTGGAATTATCCTTTTATATCAGGTACATCAGCTAATGGAGAGCTTAATCAGAAATGAAAGGAGCGAAACTTCAATTCTTGTAAGATGCAATATATTGCATATGTGCTTTTCATCTTTATGATGCTGTACCTAATAATCATGTAATAATGGACCAGGAAGTGAATAATATTGATGGCAGGTGGTGTATTCGAGTGAATTCTGGTCAGAGGACAAGCTTTAAGGGTCTCTGATTATCCAGGTGAATAACATTTGTCTGATTGTTTTGAAACTACTGGTTTGGTTGGTCACATGATAATCTCTTTGTTGCTTGCTTAATAAAGCTAGTTGGTGGTCATAAAATTCTACTTCTTAATCATAGCATATTTTGACAGTGGTTCAAGGGGAGGAAGTGTTGTAGAGCCTCTTTCTGCTGTTCCATTAAATGATGAGTTGCAACAAGCTAGAGCTTTAATGGCTAAAGCAGAGGCAGATGTGCTTTTAAGATTAACAGAAGAGGTTGCTTGCGTGATATGATAGAAATTCTTTTCTAGTTTAATATCTTTTCTTATATTATCTGGCTTATCTGCAGATTCAGCTGGACCTTGATGATCTTGAAAAGATATTGAACAGCACGGTTCAGCTTGATATGGTAAATACATATAACTTTTAAGATAATTGGATCTGCATTTTCTGGTTTTCTCCATCTCCTTCACCTTCTATGCCCTCTTGCTTGTTTTATTGTTTCTGACATTCTAATGGTCCAAACTATGAAGTCATAGATGATAGAAGAATTTTTTTAACACTATGCTTGTTTGATTATTCTGCATATCCTTGTTGGTGATACATTATCAGATTATTCCCATATCTGCTTGTTTAATTGTTTGGTTCCTATTGTGCAGATCAATGCTAGAGCTACTTATGGTCTTTCTTTCTGAGGAACAAGTCCTGATATATTTTTGCTGGATAGAAATGGCTCTTCTACTACAAAAATAGTTGGGAACAACAGTTTTGATGAGCAGTTCCCCAACATTAGAGAGTGGAAATTGTATCTGCCAAAAGCTTATCATCCTTTGTTGCTCCAGAAGCACAGCGAAATTTTGCGGAAGGCCAAAAAGGATGTCAATCATGCTAGCCCAGTGAGTCAACTGCCTCTAGCAAATACTAAGTTATTTTCATTGATGTGATCATGGTACATTTTTGTTTTCCCATATCCCTTTCTGAACTTAGAAAATGAAGAAATCTTAACATATGGATTACGTCTTAGAGAAGCAAGACATATAGATTGGGGTTCTTTGATCCAAATAATTGTACACCTTAGAAAATGAAGAAAACTTAACACATGGATTACATCTAAGAGAAGCAAAACTTAGCTTGGGGTTTTACACTTCATAGGCTCAAATTTCTGTACACCTGGATTTTTTTTTTTTTTTATATATGTCTGATATTTTGATTGATAGGGTAGGTAATAGTGGACAAGAAATTTTGTTATTTACACTTTTTCATGCATCTTGAAGTTTTTGATGTTCTGCCTCATAAACATTCACTTTGATTGTCAGGTTACCATGCTAGAACAAGACCCCCATCCCCAGGTCCAGTTTATTTTTTTGTAGCCCACAAAACTCGTGTTTTAATTATAACGGGCCCTAACACCGGTGGTAAAACCATATGCTTGAAGACTGTAGGATTGGCTGCTATGTTGGCAAAATCAGGTTTGCTCAACTTCAATGCTATCTCACAGAAAACTTGTGTTCCATAATATTTTTATGTGAATGAATCGTAACCCTCTTATTCTATAAATTTGTTGAATTTGTTTTATTTAATCTTACAATGGCAAGGCTTATTAAAGTTATCTGTTGACATCATGGGGGCTTTGGATTTGCTACTCTACTTTTGACAGTTCACATGGCCTTGACTTCGTACAGGCATACTCTTGCTTCTGACAAATCCCTTGGTTTGATTCTGTTTTTGCCAGACATTGGTGATGAGCAGTTCTTATCCCAGTCTTTGTCTACCTTCTCTGGACATTTGAAACAGATAAGTGTATGTAAAATATGTTTTCTATTTTAAAATATCTTGCAGACTACTAGGGAGATTGAGTTGTATAGATTCATATTATTATGGATTTATCAAGTTTTGACATATTAGAACCTATAATTCTGAAGTTCTATAAAGAGTTACTGCATACTTCTCTGATATTGTTTTAGCTTGTTACAGTACAAGCCTGTGTGGTCTATGTTTCATCTCCTATCAGTATACCTTGTATGTTTATGCTAACAATGTCTAACTTGTACTTTTGCGTGGTCTTGTTGTCCACTCTGATAGAATTGCAACTTCAGAAGTTTCAAGTTAAGGTCACTGTATTTTTTATATGCTATACGGATAGGTCAGTTTTTTATATGCTAAATCTAAATCAGGGGCTTGCTGACTGTTTCCAAAATGTCAGTCACGTATATTGAAGTTTAAAATGCAATTTTATTTTCTCAAGTTTAAACTGTATAGAAAATCTAATGTATGATCTTCATTTTATTTTGCAGAATATTAAATCACATTCAACACAGCAGTCACTGGTGCTACTAGATGAGGCATGTGCTAAATGTGCTTTAACAACAGTTCAATAAATGTGTCATATATGCCCATGATGTGCTCCTTTATCACATTATTTTAGGTTGGTGCTGGAACAAACCCCCTTGAGGGAGCTGCACCAGCATAGCATTATTGGAATCCTTTGCCATAGATGGTTCTTTGTTGACAATGGCTACAACTCACCACGGTTTAAAACCCTGAAATACAGGTATTCCATAAAAAGGATGAAGACAAAACTTTAAACTGACATGCTCTATGTAGACAATGGAAGGGTTGGTGTAGATTATGTCATATGTTAGGTTTCTATTAGCTACATTTTTAAGATTACTCATGAGCGAACACAAATGTAATTGTGTAAAATTTATACTAGTATTGGTCTTTGCACTTGCAGTTTTTTTTGGGTTGAGGAACTTGCAGAATTAGATATTATTATAAAGTTATACTTTCATTCTTCTGATACTTGAGTGCATCTTGTCTCAAACCTTGATTTCATGAGCAGCAATGAGGTCTTTGAGAATGCATGTATGGAATTTGATGAAGTGAACCTGAAGCCAACTTACAAGATTCTCTGGAGAGTACCTGGTCAGCACCTTATACATGAATAATATCATGAAAATTACGAGTTCATTGATGGATGCATTCTTTCTGGCTTGTTTATGTTCGCCCTTTCTCATTTTTCTATTTTGCTTTATCCACCTTCTTTTCGTTGTTTGTGGGTATGGTTTTGATCCCCAACAAAGCCGAGCACAAATGGCCTTTGGCTAAGAAAGGATTTTGTTAATGTAGTGTCTGGGCCTCATGAAAGTTACCAATAGGTGTAGTAACATAAAGAAAACGAATGAAGCTTCTGATCTGGAGGAAAAAAAACGGACAAAAAAGGTTACGTTTAGTTCTTACCCAATGGAAAGAAAATATTTTGTTTCTTATGATTGAGACGGGTAAGATTGCTTAATGTAATCTCTAAATACTGAATAGAATTGTCTGTAAATGATAGCTGACATGATATGTGCTGGCATTCAATTAGTTATAAAGAGATTTTCTTTGCAGGGCGCTCAAATGCAATTAATATAGCTTAGAGGTTGGGGCTTCCGTCTATTGTTGTAGATGCCGCACGTAAATTGTATGGTGCTGCTAGTGCAGAGATAGATGAGGTGCATGCTTAATGTTGTATAACAAGTTGTTTTATTGTATGTATGTTGTAGTTTAATGAAAGGAATATGGTTTTCAGTGTCCAGTCCAGTGTGTTTTATTTTGAACTTATGAACTTGTATGCTTTCAGTCTAACTATTTACTGTTGTTTTAAAAATGGGACTATGTCAAAAAACTAAGGTCAAGTAGATAACATTAAAAAAAATATAAATATTTAGTAACGCTTGTTTATAGTGATGCAGTTAGTAATTACATTACTTTGTCATTGACTCCAGTTATCTGCTATCAATAATTACGACTTATTCAATTCAACGGATTTCCAAGGCTTCCGCACCTATTTAATCTTATTTCTTTTCTATTCAGGTAATAACTGATATGGAGAAGTTTAAACAAGATTATCAAGAGCTATTAGATGAAGCACATAATGATCTGATGTAAGACTCTATTTGCTCTTAAAATGTTTATTAAATTGCATGCTTTAGCCTACATTTCCTGTGCAATTCAAAGAGAGGTTTTTCCCAGAGAACTCAATTCAAACCTTACAAGTAGTGGAGAAAAATTTTGCGATAGTTAATAGTGCATCCAAAGATAAAACAATGACTTGTGCACAAGATCTTATCTAATTCTTGTTAAAAATACTCAAGCGTCAACAAAGGTGCCAGAGATACCTGCCTTCTCATTAGATGCATGCAGACAACAATTAGCATAAATCTCCATATTTTTGGAGCAGTTAGCAAGCAACTGTTAGTTCTTAGCTTACATAATTTCTTTATGATTGTAATTGTAGATAGAGATCTTTATGATAGTTTGTTGGACTCCGATAGGAAGATTACAGAACACAGTACTAATCTACGAGTTAGAAAGATGCAAAATGTATCTGAGGCTGCAGCTATGGCACGGTCTATTGTTCACAAGAGAGTGCCGCAGCTACGTACATCTCCAAGACAAATTTTGCAGCCCAATAAAGCTGATAAGATGCCTCAATCATCAGTTACCAATTACCAACATGCAGCAACAGATAAGAACAAATCTACTACTGCAGCTGCAGATGGGAGTGCCGCTGTTGCCAAAAAAATCAACCGAACATTGTTAGGTATGCAGTAAGACATAAGACAGATAAGTGGAATTGGAACTGGTACTGTATTCTTTGGCCAAGTTTAATTCCTTGCAGGTAGGAAATTCTCGTTTATGTTGTCTTAGTAATAGCACATATTTGCATTAGAAAGAAAGATTTTCAATGACTAGTCACTCCATTGCCATTCACCTCTTAATGATGGGCTTCCCAAGGTTGGTGATGCAGTGTATGTCTCTTCCATTGGAAAGAAAGTAACAGTTTTAAAAGTTGACTTGTCAAAAGAAGAAATTGTTGTTCAAGCTGGAAACATGAAATTGAAGCTGAAGTTAAAAGACATTCAAAGATGATTGCCTATCGTTCTAGCTGAGTACAAGTATTATCTTGGTTCAAAGTTGGCTTTGCTATTAGTTGGAAAATCATTACTCTCCTCAAAATGAAAATGGCGAGGCGCTTGGAATTTAGTGCATGTTCAGCGGTTTACTTATTCCACGTAGGTTGGTATATTTGTGTGCCCCTAATTTTATACAGTTCTTCGTCCTCTCCACTCTATGAAACTTCTGCAGGATCTTTCTGCATTGTTTTACTCCATCAGAAGTCAAAGCTCATTCGAGAACTGCTACCTTCTGTTTTAATGAGACAAAAATAACTGCGGGGAATATTCAGGAAGTTTGGCAAGATGAATCAAGAAGTAGCATTCCCATGTCATCTGCAATATTAATCAGTTTGCTAAGATGGGGAGCGAGGCATGCTTTTTGTGCGGTATATACATTATGCGGGCTGAATCAATGCCAACAACTCAAGAAATTTTCCAATTGGTCTTCGGAAATCTTCCTGTCGGCTGCTATTGGTGCTCGCTAAAGCGCGACAAGAATTCACAATTGGGGCCACTGACGCTAGTGCTTTGTAGAGTTGCCCCTAAAAGAGTATTAAAGGTCAATCCAGGGTGCCATGATTATGATCACTTTATTTGTCTTCTCTATTTAATTAGTGTGACTGGTGGGGGAATCCCCACAACGTTCGCCAAAGTGAGTTTTACATAGATTTTGCTTATGTTAAGGACAAGTTAGATTTTTTTTAAAAAAAATGAATTATACGTAATAATGTATTCTCTGCTTATACCGCTAATAACTGTATAATTCTATATTTGTTAGACGTTGAAATTAGTGAAAAGCTTCCTATAAACAATACAAATTAAACTGAAGTACGCACATGCACATTTCATGACATTGAAGGATAATATTTTAGGATGGCATTTTGTATTTGTTTAGACGTTACTTCTTTTTTGTCGGCCCTCTGTCAGAGTTCAGACATTACTTAAACTTCCCTTTCTACCAAAGATTCGTGCCTGATTAGGACTTAGCTGAAAAATCAATCAAATTATCTCTATCCATTTTGATTAAATTAATTATAAGATCATTAACTAAATACTCATATTTTGATTAAAACCAATTATGAAATGTTTAACCAAACATCAATGAAACTGACACGATTTTAGAGAGACAATGATAGGGGGAATGGCCTTAAAATTTAAAAACGATGGTAGTTAAGGATTAATAATTTTGTTTTTTGCCGATGAAATATCCAATCGGTTATAATTGCTACGGACAATAGGAAGTCAACTGAAGTACGGAAGAAAAAGGAGGCACATGGAAGACAATGTCTGAGGACGTCATTTCTTAAACTTGGCTTTCTACGAACGAGGCAGCGCTACTTGGACGTTGTGCATGTCAGCTACCACTACCCTTATAAGATTCATTCTGAATTTATTATCACTGTTAATTAGCCATTTAACACGGTGTCTGCGAGATGCCAGGATATTCTTCATGGCTTACTAGGGAACAAAAATAAAATGGAAAAAAAAAAACATGCAATTAGCTGAACAAGCCCGACCTCACCACCTACACTGCTCCATATATCAAAGTAGAACGGCGACTTTGCTACTCTCTGCGTCATTTCATCTGTCTCATTCTCCCTCACCGTATCTTCTTGGCAACGACGATCGTTATCGAAGAAGAACAGAACTAAGCATTCAAATATCATATATATTATTCATCACCGGATTACACATCTAGCTGATATACGTGATTCGATTCAACATGGATTGAATCCGAATCAGATTGAATCGAATCACCGTCTGTTATGTCAAAATCTAACACTGACACTTGCCGTCTCCTATTATGGTTCCCTAGCTATTTTATTAATCACTGCTACATATATACTACATGCTCTAGTTCTGATTTGAGTTTCCAGCAGCAGCTTCCACATCCCTACGATTTTGATAAGGTTCAATGGCGGATACAGCAGCCCAGCCATGCTCAAACGTGAGGTCCAAGAAATAGAGCATGAAAACGAGGACGAAGCAAGAGACTAACATGGGAATGGGCCCAAAAAGCCACATAAACATCGGAAAAGAGAAGTAAAAGGCACGCAAACCCAGAGACCAAAAATAGCTTCCTCTGTTAACGGTGGCGGCCACGTAGTCAGACATCAGGATCTGGTGCCGAATATTTGGGTAAACTTTCTTGAACGGAACGTTGATGAGGATGCTCGCGTGGCTAAAGTACCTTATGGACTGAACATTCATCAGAAAAGCCACCATGAAGCACACCAATATCGCGAAGAACTTCATCGACAAACACAGGTCGCTTCTGTCCCCATACACAGCGATCACTCTCCTCTCTTCATCGCCATGGCTCATCAGCACGGCGATAAGCGAACTCAGCATTATGGCCATCGATGCTACGAGAGTCGACGCCATTATGTTGTTCCTCAGAGATTGAACAGCCAGAACCCCATTCTTGGACACGTCCTGGGTACAGCGAAATCGAAGATTCAGAACCCCCCCAAAAAAAACTGAAACCTAAAATGAATCAGAAACTAATTAAGAGATACTGATGACCGATTGATAATACACGAACACCAGACGCTGCATAATATGTCAAGATATATGTATGGCGGTACGTACCTCCATCATTGCACGAACCCAGAAACGGCGACTGATGGCATTGACGCCAATAATGGTTTTAGTGGGGTTGTTGACGATTAGAAGGAGGAGCCAGAGGTGGTAGGACAGCAGGAGGAGTAAACCAGCAGGGACGAGAATGAGATCGAGTAGTTTCATCTCCATCTATATATATGTTGGAGTGTTGTGTCAATGTGTCTGTTGATTGTAGCCCTTCTGGTTGGTATGGAGCAAGAAGGCAAGCGAGAGTAATGGAAGAGTGAAGGAGAGCGAGCCACTCGGCCCCGTGTGTGCGTATGTAAAGAAGAGAATGTGAAAGCATTTATTTATAGCAGCGCCGATCCCACCAAACCAAGGCGGTGTGAGTGAGGGGGCTGGGATTTTCTTGCATGGCTTTCTATTTTTTTTCTTGGTTAAAAATAAATTAAAAGGTCCGTTGCGCACAAGAAATGGAGGAAAGGTTCGTTATTTAAAATGGGATCCACGTGTATTCATGGATCCGAAGTCTGACTGCAATAATGGCTTTTGCTCGTATCCAGTGACAGGGACTCTTACATGGAAAATGCACTGTATAAAACAAATCCTCAAACATCTTCCAGCTGGAGTTAGAATATTACTGTATAGGTATTAACTGCTCATTTAGACAACGTGAAAAATCAAATACAAGTATTTAATACGTCTTTCATCCTCTGGCATCTTAGACCAATGGAGATATCCAAGTACTTATATCTCCAGATTTGATAGAGGGGAAAATTTAAATTTTTTTCTCCAAACTTACCGTAAGTCTTCAGATTCTTCTCTGTTAACATTTAAAATTGAAAATTTAGTCTTTAAGCTTTTCCAAAATAAATCATTTTATTTATTTTCCTCTCAACTGACCGCGCTTCAAAAGCCCCAGTAGCAATCCCGATATCTGTATACCTACAGTAGCATGAGACAAGAAAAAAGCTTGGCACGTTTTATAGTAAAAAGTTCAAGATTGCAAATAAGTTTAATATCATTAAAAGGAAAAAAAAAATAGACTTAATTTCCAGTTTTGAAAATTCAAGAGACAGTTTGCAAGTAACTTTACTTTAAAGGAGATTTTTGCATTTCTCTCCGAGATTTTTTCTCTTACTCATGCGTGTCAAATTCCCGCGTTGCTCCGGAAGCTGACATGCAAGTGGAGGGAACTGTACACTCGTAAACATCTAAAACCCAGCGTTGTTATCCTAAACTACTGCATCGAAAATCCAAAATTCCAAATGAATATGCAAAATTTCAGATCAAATATAAACTATCTTAAGAGGCCGAGTATTCAATGCTCCCGAACTTTGATCTTTTCAAGATAGTTATGCATGCGCTGGGTATCCTCAGTTGAGAGACGATCTCCCACCACAAGTTTGTGCTGCTCAAACTTCAATTCCTCACACTTTAAGGCAGCAGTTCTACAAGCCTTTATACTACCTGAAGCAAAAGCCAACGCGTCATGTCAGGTAGTCTTCCATACAGGAAATCAGCAATCGGAGTAATTACAAAGGTAAGGTAAATGGAAACTTCAGTCATCACATGTTATTTTGACGAACTTAAACAATCAACAGGAATAAGCTGCATTACTAAAATGCCTACTTACCAGACAGGTCCAACATGTTAAAAGTCACTGGGTAGTTCCCAATACTTCTGACCATTGTAATAGCAGACCAAACTTTTTGACATTCCTCTCTTGAGAATCTAATGATGCATGTATTGGTGATTGGATTGACATACTTGACTACAGACAACAAAAAGTACAATTGTCATTTCAAAAAATGAGCTAAATAAATGTACAAACAGAAGGCAAATCTGACAAGAACTAAAAACAAAGAAAAGTTTTGTTACTTACCCATGAATGATCCAACGGACGGAGCCCAACCACACTCCCCAAAGTTTAGCAGGATGCTTTCTTTTATTGCTTTTGACACATTAAATTGGGTAATTATAATCGAATCATTACCCATATGGTCTCTGTTAGGATTCAAAAAGACCTCCATTACCATGTATCTATTTTTAAATCCCACCATGATCCTCCTTTATGTGGCTTTATCTAGTGTAGAACACTCGCTCAGGCAGATCCGTTCCCTGTAAAAACATAAATCGCGAGGATCAAGCCACCTATATATTACGTAAATGCATATCGAAAAAGTTATTCCAGACTTATAAACCAAAAAGTCATAGTTAAAATCAAACAGCACTGGGAATTCACACAATATCATTTTTTATCACTAATTGAAAATCGATTCTTTCTTGCTAAATTATTAAAAAGATACATTTACAGCTTAATCACTCTTCAACAAGTGTGAAGAATTCACAACTTGGCATCAGAAGGGGGATTCAGATCATTTATATCTTAAAAAAATTGAGATCAAACATTTAGAAGGAAATCTTATCAATAAATATACCAAAAAAATCAAGATGATTTACCAGGATGCAACTCACAGAATTTAGAACAGAAACTCCTAAAATCTTTATATTTATATGTACGTCGACAAAGAGAAAAGGATGTGCAAAGAGTCATTTCATACCCTATATCCTCAACTCCACATATATTTGCGAATTCCACGAGAAGAACCCAAGCAGGGGAAGAAAATCCCCCAATCAAACGAAGAACCTTGAGTCTTGAGAGAATAGCGGCCCTCGTGCCAATCGTAGCTGCGATGCTGGAGTTTTCAACGAGCACCGGCAAGGGCGCGGCGACACCTACGTAATCAGTTTAGGGTTCCAAATTCGGTTAACCCCGTAAGGGTATGTTTGGCTCAACGGAGGGGAGGGATTTTAATAGAGGGAAAGGAAAGGAAAGGAAAGGAAGGAAAAAAGAGGGATTTTATTATTACCTTGTTTGGATTAACATTAAGGGAGAAGAGGGGAGGGATTTTCATATTACCTTGTTTGATTCAAGAAGGAAAGGGAGGGAAAATACTTTTATATAGACAAATTTACCTTATATTATTTTACATAATATTTTAATAAAATATAATATAAGAGTAATATTAGGATATTAAAAAAATTATGGGTATATGAATATTATATAATAATTATATCACACTTCCCCTCCAAATTCTCCCAATTTTGGAGGGGAAGTAAAGTTGGAAGGGGGAGGGAAAATTCCCTCCCCTCCTAAATATTTTAACAAGCCAAACAAGGGGAGGGCAGCAAAATCCCTCCCCTTCTCCTACCTTCCCCCCAAATACCCCATGCCAAACAATGCGTAAGAAGGAGCCGCTGCCATGGATTTTAGGAGGAATAAATTTTAAAATTATTGATATTTAAATTATTAGTATTATAATTATTTTTTTATATTAATAAATTATTAAAAAATATAATTTAATTAAAAATAAAAAAAAAGATAGAAAATAAAAAACAAAGAAGAGAGATAAAAAAGTATAGAAAAAAAATAAGAAATAGAATAAAGAAGAGAGATAAAAAAAAAAAAAGAGATGAGAGGAAAAAGATAATATATAAAAAAATAAAAATAAAATAGTAATTAAATAGTTTATAAATTTTTTTATTATTTAAAAGTTAATTTTAATAATTTAATTAAAATTATAATTTTAAATTATAATTTTATTTAAAATTATTTATAAATAAATATAATTATTTATTTAAAAAAAATTTAAAATTTTGCCCAAAACGTCGTGGTTCTAAACACATACTTAGAATACATGGGCCGATTGCGAGTTGTGGACTTAGTGCCGTTATTCAAACGGCGAAAATAGAAGGAAGAAAAACCAATGAAAATATTAGATGAGGACTACTGAGTCAGAGGCGAGATGGTAATGCAGACCGCTAATGCCGCTTTTAATTACACGCGTCAAATGATGAAGGGGTAGTAAGGTCTACGCGCTCGCCCTGTTTATCTCTCGCATCATTGAATCGTTAAAAAGGTGGGAAAGCTAGCGGAGACAAAGAGCGAAAGAGCCGTTGGAGACACGTGACAAGCAAGGGACAAAAACTTAGTTTTATATTTATTAAAATAAAATTAAAAAAAAAAGGTAGGGATGGGTTCAGAAACTCCGTGACGATCGTTGGATCCGCTAGTTGATCCAAAATTATAGGCGAAGTGGCCACCTGACCCAAATACATGATTTCGAGAAATTACGGTTCGCCCACCATTTGACTGAAATTTCACATGAATTTCATTTACATTTCGTTTTGTCTCCGTGTGCGTCAACCCCATTGTCGTCACCCGCCACTGTAGCGCATTTTTTCTATAAATACCGAGGCCATTGCACGGGTTTGTCTGTAATTTATTGGTGTTAGCTAAGGTGCTGCAGATAGAGTGAGTACGAGCGAGGAGAGAGAAATATCAGTTTTGTATTTTTTGGGGTTTCTTTCTCATTTTGTAGGTCTTAGGTACGGAGGCAAGAGGGCAGACTCAGCAGCTTGACTTTGTTGGAGATCGTGTGAGTTATCTTCCTTCATGTTCTCTTCTGGCGTTGGTTGGTTCTTTGTTGTCGTTCCTAGATTCACCTGCTTTTTACGCGCGTGAGTATGTGATGTGGTGGTGTAATTGTCAGGTTCGCCTCAGGGCGCGATGATTCTTTTGATGTCTTTGTTTATTCGGTTGTTTTATGGAGATTATCGATCCGAAATTGTGATTTAAAAGAGGGTTTGGGTTAGGTAATTGTTGTCGGAGCTCGTGTCAATTGTATCATACTGCTGTCTTGGAACTCTTAAATTGCTGAGTTTTAGATCTGTCCCATGTAGTCGTTTGTTTGCCCGCGGAATAATTACTTGTTTTATGATCCTGGAGATCCGTCTAAAGTCGTTACTAGTGGTTTGGTGAAGATATTATGTATGTGAAGGCCACAATTTGTTCGCCTTCTTTATCGCTATCTAAGGCTGATACATTCAAGGATTAAAATCTTGTTTATGACAGGGTTTTCATATAAAAGATACCGGGCAGTGTTATTTCTTACCGTATTTACAAGTAGAGTGCCAAAAGTTTTCTGAATAAAATAGTATATTAATTTAGACCCCCCCCCCCTCTCTCTCTCTAGAGGCAAGGAGGTCAATTTCTGTTGAGTTTGACTGAATTCTCTGTTGTGATGGGCCCGCAGACAATTCAGGCGAGGCCTTGAAGTTGGAGAGTGTTAGAATCTTAGAAGTTGCTGTTTCAACAGAAGGAATGGAGGTATATGGGAAATCTATGGTTGCAGGTCCTGCAAATGTTATTTATCTGTCAAGTATTTTGGGCCGAGATGGTCACATTCCTGGTCACAAATGCGACTGGAAATGTGAAAATGAACATGTTTGTGGAAACATGTATCGCTGCAAGCTAACAGGGCTGACTCACATATGTGATAAAAACTGCGATCAGAGAATTTTGTATGATAACCACAGCTCTCTTTGCCGAGCAAGTGGTAAAATTTTCCCTCTTACACCATCAGAGGAACAAGCAGTGAGAGGTGTCAGAAGAAAGCTCGAGGCGGAGAATTCACCCTCTGACAGCTGTGGTGGTTTTAAACGTAGACGGGATGCACAAATTCATCCTTCTCCTTTTGAGAGATCTTTCTCTGCTGTCAGTCCTATCTGCAGCCAAGTTGGAGATGGCATGGATACGAGCTAGATTGCTATTATATAACTCAAAAAGACTCTAATAATTTCTTGTCCTTTTGGACATTTTTCCTTTTTCTATTGGACAAGTTACAGAACTTGATCTATTCTGGACTACGTATTGCTGGACCTTATGTGTCCGTCTGTTGTAGGAACTCCTTATATTTCTAGTATTTATGTAATAGTGCTTGAAGTAGTTTGACTGTTCGATGGTGAGTTCATGGAACTTGAATTGACATCAGTCTCTTGCTAACCTTATTGAGAAGCAGACTGCTGTAGCTAGCTACAGCTACATGATGCATTCTGGCCTTTATGTTGCTTGATTATGGTTATGGACCATAGTATTCTAATATATATTAGCAATCTGTAACCTTTTCTAGCTTGCTCTGAAGTTTATACGAGAGTTAATCTGTAATAGCAGGGAAACCCGATTGTAGTATTTGTGTAATGGTAATTCGTACCTTCCTGTTAGGACGTGTATTCTTTCACCTCTTCTGGTAAATTAAACTAACAGGTGGCTATTGTCAATCTTGTCAGTTCCAGACTGATCTCTTTGTTCAGGGTTTGTTGATAACCTTTACTTCTGTAAGCTCAGGTTCTCTCTGGTTCTTCATATGAACAAGATCTTTGCCATGTTATCTGGTGAAAGGTTTAGTAGTTCAGATTTGCATCTGTATTGATTATCGCTCTATAGCTTATTTTTTCCATGATTTGATCGATAACTAGCTGTCTGAGGTTAATGTAACTTGTGCAGGTTTCGAAGCGAAAGCTACCAAGGAGCCTTGAAAACATTTTGTTTGTGATACTGAATAAATTTGTGATAGCAATATGCTGTTCTAGATGATGATGAAGTGATACGTTGTCTTATTTTCTCAATGCAGGATGCCTCTGCTGAAGAGTGGAGATAATGGTTGCGGATCTGGAAACAATTTCAAGAGTGAAGGTGATCTGACATGATGTTAAAAGAGTTGGAACTGACAATTCTGTTGCTGCTGACGAGATTATGGTGATGACTCAGAGTCTCAAGCAGGATTCTGAAAGCTGAAAAAGCGAGGATGCTGAAGCTTGGGAACATAAGACCTCATTGATATATTCCATCATACGCCACTTCAGAGCTGAGACGGCGGCGTTGAGCTGATAAAAGGAGGGGATGGTAGTGTAATTCTTATAATTATTACCGTGGGTCTGTCAAAGCTGCCTGTTTTCCCCTTGTGTTTTGGGTTTGAAACTGATTTGCCCCTTGCATGTCATTTTTCCTATTGCTGAGCAGATGCGCAGTTTTGTATTATCGTATTCTTGATTTAGATCTGTACCTATAAGTTTAATTTACATGGCAAACAACATTCAGCTTTTGGAGGTGAGGTTAATGACTATCCTGCCAAGCAGGTGTGAGTTTGTACCCTGCAAACTGTTGGTTCTTGAGATTTGTAAATACGGGTCTTGTCTCAACTTTTAACATTGATGAGTAAAGATTAATATGACTAGAAACTATTTACTCTTCCCGGTCCTCTGGGTTGGCTCTCTCAAGTGATTCTAAGTATCTACAAAATTCATCGATCTCCACCCAAATGAGAAAGGAGCAGTGTTTAATGAGAATAATACAGAGTCCTTTCGATTAATATGTTTGAAGGGGAAGAAAAAGAAAGCATTCTCATATGAATTGTTTTATTGTTTTTTTTTCCCATTTACATAAGCATAATAACATAATATCGTTTACTAGGAAGGGTGGCTTCCCGTTAATAGGATTTTCCCCCCACAAATAGTGAAATATATTTTATTAGGGCACCGATATTTAATTAATAAAAAATTAACCATGATTGGTACCATTAATTGATTAGTCCTTCAATGCATCACGATGACGAAGGTCCCTAATTCTCTTCGGAGATAGTCTAGGCCATTTTTAAAAAAAAAAAAACAAAAAACAATCTCGTGGAGAGATTTCATCATAATGAAGCATCCTAATTTGTATTTGTTGTAACAAAAAAAATCCTTCAATTGTCAAAGTATAGTCTTCTTTAAAAAAAAATATATTCGCACCACGTAATAATTTTTTCGTTAAAAATCTGCACTCTTCTCTTCAAAATGAAAATGATGTCCATTATTAACACCTGTCTATTATGTAAATGAGGAGTTTCGCTGTGTATTCTAAGCAACATCTTTTTATAAACGTTGTTTATAAGATACAGGGTTAAGATGTGCCAAAAAAAATATTTTTTTGTGTAGTACAATTTAACTTTTAAAGTTATTAAACTGGAGCAATCTTATTTAAACCGTTAAAATTATAAACGTCCGTTAAGCACAGTACCCAACCATGTTAAAACCCCATCTTTCTCCTCTTCCCTCCGCGATGAAATTGGCCGCTCCATTGATGAAGGTGAGAGCACCAGTGGCTAAAAGAACTTGGCCATATACAAGATGGGGTTTTAACATGGTTGGATACTGCGTTTAATGGATGTTTCTAATTTTAACAGTTTGGATAAGATTACTCCAGTTTAATAACTTCAGAGTTAAATTGTACTATAAATAATGTTATAGTATTAAATATACCTAAGAATATATTTTAAGGCATAGTGCAACTTAGCCCTAAGATATAATGAATATAAACTTTAATTTAAGAAGATAACAAGTATGCTTTTAAATTTAAAGTAAGCAATTATAATTTTCAACATAAAATGAAAATATTAAAATCTCACTTTGATCCAAAAATGATATTATTTTTAAAATAATCTACCTTTAAAATATTCTACGTATTTTAAAATAATTCTATAAAAATTTCTGAGATCCCGCACGCACGCGCCTTTGGAGAGAAGTCACGACTCACGACTCTAAAATTAGGGATTTCCCAATTCGTACAATATCCCATGCAACAGCGAAAGCAAAGAATTACTTTTTGAAGAGAAAATTTACAGTAAAGGAAATGCTAAACCCATAAAAGTAGTTTTGCGTGCGCTTCAGATTTTCAGGAAATCGACTTCATGCTTTGGTTTTGTAATGCAAAATGCATTACGCACACAAAGATATATCAAACTCGCATCACAATTACATGCCTCCTATTTTCCATTCCCAGCGAATCAAAATGGCATTCTTGAAGCTCCCCACTCTCTTCATCCTTCTCCTCACATTCTCAACCTGTTCTAACTGCATCACATTCACCATCACCAACAACTGCAGCAGCACCATATGGCCCGCCACGCTGTCTGGTTCAGGGTCGGCTACGCTTTCGCCGACGGGGTTCCTGCTGAAGGAGGGGCAGACTGTGAAATTGATGACAAGCGGGCCGAAATGGTCGGGGAGGATATGGGGAAGGACGGGGTGCAAGTTTGATGGGAATGGAAACGGAAAGTGTCAAACAGGTGATTGCGGGGGGAAGCTGGAGTGTGAAGGAAATGGAGCAGCTCCTCCGGCGTCGTTGTTCGAGATAACACTTGGCGGTGGCAGTGACCAAGATTTCTACGATGTCAGCCTCGTCGATGGCTACAACCTCCCAATGCTTGCTGTCCCGTCAGGGGTCTATGGTACCTCTGCCTGTAACTCCACCGGTTGTATTTCTAATCTCAACAGAGGTAATCACAGGCTATGTTATATTCTACCATATATATATATATATATATATATATATGATGCCTACTCCCGACTTCAATCACTATTGGTGTAAACTATATTGTCTATGCGTTTGAATTCAGTGCTCGTCATGATACATGCTCATCGTCGTCTAAATTTAAGTTAAACACATTTTATTTTTTAGAAAAAATAGTAAATCAAAAAGCATTGTTATTTTAAATTTGTATATATAGAACTAAAAAAGATTAAAAATATAAGAATAAAACGAAATAAAATATAGTGAATGATGAGGATGAATAAAATCCGTTGTTATATTATAAATCAACCTTGCATTTGAATCAAGTGTTTAGTTCATAAAACATAAAATATAAGTTTCGAAGTAGAGCAAAAGTGGAACGGTGCATGCATGCAGGTTGCCCTAAAGAACTTCAAGTGAGTAGTGGGAATGGAAACCAAGGAAGTGGGGACGTAGTAGGGTGCAGGAGCGCTTGCGAGGCATTTGGATCGGACCAGTACTGCTGCAGCGGACAATATGCCAACCCAACCACATGCCATCCCTCCAACTACTCAACCATCTTCAAGAAGGCGTGTCCCAGAGCTTACAGCTACGCTTTTGACGATTCCACCAGCACTTTCACTTGCAAAGCTTACGGATATCACATCATTTTCTGCCCCTCCGGCTCCAGGTAAAGTCTAAGCTTCGCCATATCCTTGCAAACCCTTTTAAGCCCCAATACTAACGTATGGCATCACGATTCAGGACTAGAAAACCAACTAATAAACGCAATGGAAAGGATCAGCAAGTTGGTTCCTCAAATGTCATCTTCCCCCATTCATGGCCTATCTCCCTCTACACTGCTGCTCTTACTTTCTGGACTTCTATAGCAACATGGTCTTTAATATGAATGAATGAAACAATGCTCTCACGGATCCCTCCCAGGTTGGAGGAAGTAACAGAGGGTCTTGTCCAGCTGATGGGGATGGTGACCGGCTGAGTACGATTCTGAGAATCACACGGGCAATACAAGTTATAAATTACTCTTCCATTGCCTCAGTAGACTGACAGATTCTCAAGAGCATATAGCCGTATCACTAGTCTAGACACTCTCATCTCAAGTTAAGTTGTAATGTAGAAAGAAATACTTAAAGTCGTCACTTCTAACGTGACCCGGAATGTAAGGATTATTCTCACACATTCTATCTTCCACAATCTGCTCTGCATAAATTTAATGAATAATAGCCGGCTAATTTGAATCAAATATAACAATATTCATTGAAAACCAAAATAACAATGGAATTCATATGGCACATCTTCTATATTTTCACCTCCAACTGTCGTCAAACACTTGAGTCCAGCAACCTTGTCAACCCAACTCTAAGGCTGAGTATAACCACTCACGGCGTAAACAAGAAATTATGAAACACTCATTTTTTGGCCTTTGCTTTCTTGGAGCCTTGAGCCTTTTTTCTTATTTTCTTTGGTGCCGGTGGTTTTCCACATGCACTCCTACCTCTTTTCTTTGCAGTGCCCTGCATCAAAATTTTTTTTGAAACAATTAAGGATGCACGCACCATGTCATATAGCATGAAGAAGCCCTACGTTCATGAAGGACAAATCTAAAACACAAAGTTCTGTGGCAACTTACTGATGTTTTGTCAGTCTTCCCGTTTGCTTTTTTGTTGTTTTGTTCCTCATCATGCTCATTTTGATCAGTTTGGTTTGCTTTCGGTAACTTGTCAGCTTCCTCATCCGAATCAAAGGAGAAACCATCCAGTGTCCCTGCCCATACACAATAATTCCGTCAGAGCCTCAGAGGACATGAAATACATATATTACAAAAAGGAACCCAAATACAAATAAAAACCTAACTAATTGTTGAAAAATGCAACCAACCTTCAACCATAGTTTCTGCTTCATACACATTAGATTGTGGTTTCAGCTGTATGAAGTCATTCATGATAGCCTCTATCTGATGAAGAAACACATGAATAGCATTAACAAATAAGTAAAAGACGTATTCTTTGTAGTGTCACTAGACTCACTACACAAGGGTAACAATGGGGAAAAAAGGAACAATGAAAGCTTTACTGAGGTTAGAATATAGAGTTAAAAAGTAAAGGCATGAGCCCTCAAGACGAATGTGTATAAATTGTTATTTCATGAATTTTGTGCGTTGGTTTTTGTTTTTTTTTTGGGGGGAGGGGGGGGGTTTGTTTGTGGTAGCACACAAGGGAGTAAGTAGTTAACGGACCTTTGCCTCTGACTGCCCGAAGCTAACCTGAAGAAAGAACAAATTCATATCAAAAAGGAAATTCGAATTTCAAATCTTACGTGACATAGTATCCAGATTGTTAAAGTTAAATGCTACAAGCATTTATTCTAATAAAAATACTCAGAAAGCCATATTTTTTTTGGGTCAACAAAAAGGCCATGATTTCAAGTGAAGAAAATCCCATCCAAGACTAATTACATACAACACAGAATGTCCTGGAAGGAATTATTGCCGTTTTGTATATTGTTCCTGCAACAATATGTAAAATTTGTACGATCAGATACAGTTATCCTTTAGAAAATAAAAGGACTATATCACTAACTCAGAAGGTCGGACATAGAATTTTTAATGGGCAGAACAACAGATTACAGAGGCACATAACTCAGAAAAGAAAGCATATACATATATCTATGAAGAATAAAAACTTAGATATCATCAGTAAGTCTCAGGTATTCTCAGGAATTAATAATATTTACATGTTCATTCATTTATAGAAAACCCAGTACGTAGCTATCCCTTAGCTTACTAAAAAAACAGCTACAATGAGTAAGGAATCCACACGTATTTCTACTGCATAATGATAAATCGTGAGTCAGAAAACATATGCAGTAAGCATACCTTTTAAGTCAAAGAACATTTCCTGATCCCCCGAGGGAGAATCTGAAATCATTATTCTGCCAACAGCGCCAATATCACCACTTAGATCTATAGAGTCACCTTCACATTCAATAAGTGCCTGCCAAAACGAAGGAGCATTTGGTAAAGAACCTGTTTTCCTTCTTGTGAATGAGGAAGAGAAGTGCAATACCTTTATTCACCATATACAGAAGTTTCACGAAAAAGCTAATATAAATCGCACAATTGATCAACGAAGAGCAAATACTACAATCCCTAAGTATAACACGTATTACGCACTAATTCCCAAAACATTCTTTTATTGTCAATAAGCAGTGAAATCTCTATTAATAAATGGATTAACCTAATAGTAATATGAATCATGAAATATAAAACTCTATAAAATTTAAAATCCACAGCAAGCCACGGTATTCATAAGTCATTAATAGAATAATTCATTTCTAAATCCTATGCAACACATTGAAAAACGCGTTTAGTTATTTTTAAAAGCATACTAAAAGATATAGAATATGGCCCTTATAGAACTGAATACAGAGGAAAGGGTAAACAATAATATAATATGGCTGTCAAACCTTTGCACGTTGAACTTTCTCAGAAAGCATCAAAGGCAACCCTGTAGAGACCTGCGAATCACAAATAGCAATCAAAAGTGCAAAACTCAGGATGCCAAACTAGAAGGATAATCCAAATGCCTTCAAATTATTCATGCATTGAAGCTAAGGGCACATCATGAACCTATTTCTAGTATCCATTATAATCTTGACTATTCTTACATTTGGTTCAACATGTTTTTCATAAGTTCCTTCCTCTTTAACTTCTGCATCTCCACCACTCCCTGTTCCAATTTCAGATGACATGCAGAAGATAATAAGCAAATCCTTAACTCAAGTACACAAGCTTGAAAATGGAGACATCTCTTGCATGTTTAATAATTATTCTGAAGCAACCCACTTCATAGTTCATACCTTTCCCTTTTGCTCTTCCTTTTGTGCTCTTCGCATTAACTGGCGTATGATCATCTTGGTGTATTTGCTTCTGTGGAACCTTTTCTTTTGATTCCTTCTTTGATGGAGACTTTCCCTCTTTGACAATAAGAAGATCATCCCCACATTTTTCTTCACCTAGGAATTCAAATTTTTGGTACGCATAAGTTTCCTGCTCATTGCTATGATCTTCCCTTTTCGGACTATGATCACATGACTCGGAATCAGATGATAGTGTCCAGACTGAATGAATAGATTCCTTAGAGGAAAAAATAATTAAATATCGTTAGCCAATAGCAACAACATGCCACAGAATAGTTTGTTTGGAAAACATCCATTTTTCTGTTTTGCCTTGTAGAAGGCAGCGGGCTAGCTACTATTAGGATATATAAACTTCTTTCTTATATATAGGCAATGAAATCACAATAAAAATCGTTTTAGGAGCAAAAGCCTGCACGTAGAAACTTTTGATAATATCAATGAACAAGGTTCTTACATTATGCTTTATAGGCTTGACATCGTTTGGTTCATTCGTAGCCTTCCCTTTCTCCCGATCTCCTGAATCATAATAGAATTTCGTCAATGAAAGTTCCCTAAAAGATCAAACTGTGAATTTTCAGTTCCTATTGCCATTGATATTATGTATATGTTCCTAATTTAAGTTTACTCTTTTTTATTTAGCTTTAAATGACACAACACAAATCCTAGACCACATTTGCATATTCATCTTGACAGACACATCACTCAAATCTCAAATATACCGTCTTTTTTTGGGTTGTCCCCTTTCTTTCTTCTTGATGGTGTCCGAGAGACTGCTTCTACTGTCTGCCTGGGTGAAGACTCGGCACAACTTTTGCCTGGGGCAGTGATCTCCTTCTTGTCGATCTCAGAAAATGTAGACGACTTCAAAGATGACTCCTCATGGCCAGCTTTATCCTCAATTGAAGTGCTACCATCTTGTAAAGACTCAGAATTCGTGGATATCGTCAGCGGCGAATCAGTTGGCACCTTGTTAACAATCAATTGTTCTAATTATCAACACAGATGTAATGAAAGTATGTTATGTTGCTGCAGCATCAATGCTTGTGAATGGTGAGGGGCCAAGATACTAATGAACGATTTGAAGTGGAAATTTAAACTGTTTCAGAAAATGATATTTATTGCAAGCATCGTCCTTAATTGTCAAGCTCTGTAGGCAAATTGGAAAGTAATACTATATAAAATTGAAGAATCCAACCGAATCTTCCGATCTAACACCTTAAATGAACGCAGCCAATCCGGAGAGCTCTCCCTCGAATCAGTCATTTGCAGACTTGCGTGCGGAATAAAAATCCTTTTTATGCAGTGAAAGACCTGTGAAGCAGTGAGGCTATTATAGAATAGTGAAGCTTGAAGCAATTCTTAGAGATCTGAAGCAAATAATCGAACACTCAAAAGGCACAAGCAGACGGAATAGGAAAGTACGTGAACCAACCTCATCGAGCCAAATCAGCCGGATTTCAGTATACCTGACGAGTCGGAAAACTATGGAAACCGTTGCTAGTCCCCTGTCTACAGTATTCCTGACGCTTTGCTAGAGGGGGTGAACTGGGAGCGGGAACTTCTTGTTTTGGGTTCTGAGCCGCGGGAGTCGAAATTTGTTTTGGGATGAATTGAGTACACGTTAATATATATATATATAGTTACTGTATACGTAAATCGATGTTGTTTGTGGCGTTAGTATTTTCGTTTTAATTACTATTTTGAATTAATGATTTGCTCCCAGCCGAACAAAAATCAATAATTTTTCTCGTCTCTTTAGTTATTAATCCACTTAATTATTCTTCATATTTTTATTTATTTTATGGTTTAATATGAAATATTACGCTAAAATCTATAGAAGATGTTATTACATGACTAATTTACTCAAACTTGTTCTATCCGAACTAAAACTATCACCCTTCCCAGGAAAAAAAGTTATTTTTCATTGAAATAGCCAAGCTCCTTCGTGGAACCAATATCTATATATAGAATAACTTTTACCTATAAATTTGTGAGAGAAATTATAAAATCTTTAATAATCCCAAAAGTTTTTGTTGGTACAAAAAAGTTTATGGGTTTGATACCAGTCTTTTATTAAAATTAAGATATAGTCACAGGCTCAGAAAATACTTATAGAAAACTTACGAGATCGTCTATCAAATGAGCATTTAAAACAGTAACAGGAATGAACTCGTATCTTTGTAGAATATAAATCTATTACTTATTATATGTGCTAACTCTCATTGACAATAATTCCAAAAAAAAATTTTTAGAGAGAGGGCTGATACGCCCTAAATAAAAGAAATTAATCAACAAGCGAATTAAATTCTAAATACTTATTGACTAAAAGAGTCCTTAAATAAAAAAGTATGAATATAATACTTCTGTATTCCTCGACTCATCATTTACTAAAGTATTCGATTGATTATGCTCACTAGATATATATATTAAATTTTTAATTCTTAACATTGATTTATAATCTTAGATATATATGTAAAACTAATAAGTTGTATTTATCAATTATCAATTTTATCAACATATCCACTATATCCTTAATATCATATTCAAATATGATATTTTTAAACATAATTCCCCCACCTATGTTTTTTTTTTTTGCCACTCGGTTCACCGGAGTTTTAGCCCGACTACATTCGGATCCGACCCACGTCACGTACCTGGTTATAGTGGGTGAGTCTCCCAACAAAAATTTTCTGCATACGCTAAGACTCAAACTCGATATTTTATTTAAGTGATACCGAACCGCTTATCACTCGGACTAACCCGTTGTTTCCGGCCCATGATATTCGAATTTATAAACCTTCATGCAGAGCTGGCTGGATCAAGTTGACCCGGCCCATGTTTCGATCAGTTGAACCAAAAACAAAAACGACCGATATAAAGGAACTGAAAATGAACTTCGTTATCCGTCTCGCATTTCAGCACCGAGCACGAAAGCGGTCAGCAGCAGAACGCACCCACCGTTGGATAGAGGTTTGTTGATTCAGAACTATCAAAATGGAACGAGGGAAGCAAGGAGGAGTGGTGCTGGCAAAGGTGTCGCCTCAACAGCTTCAGAATCCCATACAGCTGATCCAAACGCGTTTCAAAGAGTTGGAGAATGGCTTCAAGCTGTGGCTCTCCAAGCAGTCTTTACCGGTCGAGGCTGCTGTCGTCACTGCTACCAGCGCCGCCCAAGGTGCTGCTATAGGTGCTTTTATGGGCACTCTCACTAACGATGCTTCTTCCCCTTTTCCAACGCCGCCCGAGGCTTCTCTCAACCCTCAAGCCATGGCCTCTCTTAAGCAAGCTCAGGTGAGGATACCCATTTTTCCCTATTTAGTCTTCCGTGTCCTCAATAGATTCAATTCGGAACCCCTTTACACCAATTCTTGTTCATGCGTAAGGGTTTAGTTGAACTTAAAGGTGCCTGATTTCGCGGAGATGTCGGCGTTGAAAATAAGGAAACGATGAAACCTTTTAGCGGCAGTACTAGACTATTGGTTAAGTCTGGAATATGTCTTTTTAGCTTCTCACTCCTATCATAGTATGTGTTTGTTTATGGACATAATTTGTTGCTTCAATTTACATGTAAAAATGATGTCTCTTCCATCTCGAATAGAACACGATAAGTAGCTCAGGGGCTGAACTTTGTTCTGTAGCGGCATAGTATTAGTTTCATAGCACACACACCCTGCTTCAATATATAATATAATATCACAAAAGCAAGACTCCGTACTTTGCACGGGTTTTTATATGAAGGAAACCAAATTCTTTTGATGTTGCGTGAAGGTAAATATTAACATGGCTAGTCGATTGATAGAGGAGTTATATCCGTCTGTATGTGACGTGCGAGTTTTTTTTCAATTATAGGCTCTTTCTGGGGGTCCTTTGGTGCAAGCTCGCAACTTTGCTGTCATGACAGGAGTGAATGCTGGTATATCCTGCTTCTTGAAAAGATTGAGGGGGAAAGAAGATGTCCAGTCCAGGTGAGATTTTAATAGGAGTTTTTTTGTTTGGTTATTTAACTTTCCCTCCCTAACTCAACCTGGACTTTTTTTGTGAGTTAAATAGCATCTTTCTCTATGTCTCCAACTATATTTAGTATTCTTATTACAGTGCCTCCTTATGTGACCAAAGTCCTGGATTTAGTACCCTTGGCATGCCAACTTTCAATTCAGATACATACTAACTGTTAAAACATTTTTGTTAGTTGGGTTGTTTTTTCATGGTGTTCATGCTTGAAAATTAGTCCGGTGAAATTTGAAGTTGCCTGATGATTATAAGGCTGGAAGAGGGAATGTATACAGGCTGCCTATTTTTGGGCGGGATAAAAGATTGCTTATTTTTCAAACATTGTAAAATCAAAATGCCTGTTTCCCCACAAAATTTTTCAAGATATGATCAAAATAACGGAGGTAACTGAGACGTGGGTCCATCAAATGATTAGATACTGGCTAAAACAATTTGTAGGGCTGTAATTGTGTGTTTTTTGCAACAAAGCAACAACAATACCATCTGATGCTAAAGAGACATAATGAATGAAAATTTTAGCGTATGATCATGGTCAGTCATAATTGTTACATCAGGTGTATGTGCACTAAGCCATCAAGGGGACTTGGTTAAGAGAAATATGTTGTTTGCATCTAGTTTATGTACAGCCAACAGTCAAATTTGTTCTGTATGATGGGTTTCTATATCCTTATTTTAGTCACTGTGCTTTCTTGTGGCAAACATGATGTTGAATTGGTGATATATTAACTAGTCTATTACAGCATGGCAGCGGCTTTTGGGTCTGGGGCCATGTTTTCATTGGTAAGTGGCATGGGTGGACCAAATCAAGCAGCAAATGCAGTCACTTCTGGACTTTTCTTTGCTCTTGTTCAAGGTGGACTCTTCCAGGTGGGTATGAAGGAAGGCCAAATTATCTTTATGCATTGAGTGAAAATTCTAGAAATGAATTTCTCTTCGGGCATATCTGTTGGGGTTTCTCAAACCGTCCGTGGTTGAAAACTCTGGCATGATCAATTGACCTTTGGTGTCCCTTCAACTCTTTCCATGCTAAGACTATGTATTCCGAAATCATGTAGTTAGGACAAAAGTTCTCTCAACCACCATCTGAAGATATTCACTATTCCAAGACGAGACACATGTTGCACAACCTTGGCCTTCAGAGTTACGAGAAGAATTTCAAGAGAGGCTTGTTGACAGACAACACGTTGCCTTTACTCACGGACAGGTTGGCCATAGGCATTTAGCTTTTTGATGTTTTTCTAGAGCTTTTATTTTCCGTTACATATAATCTTATGTTTTCTCTTTATCTAGGCCTGAACTCTGAAGTCTGAATCTTTTGTTTTGCCTTGTCTGTGGCAGTGCTCTCAGAGATGTGAAAATCCCTCCTGGACCTAGGCTGTTGATTCTTAATCACATCCAGAGGTATGAATAAATTACTCTGTTTCTACTGTCTAGTCATGCTGTGCCTTGCTTCTGCATTTCTCTGACTTGCCTATTTTCGGCTATAGGGACCCAGATCTGAGAGGGAAGCGAGCAGGCCGGAATTAAATTGAATGGAGTTTGTTGCCACCGAACGTACATGCTGCCTAAAAACCGATGGAAGGGATGTTAGCAAGTTTGTGTTTTAAATAAGTCTGACATTTTTGTTTATTGTGGTTTATATTCCGAGGTTGCTGCTGGCTTGCCGCATTATTTTTTTAGATAATTTGGCCAACTCAGCATAACTCCCAGCCAAAAAAATGGCATTTTCCCCCGACTTATGCTATATTTTATATTAGGAATAGTTAAACTCTTGACCCTATTTAGGCGCCCTCCTCATGAGTTGCCTTAATTTCACAATCCAAATTTGCCCTTTTACCACATGAACCATCCTATGAAGTTAAAATTTAATTTGGATGTTATTAAAAGGTTCGAAAGTCTATTTCAGAAATATAAAGTGATTTAAATTTTTTTATTCTGTTAACTTTATGGCACTATATTTTTTAAAAAGGAATAAAAATACAGGGGATCCCAATTCTCCCGGAAGCCTGGATGTGACTGGGAGGGGTTTGGTGATGTTGGTTTTCCTTGTCAGGCACGACTTGCCATTGATGTGGCCCACCTGGACCAACGTGACCCTTGCAGTCCACCTATAGACATTAGATCATGTTATCATACAAAATTTGATTTATTTTATTTTGAAGATATAACTTTTTTAACACAAGTGATAAGTTTATAATTTCTTTTTGAGATAAAATAATTAAGTTAATATCAAATTCTGACAAGTGACTGATCAGACAGAGAGAGTGAGAGAAGAAAAAAAAAATCCAATAGAGTCAAAAAAATGAGATCCAGATTTTTTTGGGGCAAAAATGGAAACCGCAATTTGTAGGATTACCATGCACACGATGGACCGAGAACGTGATTTGACTATTCCTGCGGTTGCCACCGAACGCTATTCTCGTGAGTCCACTTCCCCACTATCAATGAATAATATAGGTGGCCAACTGGTGGACGCTCCCACCTCAATTTTTTTTAGTTCTAACTTCTAACCTTGATGGAGAGGATTAATATTAAATTTATCTAAATTTTTATTGTAAAACAAATTATAATTTGCATCGACCTCACGTCACCTAGCGTTTTCCCCTCTCTCAGGACACGATTGGATTCCATTTAGCCCACTTCAATTTTTGTTTTTTTTTACTTCACTTTACCATAGTTACAGCAGCTATGCCCAGTTGGCAACTCCCCACTTGTCCACACTAGAATTCAATTTGTGGATAGGCGTATTATTAGCTGCAAATTTTACCATACTTTTTAACACCTACCAGGCATTAACGGGTTAATAATATCTGACTTTTCTTTATTTGTTGTGGTAAGAGAAGCAAGATTTAGACATTGTTTAGTTGGAGTTTTTTTTGGAAGGGAAGGTAGGAGAGGGTAGGAAATAAGGCCGTTTAGTTCATAAAATCGATGGGAGGGGAGATAAATTTTTTTGTCATTTACTGCTCCCCTCCCTCACTGTTTCAACCCTCCAAAATCAAGGGTTTTTGGAGGGTTGAGTGACTTTTGCCCATTTTTTGACAAAATTGCCCATGGCAATTTTTCAATATTCCAATGCTACCCTCCGTTCATTCCTTCCTTCAGCTGCTTCGTCGACAGTGTTTTGGCCTTCCCTTTTCCTTATCTTCTTCACCTTGGTACAGATAGATTGGAGCTCATGAAAGCTTCTATAACGGAGAGTTGTTATCGGTCCAAAGATTTTGTAGGCTGAGCGCAATTATTGGAGTCAACACCGTGCATGACGGGGATGAAGTGAAACGAAAGGAGGAAAAATCATTGAAGATGGCTGGGAAGGTCGGCGATTTCGTGTACAGAATCAGTAAAGCAGGAGAGTGGGAAGAGTTGCAGAAGAATAGGTCGATTTTCGGTGGAGAGCTTGATAGATTAGTAAAGCATGTTTTCGGTTTTCGGTACAAAATCAGTAAAGCATGACATCTATGAGTGAGTCGTTTGTGTATCAGTTCATGTTTATTTGTTTTCTTGGATAGATCACAGAAGTTCGAGACTTTGCTGGTAAAGAAATTGAATATAAAAAGCTTGTCGATGCTGATTCAAAGGAGGGAATAGAAAGAACCAAAGCTCTTGCAGCTTCTGCTGTGGATGTTGTGCTTGAACAAATAAAGAAAAAACAGAAGCTCAGTGTACTTGATAAAACCAAAATGGACTGGGGAGAATTTAAGGAAGAAAATAAGGGACTGGAAAATGAGCTTGATGCTTACAAGAAGAGTTCAAACCAATATCTGGATAAGGTTTCCTTCTTGCAGCGAGCAGATTACCGTGAGTTTGAGCGAGAGAGATGCACGCCTGGCTTTGCAATCGAGGAGGCAGCCAGACATGCGAGAAGACCCAGATGATTGAAGGATGTATGGAGTTGCTTCGTCTTAAGGATTATGGACGGATTTGATTGGAAGTCGATTTTCAAGGGGAGAGCCATGGTCCCATGATTGGTCTTGGTCCTGGACCTGCTTTACCCAGGATAAAATAGTAGCACAGATGCTCCAAAGTGACTTTACTTGAAGCAAGGAGAGATATTATCCTCACTACTGATGAAATCACTATAGAAAAATTCATTCTAGATGAAATAGACCTTTGGTCGTTTTGATGGAGATTATATGCATTCCATCAAGTCTGAGATTGCAAAATGTTCTTAAATTATGTGTTATATGTTTGACTTATGAATTATATGATACTTGCTAATTATGTTTGATTTTTTATGGTCTACCATAGGTATTATCTAAACTTTTGCTAACTATTTTGTGACATAGGCATTATTTAATATTTTGCTAACCATTTAGTGACTTTTGATTTTTTTTATATACAGATGACTTGTTCTCTATGTATAAAAAAAATATTTTGAATATAGAATTCTCGTAGAATTATTTTAGTTTTATATTTAATAACAATAATTATATAATCATACATATAAATAAGTAAAAAGTTTTTTTAATAATAATTCTGATATAAATATTATAAATAAAAAATAAAAAAAAATTAAATAAAGGCCTGAAGGTATATTTGTTAATTTTTCATTACCTCCCCCCTTCCTTCCTGAACCAAACAAAAAATTTTATCTTTACTCTCCTACTTTCACACTTATAACCTCTCCTACCCTTACTTACCCTCTATTAAATTAACTTAATCTACCTTCCTTTTTATTGAACCATACATAGCGTTAGTGTTGGTTAATCTATCTGGGCCCTAATATTGAAAATATAACAAGCTTTGAACAAATCAATCCTTGTTAACTTCTCGGCCTCCAAAAAATTAAGAAATTTCCAGCCCCAAAGCGGCTCAGCCACTTTCCATGAACGAACAGAGTTCTCATCAGTTCTATTTTAACTCCCAAACTTACAAGTTGAGATCGAGCTGATCTTCACATTAAAAAAATTAAATTGATTAAGTGAGATCTGCGCAATTAAGAATACCAGAGGCACCATGGTTAATCTACAGCAGAGCAACTTCTGCAAGGAACAATTCGACCTTTTTCATCTAAATTCTCTCACAAGAGAGAAAGGACGAGAGAACTGATCCAAGCCAGAGAGACCTCACATGGGGATTACAAAATGTCTATCTACAGTTTACCACTATAACAAACAACAAAATTTATATTTTATTAAACAAACTAAACAAAAGAGGCGAACGAGGATAACTGCGTGGGTGAGAATTGATCATGAAGAAGGAACAGAAATGGAGTAGGCCTTGAGGAGATTTTGTGTCCGGGAGAGTTGTTCCGTGAGAGCGACGATGCGGGCGTGATAGTCACGTGCCTGATGAAGAGCCTCGGCCTCCAACTCGCCGAGCTGAGAGCACAGCCTCTCCTCGGCGGCTTCGGCCACCCGGAGCCTCTCCCACGCGCTCTGAAGCTCACGGCTCATGAGCTCCTCTCTCTCCTTGCTGTGCCTCAGCTCCTTCTCCAACTCCTCGTTCCTCTTCTTCAGCTGCAACGCCGCCGTATCACGAGACTCTGCTTTCTTCTCTTGGCTTCCGATCCCAATTACCGCCATTATCGGTGCCATGAAAGATGAAAGTAAAGACTAAAAGAGCAGGTGAGGAGCAGAAACACAGAAAGCAAGATGAAAGGAAAGGCAACGTCAACTATGAGGACGCCGATGGATTGGTTGAGAGGAACGATTGGCTTGGCGACGCCTACAAATAGGCCGAAATCAGGAGTGTCCAGGTTCAACGAACCTGTATTCCGTGGCTTTTCGCTTGTTTTCAATTTCAAATTAATTAATCTCAGCTGCTGACGCATTCGCTTCTCATGGCAACTTTTTCTTTTTATGAAAAAAAAAATATTCAGTATGAGTGCTGTGCTGGTACGTTTTGGGAGCGTGTGGCCAAAATTCCTAGATCCCTCATGCATCAGCGAGGGCCACGACGGCCACCTCCCTCCCTTGCCGCCCCATTCATGATTGACCTCCTTTGCTAATTACTATCATATTATAATGCCGACACCCTAGTTTGAAAATGAGAAGAGAAAAAAATTATAATAAAGTTGGGAGTTCATATTATAGTATTATAAGCTACTTCCGTGTATCAAAACCAAAATTATAATTTTATAAGCTTATGGGCTTTGCGTTGAGTCCAGAAATATTTTAGGCAGATGGGTATGTATTGACTCTATGGGCTCAGAGCCCATAGATTTATGATGGGAATTGGGTCTAACATGCTGGACTATTTTCAAGCGGCTATTTTTGTTTCACTATGTTTGAAGAGTACTCCAGCCCCGCGGCCCACCCCGCAACAAAACAAAACCCTTAAGCGTTGGTGTTTTCTTGCTTTAAAAAAAAAAAGTTTTAAAAAAGCAGAAAAGTAAGTATTTATGAATGAATTTAGTGAAAAATTAACTTTTTCAGCGAGTTTAATAAAACGAACCAAGTGACTCATTGATTTGTTATAAATATTATATTCTGTATCAATAAAAAGTAAAATTAATTCCGCCTAAATAAACAATCACCATTAATCAATAAATAAACATATAGACGTAACTCTTCGGTTAGCATCATCGATCAATTCTTATGGAGAGCCATCATCTCTGTTGGCTTCCGCCACGGTATATTAATCTCACACATGCCAGAATCATTAATCGGGGAAAAAAACAAAATAAATACATAAAGGGAAGGGGAAGAACACCAATCAGAGGGCTGGTGGCTTTTCGTCAAATCGACCAAGTGGGAAGGGAACAGTACCTGAGCTGAATTGTTAAAAGTCTCTGTGAAAACTGAAAACAATGGAATCCTATTAACAGATAGATTATTCATTATTATATGCTCCTTTACATGCTTCAATGTACAAACTTCAGCCAAAATAGATAGAACGCTACGGCACTATGCGCTCTACGCAATCTACCTTCTTTTTCTTCTTCTTCTTGGGTTAGATGTACATATGGCGTCCCCGTTCACGCGTATAGTCAAATGCTATCAAACCCATCTCATCCCCTCTGCAGGTACTTTACCTTTTGTGGCCCTTTCTGGAGATTCACTTGTATTATCCCGTGTGGAGAATTTCGTTCTCTATTCTTAGATCCTCACGAGGACGATGATTTTTATATTTTGGGTGTTTCATTTTTAATTTGTTAGTTACTGATTACTTGATAATCATGTATAGATGTCGATTAAGTCTGCATTATATTCAGTTTATTTTCCGTTCGCCGCATCGATGAATCTGCTTTATAGTTTAATCGGTGTTTATTACTGGTTTCCTTTGCATATTCAGGACAATCCTTGATACCAGTGCACTTCGCCGAGGTACACATTGACTAATCACAGAGGAAGTTCTGTGAACGAGATAATCTATTCCCTACGTCCTGCATTTTTATAATTTTCTATTCGATAAAGATACTCTGAGTTTCATTGGCGTTGGACTGATTTTTTTTATGGGAGACCATGAACGGATTATTTTGAGAAGTGGGACCTGATTAGGAATTCGTTTTACCTGGGGAAAGATGGATTTGCAAAATAACTTGCAACCTGAATCGGGGAAATTGGAACAGATTGTTTCTCAATTTCTTTTGAAGAGCTTACATGTCATTTTAGACTCGAGGGTTCCTTCTCTTCACCCACACGATAGAAGTGGTGAGTTATCACTTGGATCTCGGGTGAAGAAGAGTGATAGATGGTTTAACTTGGCATTAGGTGATCGGCCTGCTGCTCTAGATAATTTGAACTTCTGGCACAGGAATTTGATGGATCCAATGGTAATAGACGTTATACTAGTTCAAGAAGGGGCTGGTCCGTCTCTTGTAGTGGGTTCATCTGTTGAGACAGTTATAGAGAGGTGGGTTGTTCAGTACGAGTGTCCACGAGTAATGGCTCAAATTGGTGACATTTCGGGCACTTACAAGAAGACATACAAGAAGTCAATCATACTGTTCCGTTCTCTGTATTCTCAGATGAGGTTTCTTCCAGCTTATCGTATATTCAGGCAGCTAAGTACATCAGGTCATACTTGCAATTTTGATATTATTTACAAAGTTTCTTCATTTAGTGATCCTTTCTCTCGGGCAGAGGAGAAAATGATGAAAGAATACAAATTCACTCCTGTTGAGGCCCCTCCGGGCTGCCTTTGTATATCTGTCAACTACCGGACTACGCTATCTGATTTCAAGCTTGAGTTTTCCGCACCATTGCCACCAAAAATAATCACTGATTATGTTGGAAGCCCCAATACTGACCCTTTGAGATATTTCCCTGCCTCAGAAAAGGGTGTTAGGTCCACCTACTTTCCACTGAGAGGGTTACCACCCCCATCTCCAGTACCACTTGATCGTCCTCATAGCTGGACCAGTGGCTTTCATAAGGGAGCACCTTTCGTACCAAACCAGCCATTTGTTGGATCCCCACCAGTGCATCGTCTGCCTTCCATGCCTAATGATTATCCATCTCCGCCTCTTGATAATTATGGCATCAGAGTTCATAACAATCGACTGCTGGCCCGACAAAGATCTACTAGTCATGATGAATATCAGCTTTCTCCTCCATTTTCACATTCACCATCTCCATCTCCACCTAACCCAATGCGTACTCATATGCGATCTGAAACTGCCCCTGTAACTATACCTCTTCCAGTGATGGGCAAAAGTTCTAGAAACCTCTCTCCCAATCTTTCAGATCATAGTAGGAATTCTCTACCACCTTTATCCCCCAGAAGCATTAGAAATGACAATTCATCTCAGGAGTCTCCATCTGGAATGAGGTCATTAAGGAAAATAGAGGCTTCAAGGATTGGAGAGATGCAATCTGGTGTAACAAATTATGCTAGTCTAAAGGTAATGATGGCCTTGCATTATTACTACTGAACTCCAAATGTGCATATTCTGTTTTAATAAGCTCAACATTTGTTTTATAGTTTGTCAAGGATAACAAGGACGATTCTGGGAGATTCTCAGGATTGTTATCTTCAAGTGGCTCACCACGGGTTGGATTTTCTAGAAGTTCCAGCAGATTATCTTTACAGGATGACATGGATGATGGTGACTTCTCATGTCCTTTTGTTGTTGATGATGTCGAGACACCAGATGTTAACTCTAGGTACTATGATTGACCTCATCACTGATAGATAACGTCATGGCATGAAGCATCTTCAAACTGACTGTTAAACCCCCTTGATGAGAATCTGTTTCTGTTTCGTTGAAGTCCCTTTCTCTATGATAGACCAGCAACTTCTCCATTATTGCAGTATCTAGTTTTAGAACAATTGATGGATAATAATTAGCATTTGATGCATAAGATGTGACAAATCATAGTTTAATCTGTTTATACGTTCTGAATAGTAAAAGAATACAATTTTTTTTATGCTGACAGTGTTGTAAATGCCCCTCTGCTCTGCTGTTCTTGGTGTCAGAGGTTGAAACAGTAAGCCCTTCCTTTGTTTTGTTGTTTTCTTTAAAGAGTAGATGTGAATTAGAGAAGAGTGCAGAAGGAAATCCAAATTCCTATTTGCATGTCCTAGTTACCTTCTTGTATATATAATGAGGATCTGAGTCCCTGGCTATATATATATATATATGCCTATGCTTGGGGGACTACTACACCTGAAATCTAACACAATATCTTTAGACTTATAGCAACTCGTAGGGAGGCATGTCATTGTCACACATCTGCTAGTTACACTGCTCCTACTAGAGTTTGTTTATTTTGAAAGTGTGCCACTAATCTTTGATCCTTTGTTCACTAATGATAAGTGGTTTCTTATTGCTTGATGTTCTACGAACCTTTTTAGGTTCAGGTTGCTACTTATGTCTAGTAGATATTAGATTTGTTATTTTCCTTGTCATTTACCTTAAACGTCGTTAAAAACTAGTGCATCATCATTACATCTGCCATGTTAGATCTCTAATGTGCACTATGTGTGATTTAGTGTCTTATTGACTGCCTTTTCCTTTTCTTGATTTTTTATTTTGGGGTAAACAGTCAAAATGTGGATGGTATGAGTGCTTCAGAAATTACCGCAACATCAATGCCAATAGGAAGAAAGTCACAAGATGCTGCTGTGGGTGTTCTTGTACGCATGCTTAGGACAGCACCTCCATTGCGCCAAGATGCAAGTTGTTATTCATCCCCTTCCTTGAAAACTGAATTTGAGGAAGGGGTTGCTACTACTTCTGGATTCTTCATGCCTCGAAAGACAGCAGATGCGCTTGAAGAGCTCAAGAGTTACCGAGAAACGAGAGACCTTCTTCTCTCTAAGAGTGGGAATCGAGTCATGAAAAGAGATGAAGCTTAAGCTTGCTGAAACGATGATCTTTTCCTTAGGTTCATGCAATAGTTGAGGGAGTTGATGCTGACTAAAGAATTACAGTGGCTTCTTGAAAAGGTGCTTATGACATACACAGAACAAGCACCTTTGCTGGAAAATAGAAAGAGAGCTCGTGTGTGGGTGGGGGGATCCTATAGAATTGTGTACATATCCTGACTGAATGTGGTTACAGACACCAAAAGTTTATTTTACCCTGATTAAGAACTAATAAGCTTCTATCACGCATTCACACTTTATTGTATTACTGAAATGGGGAACCTGCTTCCCTACTATAAATGCCCATGGCAAGGTGGGGATAAAAAAGGAGGAACTTGCTTCCCTAAAATAAATAATTAATATAAAATCTATGACAAGTCTACAATTTTGTGAAGGCATGAAGGCTGCGGCTTATTTGAAGTTCAAATGAACATAATAAAGGGTGATATCCATGAGGAGGAACAAAAAGCGTGAGAAACAGTGATGTTTGATTCTCCTGTAGCCGATATGTGGTTTTTGTACTGTTGATGTTTTAATGATTAATACAATTCCGAGACAATTCCCCTTTCCATCAAAACAGGAAAACAGCAAACAGAAAAAAAAAAAAAAAAAGGTCACCACGTTGTGTTTTTAACGACACAGTCACTACTTTTCATTCAAACTTCTGATGGGGGAAAGGGAAAGGCTTCGTCGCCTTTTCGTCCCTTTCCTTTCGGGTTCTGATATCTAATAAAATCAAGGGAAAAATGAGTTCTTCGACTTGCGCATTTCGTGGTTTATCAGTTTCGTCGTCGGAAATCGAATGGTATCCTTTCTTCTTTTTCAATCTTTCACATATAATCGATGTCAGAAACGATTGAACCTTGACGCTAATGCTGGCACTCGGACAGCCACTTCCAGGATGATGATGGTCGCCGCCAGCAGCAGCAACTTGCTATGGATTTTGAGTTGGCCCAGCAATTTGCGCTTTCTCCCAAATCACCACCTCCATCTGTTCCGGTACTTCCACCACCCCAAGAGCCTTTTTCTTGTTTTCACCATGCGTAAACTCGGGCTTTTATCTCGTTTATCGATGGAAGGGGAAAACGAATTGAAACGTCGCTTATTTTTAGGACGTTCGCTCTGTGGGGGTCTCATTGATCTTTACATGAGCTGCCTTGCTTGAACAATAAACCACAACCAGAATAGTAATCTTAGAGTAAGACTTGGGTAACCCACCTATAGGGTCCATTGAGTGTTTAGACCATATGCATATATAATTGGGGATTGGAAGTAGTTGCAGAAGACCTGGAGAAGCCACATACTCTGGTTTAAAACGCTGACGGGCTAAGTAAGCATGGACAAACACAAAATTGTGAACATCACATTCCAATCCTTTCCAGTAGAAGAGAGAAGAAATTTGTTTGTATGCTGGAGTCATACCTGAGGGTCCTTCATTCCCATTGGCATGAAAGAAGCTAGATGTTCTCTGTATCCCCTACCGGCCACAACAAGTTTGCCATTGGGCTTTAGCAGCTGATGATGTTAAAAAAACTTAGGCTTGGCAGTAGTAGAGTGGAAATAGGGGTTATCCACGCAAAGGAACGATCTTCATGCACACGTGGGAGCACATCCACTGATAATTTCTCTCCCTCTTTCCAATACACAATCTTATCATTCAAACCCCAAAACTTATGAAGACAATTATGCTAATACGGATTAACCTCATTTTGTTCTAGAAGATGCTTTAAAGTTAAATGGTCCATCATTTCTATTGATGTGTCAGAGGGGTCATCTAACTAACTGTTGGTAGTTAGTTAGCTGACCCCTTTGAAGTGTATCAATATGTCTGCTGAAAAACATGTGCGGTTTATGCAATATTCCAACTTGTGAATTAGACTCCAAGTCCAATGATTTTCTCTGTTAATTAGTTTTCTGTATGCATTGCATTTTGCCTGTGTATGAAGGGGACCAAAAAAAAAAAAGAGCTACAAAATCTACATATTGTGATGTATAGAGATTTTCTCTGATAATGATACTCTTCAGGTTGAACACGCATTCAGTGGCTTGCAGTTTGAAACAATTCCTGGAGACAAAAGTTCAATGTGTGGTGGTGGGAGTAGAGATATTGGAATGTGTAAAATGGAGGAAAAGAAATCTTGCTTGTTTGGTTTACAGACGAGGAGTACATTTCACAAAGTTGAAGGGAGTTTGATGGCCTTATTGATAAATTGTTTAGAGTCTGAACCTGGAGACTCAAAAGCCAGTTTGGCAGGTTATGTTGATCATTTTCAAAGCATTGAGTCAGAGGATGTTAGATGGGGTTGTGGTTGGCGAAACATTCAAATGCTTAGCTCTCACTTGATAGCACAAAGGCCAGAAGCTATAGTAGTTTTGCTTGGTGGTTCTGGATTTGTTCCTGATATCTCATCACTCCAAAGATGGCTTGGGTTTGCTTGGGAAAGTGGTTTTGATGCAGCTGGCTCTGATCAGTTCAATCATGTTATTTATGGTTCAAAAAAATGGATAGGGACCACTGAATATGCTGCCCTTTTGCGTTCTTTTGGGCTTCGGGCAAGAATAGTAGATTTTGATCCAAAGGAGTCTGAATCACTTTATCTATCAGTCCCAGGTTCAAGGCTGGGGGATACGCAAATGAAAATTTGTAATGGAAGTAAGAGGAAAGCATTTCATGCTTATGGACCAATGGATAGATATCTGTCTCGTGATGTTTCCCGAGCAAAGTCTAGTGAGAATGAAAAGTCAAATTCTTCTATCATCCAGCTTGATGGCACTATGGACAAAGCATGTCATGATAATGCAAACAAATGTAAAGGTCATCAAGTTCTCATTGACTACGTGTGGAATTACTTTTCCAATAATTGTTCTATCCAATTTGGCCACCAATGTGTTATTGACAGTGAGAAATCGCAAGTTTTGGGTGCAAATTGACAGAAATTCTGACCACAGAAAAGATTGTGTTCCTTATAGTTTTTTTAATTTTTGAGAAGTTTTCTTGGACAGGCCTTTGTACTTTCAACATGATGGACATTCAAGAACTATAGTTGGGATTCAAGTTAAACATGAACGGACTGGAACTCGACAATATAGTCTCCTCATTTTTTATCCTTCTCATGTAAATTTTTTCTTCAGGTCTTTGGTTGTTTTGTTAATATTTATTGTTTAATTGGATTTTTAGACATCTTTTTGTGTGTTTGCATATCATGATTCATACAGGTATGAAGTATCTTTGAATATAGCTTTGTTAAATTAATAGCATGGGACTAATTTGATAATGATGTATCATTTCCAATGTTGTTGACTTATCATCATAGAAAACTGCTGCTCTGGAAAAATCGCTCAGAGGACAAGTCGGATGGCAGAGATACATTAAAAGAGGGATTCACAATCTAAAGAAACCACAGTATCAGGTCTGTTTTCGCTTACAAATTATATACCCTTTCTTCTTACAGAATCAAATTATTAGGTTTGATGATCTGTATTATTTCAGTTGTGTTATGTTGATCCTGGAATTGCCAGTGCAGAGGAGATGGAGAATCTCAAGATTGTCGATAGCAGATTTCTTGAGTTTTAGATGGCTACTTAAAGCTCATTGCAACATCAAGTTACTATCTTGGTGGTATATTCTATTTCGTGCATATCTCTATAGCATATTTCTATCTTTGTTAAGGTTCTGGCAATGGCTATTTCCGGGTTTTGTCCTGAAAGGTGGCAGCCTTTCTCTTAAACAACAGTTAAATATCCACTTGATATGTAATTTACAAATTCATGTAAATATGCTTCTCTCGGTACCTCCGTGGATGCACTTCCAGACAATCCATTGCTGCCGCAGCAATATTATCTCTTACCGAGCAGTTTAAAAGCATCATGTTCTGCCAATCCTGTCTGTGTTCTTAACCATCTTAGATTATATTCTCGTGTCTTTCGCAGGAATGAAAACCCTTACCTATATTGTATAATCTTAGTGAAGGGGCGAAAACTAAAACAAAATGCTCAATGTTCCACAGCAAAGGGAGAGAAGCCTTGCATGATCCCGTACATGTTACACCCTTTACTGCACTTTTTCTTTCTGAATTTAGCCCTGATAGAATTTGATTATGCAAGCTTTACATGCCAACCTTTGATGAGTTAATCAGTTAGCAGAAGCTTTCGATTCCTAAATTTAGTAAAAAAAAATTTTACACAAGAATGAGATTCAAAATTTAATTCATTGTTATGATAGGTTGTCAACTTGTTATTGATATGCAGTGATGAGTTCGAACTACTTGAATGGCGGAAGTGTGTTGTATTAGCATGTTAACGGTATTACCTGATAGCGTAGCAATGATCTAAGACATTTTTGTTTAACAGAATCAGTTAATTTATATGTATATTGACAACTTTCTGGGAACGTATTAAAATATATTTTCCAGAAGTAAACATTCCACGCTGTAACGTGAAGTCATAATGCGACTTGCCATTCAACTAAACATTAAAAAATGGAACTCTTTCTCATTCTGTATTCTGTGATCTGTATATTAAATATATTTTGTCAGATGCTCATGAATCATGACAGGCTGTTATAAAATGCAAGGTAAATTTTATTAAACTACTGCCGTGTCGCGTCAAATGTTCCCTCTTTATTGTGTTAGGCGGGAAAATATATGAAGAGCGCTTAATTTATGAAATGAGATCAGTGCAGATATAGTGACAAGTAAAAGGATATACGCGTAGGCGAGCTTATTCTTAGGTGCATGTATATTATAAGCAAGTTTTAACCTTTATAAAATATCTTACCTAACTAATGGGAAAGATTAACTTGAAGACGTGGTATTTTTGGGGAAAGGATCAGAGGGATGGGATTGTCGTAGAAGAAGATCTTGAGGATATATTTAAAAAATAGGAGCCGTTTTAAGAAAATAATATATCATTACAAGTGCACCGTAGAATCAAAGTCAAAGAGACAGAGTGGCATGGAATACTTCAACGGCATTTATGAGTTGTCGGACTCGGAGGTGGGACCGGATCTCTATCATACGGTCAGGATCCAGTACATCGTAAGCGTAATCCCTCAAATCCTCTGTCTTTTCTCTCTCTCTGGCTGTTTTAAATGAGCACCGCGGGGAAAATTGGGAATCGGCATGGGTCCATGGTAGGAATGCATTCCCTTCAACTCACTTATGAATCCTTCCATGTCTGTCTCTCTCTATTACTACTACTATTATATCTTCTATTTTTAACCACATTTGATTATTATATTTAATAAAATTATAGTAATTTACATTTATTAAAAATTAATTTTTCATATGATATGAAACCATAACTTTATTTTTAATATAATAATAAAAACACAAAATCTGGTGGTCAAAAAAAATAAAATAAACAAGCAACACAATCATATTCCCCTTTTTCATAGTGATAACGAGTATGGCCATGAAATAATTTATATGATTTTTTTTTTATATATGTGGGGAAATAAGATTATTTTATTGAAAGTAAGTGTAATTTGTAACTTTAAGAATAACAATTTAAATGACAAAATCTGATCAAAAGGTTAATGCCTTGTTAGTTGTTACCCAGATTTTGTTTTTCTTAAAAAGAACTTTTTGCTGACTGTCTTTGTTTGCTGGCCACCAACTTGTATGCAATTCGACATGGGTAAAGTGTTAGATTCGCAGGATCTAGTTACTACACACTTATAGTTATACCTACGTTATTAATTTGTTATCACTGGTAGGTAAGAATTTTAATTCTCACATTACCTTCCAAAGAATACACGAATTATCTGTTGTGGCATACATTATCACATTAATATATGTATACATAATTCATATCAAAACTCAGATGAAAAAGGAAATAATATTTTGAATTGCACAATACCCCTTTCAATCAATTTTCTGGCTCTTTTATCTGGATTTAAAATATAAAAAATGTGGTTCTTTTTTTTAGTACAATTTTTTTTTTTAAATGTTGGATTCACCTACGATAAGGCAGGGTAAAATCCCATTTTCTCTTAAGTAATACTAATATCGGGTAAGGTAAATTGTCTATTATCCTTAGACGTAAACTTAAGCATTCAGGAGTTAGGATAACTCCCTAAATACCGCGATAAAAATTATAATAAAATAATACTCTTCAAAATTTAAATATACTTTAAATAATTATATGTCTCATCTTTTTAACCAGTTAAATCTATAACATGAGATGATGGGTAAAAAAAAAAAAGCGGTTCTAAATGTTTTGTCATGGCCGCCATAAAGGATTGCCAACAAACCTCATAGTTGGGGGCATGTGATACACACAGCAGATTTCTGTGCATATAAGATTCCATTGGTCCAGAGGTCCCTCCTTGGAGGCGGGCGTTGGCTCTATTCCCACCCTTTCAACGTCATTGACAGAAAGCTTCAAATTCTTTCCATAGATGATAACTCCTCCTCTGTCACCCACTATACATCACTCAATGGAGCAGAAGCATGCAAATGAGAGCCTTCAATGGGCTATTATCGAGCAAGAAGAAGAACAAGTTCAGGAGGTGGTTGCCTTGGAAGGAAGGCAGGCCCGGAAGCAACTTCAGGACAACGTTGTTCCTACTGTGCCATCTTCTTCTTCTTCTCCTACTGCCAATGGAGGCACTGGGCATGCTAATAACGTTTCCTCACTCGATTCTGATCCAGAGGAACTTCTTCTTCAGAAAGACGAACAGGTTGCGGAGATGGGCGAGATTACGGGAGATGATAACAATCATTGTCATGAGGAAAAAGCTGATAACGCAGCAGTTGGACTTGGGCTTGTAGCAGAATTTTCAGGAGCATCATCTAATGGAGAGGCTATAATTATTAATAATACTGCTGCATCTCAGAATGAGAATAGCGTTTACTTTGACAAGCAAGACGGTATATATATCTCGTGTTTCTTTTCCTCCTATAGCATCCTATTTAATTGTCAGATTTATATCTGGGAATCACCAGTTCTATGGTTTTTTTGTTGTATCTTTAAATTAAGTTCTATGTGCCGACTGCGATGAGCAGTGGTCATATTTATTCGTTTTGAAGCCATGGATTTAGTCTTACTGTTGAAATTAGTCTATTTGTTTGCGTATTATACGTTGCCATTCCGGCCCTCAAAATTGTCTTGATTTATTGATGTCTAATCAATAGACATGTAGTCATTACTTGTTTATTTATGAAGGAAAATGGAAATGTCACCACTGCACCTGGACCAAGCAATTTGACAGTCCATGGGCTATGCCCATTTGGGATCTTAAGCAAAACTCTGGCTTGCTGATGAATATCAAAACCATGATCCAACATGAACCATGTTTTGTTTGTGAAACTAAAGGTCAGTAGATGTCAAGATTTCCAAATCACACCTAGCAGTTCTGATCCCCCATGCTGCTTAGCCTCTCTATAAAGTAAATTCCCTGTATCAATTGGAGTTACTTTTATCATGAAACCCTGCTGGATCAACAATAAAATTGTGACTCGTTGTAATTCTTTTTATTTTTGGAAGCATTCTCCTGGTTGGCATCACCTATGTTACTTTACCTTTATCATATGTTTGGTCATTTTGATACTCTTTTACTATTTCAATACAAGATTCCAATAGGAAAGTATAAAATTGTGGCAAATTTAAATTCCTTTCAGACATCTTAAGTCCCACGATTCTATTTTTTTTTACATAAACTGTCTCATGGCAATTCAATATTGTGATGGAAATCTATGACACTCTTGCAGGCAGTGAAGCCAATAATGTATCTTATGAAGTTCAAAATGGAGATGGTTCAAGATCTGTTCTTCCCACATATAAAGGAGTAGGAGAATTCAATATACAAGTGGAAAATCCAAACATTCAAAAAAGCGCATGCAATGGAGTCAACAATCAGGATGTGGAAACTGTGGAGGACAAAGGCCCTTTTAATTCAAAATTATCACCTTTGCATGATTCATCTGAGATAAAAACTACTGGTGCTAAGGATTTTGATGGTGAAACTAGTACAAAAGCAGACCCTGAATTGATAGAGGAAATTGACCAACAACTGAAGGAACTTGATGTTGAGGCTGTATTGGCGAAACAAGAGACACATGATTTGATCTGTCCTAATTGCAATTCTTGCATCACCAAGAGGGTTATTCTCAAAAAAAGAAAAAGGACCATTCCTAATTTGGACAACAAATCAAAGCGCGATAAGTTGGGGACTATGGTTAGCTCAGAGAGGGTGGATACTTCGGTACATGAAACCAACCACGATCATGCAAATTCAACTTCTGATGCTGTTCATTTAGAGCAGCAGCCACTTCTTGATAACAATCCATTACAAGAACAAGAAGTATTCAGATGCTTAGAATGTTTCAGCATTTTTATTCCTAGAGGTTTGTGGACTCCCCCCCCCCCCGGCAAAGCTGAAGGTTTTTCTCACAACATATTTTGATTGATCTTTAATGCTTATGTGCTTAAATCCCATTATTTTGGCAGGAAATTGTTTCAAACTGTTCTGGAATTCCAGTGGTGCTCGTGAACATGAAACTTCACAAATAACTTCAACTATACCTGCATCCAACTTGAAGAATTCTTCAAATACAACCATATCACATGTGCAAAACTCTTCAAGTGTTGCAGGTTCTAATGGGAACTGGTTCTTCTCTCTATTTACTTCAAATAAAGGGAAAACATCTAATGATCAAGGTACGATACTGTTCTCAGTAATCTTTTACACTATTGTTTTCTTCCCTGTTGCATCACCTTTGATTAAAATTTCTTTAGTTTCTTTTCTTGAACCTTTTTGAGCGATTGAGCCTACATAAATGAACTGAGCAATACAGCTTTCCGCTCCTAATTAATGTTTTTTTTTCTTGACATAATATTGTAGGTAAAGCTTTCTCTAAAAATTCTAAAACTGGTCCTGCTGAACAGAAGCCCTCATCATTGATTGCTTCCAATGTAATAAACTCCCCTGAAAATGGTCATCTAGACAGCCCTGCTGGTACAAGTACTATGGATTATGGAAAAGCTGTACCTGATATTAAGCCTGGGCATGGAGGACTGAAAGGAAATCTGGTGACAAATGTGGGAGAGGAAAAGAATGGTTCGGCAGATATAAAGAAGCCAGGTCTGCTTTGGATTAACGATAACGGTTCCTTGATTTTGTTGTTTGTGTTTGATTTTATTCTTTGAACACAGAATTGACAAAATCATTTTTTTTTTGGTGAAAGTGTGTGTGTGTGGATCATCTGTTTATCTGATTGTGTACTACAAATTTGGCATTTGAAATAAGCGATCTGCTTGGAATTTCATTCTGCCTTAGTACAAGGTGCACTTTTACTGTTTTAGAACAAAAAGTTAGTTTCAAGAGCATATAATGACTCTCGTCCAACAAAATAAAATAAATAAAGCATTATGGCGTTGTGTTATGTTGATGTGTTACAAAATTGCAAAATATTGATCATTTTCTCTTGCTTGTAGATTTTTTTTTTGGTATACGTTTAAACTATAGAATTATATATGAAACCTGCACGCCCCTTTTAATTGTACATAATGCAAAGTTTTTTAATGCATTATCTTTTAGCTGCATTTCATAATTAAGATATTGTCGCTTGCTTCAGCAGATCGCTCTGAAGTAAATATTGTTGCAAATTTGCCCTTTAACTTTTCCGGCAATATAGTACCCAACCAAGAGAGGGATCTTTTAGCAACTGCAATTACCAGCGAAGCACTTACAAATCCTGGAGAACCTGCAAAAGATGCCACTCTGAAACCTGGTGAAGGGAAAACTGATTTTCTGGTTCAGTCAAATGTTGGTTCTAGAATGCCAGAGAAGTCACTGAAGGACACAAAAAAGACACCTGAAAATTTTCAGAATGGTTATTCCTCATTGATAATGCAAGCACAGGTTGCAAATGATGCAGCTACTGGCATACAAAGTTCTGGAGTAAATGCTAAAATTTCGTCAAGGGAAGACTTTAGACTGAAAGAGAAAGTGGAAAAGAATTCTGAAGGCGAAACAAAATCCGGAGCCAGTGATGACAATACAGGTATGTGGAAGGCAGAATTTACCTCTTATACTTTTCGGTTTATGTTCTTCCAAGAATTTTGCTGGTTTGTTTATTGTGCAATAACATCAAATATAATTAATATGCAGGGGGTGATGTGATAGTTGATGTTGAGGAGGACAAAATTGAATCAGGTGCCTCTCAGATAGGAGATACTGATCCAATTAATGGTGCTATTTTGAGAGACACAGCTACTCACGTTTATGTTGGTGAACAATCAAGAGCTAAAATTGGTGAAACTCGTGGATGGGAAATACTTAAAAGTATTGTCTATGGAGGTTTAATCGAATCAATCACAAGTCTGGGAATTGTGTCTTCTGCAGTTGGTTCTGGTGCTGCCCCATGTACGTGCTTTTTTTTTTCTTCTCACTTTTCTTTGGACTGGGCCCTTAAGATAATTCAGGTATTTGTTGAGACATGGATTTAATTTTCTCTCAAGGTAAAAGGTACCTTATAGGTCTTAATTTGAGGGATATAATATGATGCTGTCGAGTGCTTGAATTACAATCTTAATTTACATTCGCTACAATTTCATGTTGAAAAGTTGATACTTTGGTTGGTAATATATGTTTAGTCTGTGGTCCTGTGTTGCAGTAAACATCATAGCATTGGGATTGGCAAATCTGATTGGTGGATTATTTGTCATTGGCCATAATGTGAGTGAGCTTTATTCATTCCTTGCAATCCTCAATCTCATTATCATACGTTCAAGTTCTCGCCACTTTCACTTTTGACCTACTCTATTTCCTTCCATATGAGATTCACTCAAGCGCCCTCTTTTTGCTTCAGCTTCTTGAATTAAGAAATGATAAATCTGGAGAGGATCTACAGCAAACAAAGACACAAGAAGATCAGTATCAAGAACTGCTAGGACGCCGGGAAAACTTTATGCTTCATGCAGTTGTGGCTATTTTATCATTCCTGATATTTGGGTCTGTTCCTATTGTTATGTATGGCATTTTGATCCGTAAGAATTACCAGACTGAATTTAAGCTTGCCGCAGTAGCAGCAGCTTCTCTTCTATGCATCATCCTCCTTGCTATCGGGAAGGTTTACACCAAAAGACCACCCAAATCCTATTCCAAGACTGTATTCTACTACGTTACTATGTCACTTGCTGCCTCGGGGGTGTCTTATATAGCTGGTGGCCTAATTAGGGACCTCCTAGAGAAGTTCAGTAACTCAGAGTCTGGTTTTGTCATTACTATGCCCCTTTCAGGCCAAGGGACAACGGGTGCAGCGTGGAGATCTTAATAATGATGCAAGAGAGAATCTATTGAAGAAGCTTCATATGTTTTTGACAGAAGGGGACTTTAGAGGGAATTTGGGTAACCCGTGAAAGTTCAATTCAACCTTTTTCGTTCATGTCTTGTAGGATTCATCTGAGTCTTATAAAACTTATCGGGAAGAAAAACCAATAAAATTTCTTACATTTTTTAATTAGAAATCCCGAAATGTCTTTTACTCTACCTATCTATTATGTAGTATTTAAATTTTGGAATAATTTAGAATAATAACAAATAATAAGTCCAATTCTTACTTAAAAAAACGTAATTTATAATTTGATTTAATTTTTATTAGCCCAAGTTAAGATCACTTAATAGATAAACTCATACAACCATGGACTAGTATCTATACTTGGTATTGGTGCCACTGGAACCTAGTAATACCTATACTTGCTCAAATATCAGTTTTCCACTGTCTTTATTTTGAAATCTTATCTTCTTTTGGGATTATTTTGTAAGCTTTGAGAAATCAACAAAACGACGTTATTTTGACAAAATAGAATTTCAAAAAATTCATAGAAAAATTCAGTGATTAATACTAGTACACTGTCGAATGCTTTCATATTTTTGATGGGCCATCATTTGTTTTTCTCGTATAATAGAATACAAAAATTTAAATATCATTTAGCAAAACACAATTAATTCAAGAGTTTATGTATTAATTTCAGGGGTCGGAGCGTGTTTAACATAAAATCTAGAATATACTTGTCCTCACATTTAAGGGAGTGCCAATAGTCTTTAAAAAAAATTAAAAAACTAAAATTGAGAATACAGAGTATAATTTTATAAATATATATTTACCAGAATTTTTATAAATATGTCAGGGTAGAGATTCCAATTTGAATAATGCTAAAGATTCGAATTTTATACTAATATATTTAAACTGGAGATATTGAAAGTTGAAACGAGAAAACCTGTCTCTCTGCCCGCGCAAGGTGGACGTAATAATATTCAGGCGTTCCCTAATAGGTGAAAAACGACATGACGTTTGATACACAGGGAGGGAAATATGAACCTCCAACCTCCGTAACTCCGTTCATCTTCGCATAGTGTTGTGGACCAAAGTACACACCGTCAGTCGAGTTGTAGCCTAGGAGATGGAGACTCTGAAAGCTGCAACCCGGGAGAGCTTGAAGCGAATGATTGGAGAGAGCACTACAGATGATCTCCCGACCACATGTTCTTCTCTTCACCATTTCTTTCTTCATTTTGAGCCCTTTCACCAAGTAAGCTACACGCTAAACCTCTCTCAACTATGCATTTTATGCTTTCAGTTTATGTGAATTGAATTTTCACTCAGGTAATTGACCTAATCAATTTCAAAATGTTGTTAGATGGTGAGTGACTTAGCAGACCCAAAAAATGCTTTGTGTGGCAAGAGTGAGGCCGCTGCTTTGGAGTCCAAGCAGCTTGGCAACCATTACTTCTTGAGAGGAGATTATATGAAGGCTTTGAATTGCTATACGAAGGCTCTTTCCTGAACTTCTCTCTCAAATTTGCTCTATGTTAATAGATATGGATTCAAATTTTGGTATTAGCAGAATAGGAATTACTCTGCACGTTATGCCTCTTGGGAAAGAAGGAGCTGCAATAGTAATGCTGAAAGCGAGCTGAGAAAAATTTATTTTATCCTAGATCATGAAAACGGAAGTAGACCTAAGATTTCGTGATTTTAATCATCATATTTTACATCAGCAGAGCTGATGTTCATCTATCTACTCTCACTAGTTGTGATTAAAGGAGGAAAGGTTGGCAAGGTTTTCACATTCCTTGCTTATTAAGAGGTTATAAAGATAAAGGAAAAGATACTTAGCTCCTATAAACTATTTTCTCCTAATTATCCATTCAATTAAAATTTTGCATTTTAGGGTTTCATTTACTAATTTCGTTTCATCTTTGAATCAAGAAAATGCATAGGGCTTAAGATGAGTTATATTATTCATGACTTGTGAATAGGGTAGCTCTAACTTTTATATTTTATATTGATTGATACGAAGAATAGATAAATAAACTCACCTGTACTTGGTAAGTAGGTTTGGACTTTGAACATGTGATCACAATATATGGATATATATAACTGTTTCCAACTTAATCTCATAATTTTTCAAAATGAGGTACAGGCATTGCTTATGGCTCCTTTGGAAGCTTTTGACCTGGAGAAGAATCTGGTTGCAATATTATATATTAATCGAGCTACTGTATTGCATGTAAGGTTGATTTTGATGTGAGTAATGTAAACCTACGCCCACAGTATTGATTTAAAATATTGACCTTGATATTGCTGCTGAGCATGTTTCCTGCAGAAATTGAGTCTTTTAGTTGAGTGTTTGCGAGACTGCACTCGAGCTCTTCAGATATGTCCAAGCTATGCAAAGGTGGATATCACTATTATATGAACCCAGAACTATTCTCCTACTACTTAATTTAGGTATATACTGTTAAGGAAGATGTTGGAACTCTTGCACATATTCTAAACTGTGCAGGCAGTAAATGTTTTAGATTTAATTATTTATAGGATTAGTTAAAAATATTCCACAGAGTTCTTTTCCTCAGTGTTTGCTGACGGGAGTACAGATATAGTGAGTTTGATGCCTTGAAGTTAGCAATATGTTGACAGTTTTTTGTTCCCCATCCTGAAGAGTCTCTGTTGCCAGTAAATTATTGGGAATTTGTGCTTTAATTGTTTGTTGCAAGTGGTTGTAGTATATAGCTGCAAATCTGAATGCTAAGTTCTTCTCATTTTTAATAATTTCTTAACTCTGCCTCAGGCATGGTACAGGAGAGGTAAAGTAAATGTTTCATAGGGACATTATAAAGATGCAATCTGTGATCTAAATGTGGCTAAGAGCATGGAATCGTCATTGAGTGGGAAGAACCAAATAGAAAGTGAACTTAAAAATATATTACACCAATGTGAGGGGACAAGTTCAGTTGTTCAGAATGAGAAGAATGGCTTGGATACAGTAGGTGAAAAGTTTTTCTTGTTTCTGACTCTAGTAATCAGCTAATTAGTCAGGTGGGTTCTACTCAAATGTATTTCTGGACCATTGGCAAGCCTTGAATATAATAATGAATTTACCCATTGGATCATTTTCTCTTTTTGAATAACTAAAACTGATGTAGATCCTTCTTGGTAGATGAGATGCCTGAAATAAAGCTACAGTTGGTCACCGCGCCTGATATGATATCGTCATGTGACATATCACCAGCTTCTTTAGTTCATCGTGAAGAACCTTATGCCATGGTAGGGGGGAAACTTATGTTGTATCATAAACTGTGAATTTATGTTTAACATTTTTGTTAAAACTTCTTTGCACTCTTTTTGGTTCCAATCTGCCTAGTGGTGGACTAATAAATATTGAAGAAATCGAGACTACCACATGCACTCACACACACAAAAGCTGCATTTGATAGAATTGGATGCTCCATGTCTCATTTGAACTTTAGTTAAAGACGAGACTATGATACACACTCTGTTCTTTTGCACTCCCAATGCAGATTTCAATAAATGGATGACCCAAATTCTGCATCTATGTACTAAAGGCGAGTGAATTCTAGACATCTATTTTATAATAAGTTGATACTGGGTCAAGTAATTGTATGATTTTTGCTGTCATTTTTAAATAGGAAACGGGCAATAATGTTTGGGTCAGTGCATGAATTTTTTTTTCAACTGTATTTGTATTCTTTGACTACAAACGTAATCTTGGAAAGTTATCTTTAATTAATTTTTATTTGTCAATATTTTCAGGTAATATTAAAGCAATGCCGAGAAACACATTGCCATTACCGCATGAATGACCTGCCTACTGATGCAGTTCCTTGTAGATCTTGTTCAATGCCACTATATTGCTCCCGGCAATGCCAGTTACAGGCTGGTGGACAAATGCTCGAGATTAATCCTGAAGACCATGGCATTCTTAAAAGTCTACCTAGTGATCTTGGGACATATGCTACAGCAATTATATTAGGCAATGATTCTAAACATGAGATTGAGGATATTCCTGAACATAAACATGAATGCCAAGGTGTACATTGGTCTACAGTATTACCATCTGAGATTGTTTTAGCAGGTCGAGTACTTGCAAAGTTTTTCCAGAGAAGTGCATATGAAGATATTACATACTTTGTGAAAAGCCTGGTATAAATTATAAATACATCAAAGTAGGCATATTGCTTTTGCAATATAGCTGTTTGTGTCAATGGTATTTGAATATGACTGCCTGGATGCTTATGGTCTCTTTCTTTCTTGTGCAGGAAATTTTTCATTGTTATGCACAACTGCCTTCTGATAGCAAATTGGATTTACATATATATGCCATTGTATTACTATATTGTGTGCTACACTCTTGTGGTGCCAGGTTTTCCATGGATGGGGTCACTATTCGCAGGTTGCCTTGACACTCTTGTCTCACTTCCTCTCTTTTTCTACATAATTACTCACAGGCACTATCATGCCGTATCTTGCACTGTTTTGATCATTTGTACAGGGTCATGTTTATTATACATTATTGTAATTTTGTAATCACCCATAGACTACTGTCTAATTCTCAAATTTTGGAGTCTCACGGGAAGTTAGTTGTTGTTTGCCAAACTCCAAATTCTGGATAAGTCTAGTGGAGTTAGTTTTACAATCTAATCTGTTTTGTATTTATTCAAATTTGGAACACCATTTTTTTATTTACTCACCAGATAAGTTAAATATATTAAAAGCATTAAACAAAGTTGGTTTATGTTTGAATCATTAAGATAATTAAGTATTAAGCCTTGTCTTTTTTGTTGATACAGGTTGTCATAATTTTTTCTCAAATTAAAGTGAATTACATGACTGTTGTTCGTATAAGATCTATAGATGCTCACAGACTACAACATCAGTTTGGAGAATCTCTAGCCAGTGGATATTTAACGAGTAAAGTGGAACAGGTATATAAAATAAGTTGAACTTCAATGTTTTCCCCTTTTTTGTCTGCTTTCATTCATTTTGGCTTGCAGTTTACTTGTCTGAATGATTTTAATGTTGATGATAGTAGAATTACTTGTCAACTTTGTTTTGAGACAATTAGAACATGGTGATTCTGAGTCATTGCCTGTTGCTTCTCAGGTCAGAGTGGGCAAAGCTATTTACAAAGATGGCAGCTTGTTCAACCATTCTTGCCAACCAAATGTTCATGCTTACTTCCTTTCACGTACTCTGTGTATACGAACAACAGAAGTTGTAGCAGCTGGGTGTCAGTTGGAATTATCCTATGGTCCACAGGTACTAATTCTGGTAATTAAAAGCTGTATTTCATTTGATGATCTGTCTTTTCGCTTGAATTACTTTGGATCTTGTCTATGCTGATTGAATTTGTAATAACTTTGGTGGATTGAACCATACATACCTAGCAAAATTAGTTAGGCATAAGAAAGAAATTTTAGAAAAAAGGGATACAAAAAATGGTATTGTGACCGACTATTGTCAATCTAACGTGTTTGGTCTGCTGTACAAGTACTTTATGCAGTTTGTCTTAGTTCTTTTTTGCAGGTTGGGTTATGGGATAGTAAAGATCGCCAAGCCTTTCTGAAAGATGAGTACTCATTTCAATGTCATTGTAGTGCTTGTTCAGAAATCAATCCATCTGACATTGTCCTTAGTGCTTTTCACTGTCGTCAGTCCAAGTTGTTCTGGTGCAGTCTTGGACAGCAGAGTAGTTAACTGGGAAAGGAAGAAAATTAAGCACTTCCCTGGTGCTGACAAAGTAAGCCACTTTGTTATGCTTGTAAATACTAATGTAGTATGAATAATAAGGAGCGATTACTCTCCTGATTCTATCCAAAGATGGGTCTATATACATATTGTTATTTCAGATGAATAATACTTGTACTTTATTGATATTCAGAAGGGATATATATATACACAATAGAGAATCCTAGATAATTCTATATACTAATTGTAGGATATTTAAATATCTTATAATATCTCTACACTCCCCCTCAAGTTGGAGCATAGATGTCAATTATGCCCAACTTGTTACAAAGATATTTAACTCGAATCCCATTAAAAGCTTTGGTAAGAAGATCACCCAGTTGATCACTGGATCTGACATGTTCTATAGAGATGAAATTTTTCTCGAGTTTGTCTCGAATAAAATGACAATTGATTTCAATATATTTCGTGTGTTCATGGAATACCGAATTAGAAGCTGTGTGTAGGGCCGCTTTATTATCACACCACAGCTTTATTATCACACCATATATTGTTTTTTTTTGTTTTGGGGGAGGGTTGGATCTGGGAGACATTGATGTCCTAGCTTTGGCCATCCTTTCAGGTTGACAAGAATGATGAGACTCATAAAATCTGTCTTCGTTTATTCAACCAAAATGATGGCTTTGCTGATATTCAGCCTGGGTACTGTTTGAGATGTGGTTCTTACCGTGATGTAGAATCTTTATGCACTGCAGTTGATAAAGCTTGGATATGCATCAAAAGGTATGCATCATTCACTTTGGCTCCCTAGTCCCCGATGGACATCTTTCCTAGTTCACCTGAAATATAAAAATAGAACCCAACTTCTTAGCTTGATGCTCTGGCTGTTAATTTTACATGTGCTCCTTTCAAAGTAAAACCGTAATTTAGAAAACCTGTTCACTGCCCACAGACTTTCCAAATATATGTGCATTTTCCCCATCTTCATATACTGGATTTGACAGATTGCAGGATGCAGTGATATCAAAAGAAATTTCGAGTACTGCTATTTCAGAAGCATTAAAATCTCTTCATCTGCTGAGGTCATATTTGCATTCCTACAACAAGCATATTGCAGAGGTACATCTCAACTTGATGCATTTAACCTCCATTTTGAGTGATAAAATTTAGATAGACTAATAAAGTGCCTCTAACGAAGGTTATAGACTGAGGTAGTTGAGCAAGGTAATATGTTTGTCATTTGGTATTTTAAAATTCGTTTCATTCTATGTGACATAATGCATTCAGGCCTAGGACAGCCTTGCTCAGGCCTTTTGTACGTTGGGAGAATTACAATTACCAATGGACCATTGTAAAGCATCTTTGCTGGTAAAATTTATTAATGTCTACTATCTCGCAGGTTAACTTGTTTCTGTCATTTGTTTTGTTTGGGTAATATCTTGTGTCAGCTAGCATTTATCAGGCATCGCATCTAGTACCTGCTGCCGATGGTTGAAGCTCAAATAATCAATAATGAAATTTGGAATTCAGTTCCCATATGGAAGCTTTTTTGGAGCTGAATTTGTTTTCAGTGAAAGATTTCTTGATATCTGTCCTCTTTGCCGTGAATATGGTTCTGGCATATGACCTTGAATCTCATCTTTTGACTCCTTTTAATCAAAGGATACTTATTTATATGCTATCCAATCAGTTTGGCTGAGCGTTGAACTCAGCTGGACCTACAGGATAGATAATTTCCCCTGTTGATTTTGTAGTGTTTGTGTTAAACTTATTTTTCTGGGTCACTTTTTGAGGAATTTGATCTGATTCATGCTTCAGTCCAACATCATGTTAAACTATGTTAAGATGTTGAATTAAATTTTGATCTATGTGATGAGTAAATCAATCTTCCTGTTACAAAACCTGATGTGATTCATTTACGTGTGACAGATATTGGAAAGGCTAATGATCCGGACGATATTGTCGTTGCTTTTGAGCTTGTGAAGCTTTGTTCCATTCAAATTTCCATGGGTGATAAAACTGCGATGAAAAGCATAAATCGAATATGTGATATCTTCTCACGTTATTATGAACTTCATGCACACTCGGTATTCCCATCGGTACCTTAGAAAGAAACTGAAAATCTATTATTGAGGGCCTGAAGGGACTCAAGTAAAGCTTTTCCGGCAAAATAAGATGTGAGATACTGCAATCTTAAACCAATGCTGTCACTTTATTTCTATTGATGTTGCATTATCGTAATTGTTAGAATTTGAATTCAGATTTGTATGTAGTGACTTCATTAGTGAAAGAATTCAACGGTGAAAACTTCAATGACCTGTTCGTGTAAGTTATTAATTTGAAAGAACCGACACAAGTGGATTTAATATGCTATTATTTTCTCAAGACCTTAAACCTTTCTGGTGTGTAGTGCTTCCTATGCTTGGATTGACATTGGAAACAACCAAAGCTAACGTGAAACCAAATTCACTCCAGGGATATGGAAATTATGTATGCGAATGTTTGAAAGAGATGTTATCTTCATCTGGTTGGCACTTGTTGTCTTCAGCTTGAGCAGTTTCAGCAGGGGAGAGTTTACGATGCAACTTTGCTGTGTTGCTTGCATGCAACCATATGGTTTCACCAGATATCATCTAAATTCAAGTCAACGATTTTTTATTTGTTTCGGGTAAACATGTCCCTTCAGTCATGAGGAGGATGGTTCTAAATATTTCTTTACGGATCGAAACTCCAATTCACCACTTGATCCCAGAACGAACCCTACTTTTGAGCTTGATTGAACAAGATCAGTCCTTAAAATCACGCCAGTTCAGAGAATATATAATTTTCAAGAGGGACAATCATAAGAGTAAATTTCAGCGAAGACAGAAAAGGATGGGAATATTGATTCCAATTCCACTCATTTAACGAAACCAGAGGACGGCAACTTTCAGAACAATCCATCGAAGAAACGTCAAACACTTCTAGAATGACGACAAAGAGTAATGCGAGGTGATTTCCAAAACCAAAATAGAGGAGAATAATGTGAAAATAAAATGTCGTCGAAAATATTTTAGATGAGATCCCCGCAGTTTTTGTCAGGTTTCACTTTCGTCTCTATAATTTCGGTGCTCATCACAACACCAAATACTCATCATTATTATGATCTGACATCTGGTTGGTTGAAACTTGAAATCAAATATAAATAATTTAGATATTTAAAATTTTTAATATATAATTATTTTAAAGATAATTTTATTTTTGAGTAAAGTGATAATTATAAAATTATTTTTATTTTAAATTTTGCACATGAAACAAAAAATATTTAAAATATAAATATTAAATTATATTAAATTTGGAGCATACAAAATTAACCTGGACAGAACTAGTTTAGATGCTCATCAGAATGACGATGAACTATATAAACTCATCAAATTTAAATTGTCTAGATCTAATTTTTTTATATTTTTTTAAAATAATTATTTTAAAGAGTAGATGATCTAAAATAAAAATAATCTCAACTATTATTTTTTAACAAAATTTTTTTACCTAAAAAATGTCATTTAAAAAAATAAATCTAAACGGTTTAAATCTATTAAACTTATAGTACTTATCAAAATTATGAGCATCCAAACATGGTCCAAGCTTTGAGCACATTTCGTGCTCATCATTAATCTGGATTGTCTATATTGATTTTGGACGGTTTAATTTAACATAATTTAATTTTATATTTTAAATATATTTTTGTTTTCATAGATATAAAATAGAGATAATCTTATAACTTTTAATTTACGCAAAAATATTTGATGCTCAGATGTGATGGACATTAGAAGAGCACCCTTTCTCCCTAATCTCAAAACTTTCAAAACAACCCTGGGCCTTTGCGATGGTAACTCTTTACTCCTTATGCAGCGTTTGCGAGTGCTTTCGAAAGTGAAAGTGGGGATTAATAAAGGGTGTGTTTGGTTTGACCAAAGAAAAAAAAGTGTGTTTGGTGTGATAATATGATAATTTTAAATATAAAATGATCAATATACCCTCCAAAAAAAAAATCCTAGCCTCCACGACGGCTCCCTAGAACAACCGTCAGCCACCATAGAAACCACCGCAGATCACCATCTGCCATCAACAATAATAGGGAACAAAACAGGAATGGCTGACGGAGGAGGAGCGGAGAGGGTCAGATCTGAAGTCGATGGAGAGGTTCAAAGTGAAGTCGAACAAGGATGAGTACCCAGATCTGAAGTCGCGGGCCCCAAGGCTGACGGAGAGGGTCGTGGCATCTCAGAAGCAACTCACCGTCGCAGATCTAAAGGTAGAAGGAGGAGACGAAGAGGCTCTCAGAAAACTAGATCGAAGGGCGAAGCACCGTCGTCCTCCGTCATCCATTGTCCGTGGTTTTTTCAGAGAGAGAGGGCGATGGGTAAAATGTTCAGAGAATGGAGTTCCTGAGAATTGAATTGATAATTTGATAAATTGATACCCAGTTCATCAGGGGGTGGTGGGACCCAGTTCCATCTCTGAATTATAAATAGTGTAATGTGTAATTCGTCCGTATTAGTATGATAGTATCTTCCTTTCTATAAAATACTTTTTCTTATGTCAAACATGGCCTTACTTTATTATGAAATAATGAAATACATATTTTACATATGAATTCTTTTTTTTGAACTGAATAATTCCATTAAAAGAAAAATGTGCATCTACAGGGTTCAACAAACAAGAAACAAAGCCAAACCAGAAACAGAAGCCTACTGGAAGGGAATAAAGGGAAAAAGAAATTGCAACTAAACAGACAGCAGAAACCACAAAACTAGCCAACACCGGATCTATCTTCAGAGGTGGCAAACATATCAGCAGGTTCCTTCCCTTCATGAGCATCTTGAGTCAGGATAGAAGACAGAGAGAGTGATGGTTTTGAAACCCATCCAAAGGGCACACTCCCTCAACCGCATCAGCTGCTAGATTACCCCTTCTTCTAAGAGTTAAAACCCAAGAAAATCCAACTCCAGACGCTAGAAGATTAAGAATATCATGCAAGATACTTCGACACCTCCAGTCAATTAAACCAGGCTGGGCTGAATCAATTGCCAGTTTGAGTTGCTGTCAGTCAGTCTCAAAAAGGACATTATCATGTCCCAAATCTGTTGCTAGGATTAGGGCTCGCTTCAAGGCCAGTGCCTCTGTCATAAAAGCTGAGATGGATTTGACTTTAGCAGCAAAACCCCATTTAAAATTGCCCCATTCATCACGGCAAACTATTCCAACTACAGCAATGTTAGGAGTTTTTTTAAAGGAGCCATCACGGTTAATCTTTAGGAAACTACAAGGAGGTACGTGCCAGCTAACCCCCAGATTGGACCGGGGAGGAGAGTTCTCAACAGAACTGGCTTTGACAAAAGTTTCCCAAAATTCGTTGTGAGAGCAAGATGCCGACTCAAGGACTATTGTTGGGTTCGGTTTTGCATGATTAAAAAACGCAGTCATTTCGTTGCTTCCAAATGCACCAAAGTAACCAGCTTATAAAAGCTATCTCTTTGTCTTGTGTGGGATTTGACACTTCGTACAGTGATAACCACCAGGAATTGAAGTTATGGAGACTATTAAAGTCAAATTTAGCCCCAAGTATGCCTCCAAACCAGGCACACCGAGTCCAAGGGCAGTGAAAAAACAAATGCTCAGTTGTTTCAACTTCCTTCTCACATATAGGACAAAGTGGAGTAGTGGATTGTTTCCTCCGATACAGAGCATCCATAGTCGCTACAACACCAGAAAGAATTCTCCAAAAGAAGTTTTGGACACGAGGCATTGTTTTGTTTTTCCATACAGCCTTCCATACCTCTGCAGAAATGGCGTGGAAAGAAGTTGCCAACATTCCAGGATTGTTCCCAGCATTTTTGGCTATCTGGTAACCCTTACCATATAATCTCCATTATTAGCAGGTGCCCATTTAAGTTTATCATCAATATCTCCACTAGGAATAGGCATATTCAGAATTGCATTGATAATATCTGTACTAATTAAGTTCCTAATTGGCGATAAATCCCACGTGCCATTGATAATTAGATCACTCACTTTCCCATACTTCACAATGAAGTCATCATTATTTTCCGGTTTCTCTGGAAGTTGGATGTTGGGGACCTAATTGATACCCCAAATTGGAATGGAGCAGCCATTTCCTAGATCCCAGAACAAGTCTTTCTTCAAAAAAAATCTCGCCCACCAATAGTACTGGACCAACACCAAGAAGGTTTGTGGCCTTTCTTTTGCTTCCATGAATTGTTTTCTCGTGTGAAAAACTATTTATTTATAAAATAGTAACTGTGTAAGCATTGTTTTAATTAGTAATATTATTGTGGGTGTAAAAGTTTTTTATCATAGGAATAAATAATACTAGTACAGACCGGAAAGCGTTAGATGTAGCGGATGTACCACATAAATTCAAATGATTTGTCAAGAAAAAAAGTACTAATAAGTTTTAGTGGCGACCATTGAAAAAATAGCAAATTCTGCTAGTTAGAAAAAATAATTCGAACTCTTCTTTCTCACGTACATTAGAATGAAATGAAAAATAAAAGACTTCATCAAATAAGAAGCATCTACTCCTCTAGTCTTAAATATAAGACTAAATTTCTAATATAAATTATACTACAAACTAAATCTTTTAACTTATGATAGGAGAGGATAAGGAAGTAGGATACAACTAAAAACTAGAGGGAAGAGGGAAAGAGAGGGAAGTAAACACAGTTGACAGTACTCATGTTTTACTTTAATCCATTGAAGATGCTTCATAAAAAAGTACAATAGATTACAACAGAAGCAACATCTGGTGAGTTACCAGCTTCCAATAACACTTGCCACAGACCTACTGTCAACTACACACGGAGGCAACAAGCACAACTACAAAATGGGAAAGAATAATACAACAACCCCAAGTTCTTATAGTAGGAAGGGGCAATCAAATCGGCCGTGAAAAAACCAAAACAAGGATAAAGTCCATAATAAATCAGTTAGACCAAACATGAACCAGCCCGTGTCTATTGCCAGTGTAGATCTCATTGCGCTCTTCGTCATAGAAGAGTGCGGTAATATCTTCCAAGGCTTCAGCGATTGCGCTCCTAATTCTGGAGGCATGCTTTCGCTTCTTTGAACTACAACTACTACCTGCACAAATGTCGCCACAACCACATTCATTTTCCATGGGAAAGCTATTGCTAGCTCTGATTTTAGCCAGACACTTGCCAGTCAAAATGTTGCTGACATTGATGGATCCTGCTGCACCCAGGAAGCAGAACATTTTAACAACACAACATTTTAAAAGAAAAGGGACAGGGTCTGAAAAAAGTACATAAGAAAACAAAGAAATACCGGTTCCTTCAGACAATGGATCATCAGAATCGGCCTTGCAGTATGATATAATGAGATCCTGGTCACTGGTAATATATATATTATTTGTATTGCAGTCAGGATGCCACAGTAGATGGTCCTCAAAAGAAGTTACGTGTTGTCCACGGAAATTCCACACAGCCACAGTACGATTTCGGAAGGTCAAGAACAATTGGTTCTCGTATAGAAATATGAACGCAGAAGGTGTCATAAATTCACTTCTGCTAACTTCTTTTAGCTCAGAAGTCCGCACCTAGAGATAATTCAAATTCAGATATCCAGATGAGAACTAATGCATACAACTCGTGTAGAAGTAGAAAGATACTTACATCCAGAATTTGGAGGTTCTCATTTTCTTGCTTAACAAGAAGCTTTTCATTAAACTGTTCAATGAAATCCACTTTCTTATTCCGATGAAGGAGATGGTTGAATGATTTCAAAACAGAACCATCCTCAATTGAAAGGATTTTAAGCGGGACATGGCTACTTGCTTTAGCAAAAATCAGTAACATGATCCCCGGACTGATCAAGAAAAATAATCAAACAAGAGCAAAGTGAAAATAAAGTAAAACTCGGGAGGGGGAGGGGGAGTGGTATCAATGTTATCCAGAACTAAGAGAATGTGATACATTTTTCATAAATTTGAGCGTGGCCATAGACCAGCTCTATGATAATGTGGTGTATAGTGTACGAGTGCAACTTAAAATTCACAAGCATGTAAAGAGAATTACCTGATCTTAATCTCTTGGACATTTTTATCAGAAATGGAATACAACATTGTATAGTTTTTGAGGTCAAACACCTTGTATATGCTGTAGAGGGAAAACACAAAGACAGATACAAGTATCCCAATCAATAAGCCTTGTTATAAAAGAAAATCGATTGAACTGAAAAATCAGTGCTATATCAATATAGTATTACCTATCCTGAGCAGAATAAGTGAGTACTTTCCCATTTACATCGTCAAACTCAACAAAACCTGGCCACTTCAAGGACTCTGATTCAAAAAGAGCAAAGCCAGCCTCTGGTTTGCCCCTCCTAATGTATCTGGACACCATAGAAATATCAGCACAATTCACAAGCAAACAAACAAGAAATTGTTAATTTCTACTTCTTTTAATATAGTTTCCAAGTACATGTATGTCCATCTTGAGTTATTTTGCATTATAGTTTTTCTTTGTATTTGTCTGGCAGGGGGAGAAACATCAAGTGGAAAAGACTAGAGCTTTAAACGTACTCAATCCTTGTGCTTCTACATTTCAAAGAACTGTAACTGTCGGAAGCATAGACAGAAACCGTGATAAGCGAGTCATTGTTTTTATTATAAAACAGACTTCGGATAACTTCATCGGGACTCACATTCAAGAAGCATATCCTTTGATTGGTCTCTGCATCCAACAAATAGTATATTTAATGTGTATTTCTACTTTTAGACATATATAAAACAGAACAGAATATTCAGATATAATAAAACACAAAAATACCAGTTATTACCTCGACTAAATGCTGCACAAACACCAGATTGTGCAAGCGCAAAAACAATGTCTCGTGCTGCTACAATCTCAATAATTTTTGACCTTTTTCTCAAAAAAGGAAGTGCCAATGACGAAGGACCTTTTGGATCGTGTGTATCATATTCTTCCTATAAAGGATCCATCAATCTATCACAAATTGGTAAAAAGGATGGGCATGTATACATACATTAAAGTACACATCTGACATCTCACTTGTGAAACTAGGGTATTATTCAGCATCCAACGAATAAAAATGAACCACGCGCCTCATTTTATGGCTTGGAGAAAGTAAGTTCCAAATGTTATACTGCACAAAGGTGCAGAAAAGTATTTCTATATACAAGATCACGCTCAACTCTTAAGATGCAATAATAAAGGAAATCAAATTTTCACAACCCATCTTGCCTTGTTTCCTCACAATGAGCACGTCATCAAAACTTCAAATAAACTCACATATAAGAAATCACAGTTTCGGCTGCACGGCATATCAGGTTCCCAGAGTCCCATTTGTAACATGCCTCTTTTTTATGCTAAAGTAATCAAGCACAGGCATAAGGCCGCCAGGTAATCCTTAAGATCTAATAATACCCATATGATTAGGGGATGCACCAAATGAATTCTTAATTCAAGGAAGCAACTTCAAGCCAATAGCTAAGTTTCTGCAACGGGAACCTGGTACCCGTTTAGTATGAATAGATACAGTAGTAAGATACTCTATCCGAAAGAAAAATGACACGATGCTCTTGAATAACTTGGATAACTTTTAGACCACATTATAAATAAGTCATTAACGAGAAGATGAGGCTATGAGGCCTAGGAGTTTTTATTGAACCTAATACTATAACGTCAATTTGACGCCATTCCTAAATTCCAAGTCCTACTCGACCAGCAATTTTCTAGATTATAGCAGCTACAAAAGATTCGTGCAGAAGCAGTAAATAGTAAACAAACGAAAGGAACTAAGCACTTGAGCATTTAAGGGCTGCAATAATTCATGACTAAAAACTTAACGGGGAAAATTAATCAATCAACATGGAGAATGGTGAAGCAAAACCAGTGAGCTAAAAGCAAGATGCTTAATAGCAAAGAAGTTAAGAATGGAACCTGCAAGCGAATATTGCGAAATCTTTCCTGAGCATCGCTCATACTGAATGCGCGATCGCGCTTTGAGCTGATTTCACGCCTTTGAAGCTTCTTAACGCTGTTGACAAACCCGTCAACTCCCCCACCCCGATGTGGCCTCTTCTTCGCGACTATCCTCCGACCACAGCAAGGTCGTGGACTCGCCGTAATCCTCCTACCACCTTCCATGTAGGCCTCTCTCAAAACAACCAGCCGCAAACTTGAATCCCAAATTCACACATCACCGGGAATTCGACTGATACAGTGATTTCGGGAACTGGAACTTCGGAAGCTGAATCTGCTACGCAAATAGTCCTCGATTGATGAAAACCCTAATTCCTTCGTTCCCGAAAGCCGAAATTCAAATTATCAGCCTTTCACTAGAAGCAAAAGAAACCATAGCCATCCGTAATTCTATTTCACCTAATAGAGAAGGATTCAATGGTTGCGTCCTCCAGGTTCGAGCTGGATCCCCCTTCAAAATCCGTTTCGGAATCAGAAGAGCGGTAGATTTGGAAATTGCAAAATGTTAAAGAAAACCGTCGCCCATCGATATCAATAATATATATATATATATAAACAAAATATGTTCAATCTTATTATACTATTAACTGCACTTTTAAAATTTTCGCAACATTTTTTTCTTTTCATACTCGCTTTCTCAAATCTTAAGCATTACTTAATGAAGATTTACAAATTATATGAAAATTCTCTTTCAATGCTTACTTAATGATTATCTAAATCAATCAATTTTGATATAATAAATCATGTAATCTTTCAAATTATATATTTATTTCAAAATTTAAATACTCCTGGCAATAACAAGGTATTTACTGGTTAAAAATTAAAAAGATTAACATATTTACTTTATCATTTATTAATCAAAACCAAATGTGGTCACAAAATTAAAGTTGGTCATGCTTATAATGTATGAATAACGCAATTGGACAATAATTTGATAATATAATATAATAATGTTAATTATATTTAATATTTTAATATCTGTATATATATTTGACATATTTTTTAGGAAACAAAAATTGAGACAGTAAACCCATTGTGAACGTTTTCCAAAAATAAAAAAATAAAAAGCAAAACTCTAAAAAAATATTTATTTATTTAAATAAACACTCGCACGCAAGATGGATGCCAACATTTTTTTTGTTGTTCACCCGATTCATCGGAGTTTTGTTCTGACTACATTTAGATCCGACTTCCATCGCGTACCTGGCTATAGTAGGTGAGTCTCTTAATAGAGATTTTCTGCATACGCCAAGGCTCTAACTCGAGATCTCGTTTAAACGATATCAGGTTGCTTATCACTCGGATCAACCCCCATTGGTGGATGCCAACATTTATTTTTTTTCACACCCAATTCACCGAAACTTTGCCCCGACTATATTCGGATCCGACCCGCGTCGCGCACCTAACTATGGTGGGTGAGTCTCTCAATGGGAATTTTCTGTATATGCTAAAATTCGAATTCAAGACCTCACTTAAACGATACCGAATCGTTTACTACTCAAATCAACCACATGCCAACATTTAAAATTTGGACCTAGTTACACTTTACTCACAGTGGCCTGTCTACTTTTATAATTAGGCCACGCCTAATATCCGGATCCTGATTGATGCCTAATGTTCATTTAAATTGGGCTCGATATTAGGCCCAAAAATAATTGGGCTGGATTCGAACTAAGCTGTCCCAAATTTTTTCCTCGGCAAAAATAAAAAATTAGCGATGAGAAGTCTCCTATGTAATAAGCTACTTGGTATCATTTAATCGAAGTTTCGAGTTCGACCTTTGGCGTATACAAAAAATCTTCATTGAGAGACTCACTCACTATAGCCAGGTGCGCGATACAAATCAGATCCAAATATAACCAAGATAAAATTCTAATAAACCGAGTGGATAACACAAAAAAAACTAACAAAGCCTTCCTGTGTGTTCTTTTTAAAGAACGTGCAGCTTTAATTTCTTTGGTTCATGTAGGAACGTGGCTCATCCTTTGGCGCGCGAAAATAAGCAAATAATGTTGTAGATGGCCTCACAATGCTAGTCTTTTAAGCTTTTATCCACCACAAGACTCTGTAAGTGGAACATGCGACTATTTAATTTCTTGATTCACTGTGAGTTGCTCACTGATCCAGGAAATCTTTTCGTACTTATCTTATCACAGTTCTTCACGCTATGACCTTTAAATTTCACCACTAGTAGTTGACCATCTTTAAAAGCTTACATTTATAGAGGCGTTATCTATATCTTTGAATATCGTTCTTAAACCTTGGGATAGATAGAAAGATATCACAAACATCCAAGTTAAAACCTTGGGATGAAAGAAAGGGCATGGCAGGTAGGAGATGCAAATTCATGTAGCATATAGTTACAACAGGTCAGATCCTGTGAATGAGGAGATGCACGCCATGTCCAGGCTCTATAATCATGCGGTAAGCTGGAGAGTGCTTATAAGTAGGCGAGAGAGAGAAGCTGAAACGGGAGAGGATAAGTGCAAGCACAACCTTCAATTCGACGAGAGCGAAGTTCTTGCCCAAGCACAAGCGATTACCCACTCCAAAGGGCACGTACGCTTGTGGGAACTTGCATGCCTTAGACACGCCGTCGCTAAACCTCTCTGGCTTGAACTCATTAGCATCCGGTCCCCATATATCTGCGTCTCTATGCAACCTCGGGATCAGAGTCCACACGCACACCCCTTTTGGAACCAACAGGTTCCCTATTTTAATGTCCTCATACGCCTCCCTCGACACAAAAGCTGCCGGCGGATACAACCGCAGAGCCTCCTGAATCACCATCGTCATCTGTGCATACAAATGAAATTAATCCACTGTAAACTCATGAAATGCATATAACTTGTATAGGGTTATGGGTCGCGCTCGCGTGTGTATACCTTTTTTAGGTTGGGGAGAGAATCTGCATTTGGGACGCCATTGGGGCAGAATTGAGCAAACTCCTGTCGAATGTCGGTTTGCCATTGAGGGTGTAAAGCAAGAAGCATCAGGGTCCAAGAGGCGGCGACGGCGGTGGTTTCATGGCCGGCGAAGTAAATGTTCTTGCAGTTATCCACTATGAATTTCTTGGAGAAGTCGTCGCCGACGACACTTTCATCATCACTCTTGGCTGCCTCCAGAAGTAACTGCATCAGATCCTTCTCATTACACGACGACGACCCTTGTCGCTTGCGTTTCTCCACTAGCTCCCAAATCAGCGACTCCACCTCTGTCTCCAGTTTGCTCATCTCGTTTTCCTTCCTCCTCCAGAAATTAAGCATGCCCCTGCAACCACCAAATATATTTAATTTGTTCGGGCGAAGTTGTTATAGGAGGCAATGATTATATTGGAGAAGGTAGAAGATGGGCTGACCGAAAGCCAGGGAGGCCGAAGAGGAAGCCACCTTGCTTGGACATGGCCTCCTGCATGGTTCTGAGCTTAGAGAAGACCTCTTTGCCTCTGGAATAGGAATGGCCGAAACAAACCCTGGAGATGACGTCAGCGGATAAGCCCCTCAGATCTGCTCCGACTTCAACCTCAACCTCAGCCTCTCCTGGTGGGCCCGCCTCATTAATTGATTGCTGCCATTTTGATAGCATGGGCTGCGCCGATTCTACCATAAGCCCCACCATGCCCTGCCCCACATCATGTTCTCTCACGTCACCAAAATCACATGTTTACATAATATGGTGGGTTTACGTCCCTATCCATCTAAGAATTCCCTCGCATCACTCATTTATGACTGACCTTAATTACTACAATAACAACGTTATATACATGTCACTCGCATGGCCCCACCAAATCGGCTGATGTATTTTATTTTTTTCCCCAAGACAATTTAACCCTCCTATAAGAAAGGAGCCACCCACCCAACACAAACGTATACACCCGCCTCTACTTATTTAAGGATATAGAACTTATGATCCCTTTGATAAGAGGAAGTATGGGGTACTATTGAGCTACAATACTTTTTTTTGGAATTGGGTGATGTCTTCGATTGGGCTAGTTGGATCAGATGTAGAAGCGTATAAAATGTTCACCTGTCCCTCATATTGGATAACATACTTATATCCACATTTGATAAGTATACGTAAGTCAAACCCTAAAAGTTTTTAGACGGCCTTGTATTCAGCGTTTCAAAAAGGAATTCAGCCCATAGCTGGAAAAGTATGAAGAAATTCATTGATATCAACATAAAGTATATGATGAGTGATTCTATTCACAAATTAAACTAGAAATAGTGCATGATAAAAAGAAAACATAACGATCAATTCATTACACGAAATCAGTGGAACAAAATAATTTGAATGTGTCGCGTCAGAATTATTCCTTCAGTGATATATATATATGACCTATCTGTCATCTACATACAGAATAAAAAACACCCAACATTATTAATAGACGGAACTGTCCCCGGAGAAAAAGATGGATCATTATTAATTTGTTGTCAATTCCTCTCCTGCGAATATATACTCTATAAAATCTAATCTAATCAATGAACGAGACAGAAGTGAAGACAAAGCCACAAGCCCACAAAGGTGAGTGGGTGGCGGTGTGAGATATTATATATATAATATATATATATAATTAAGGATGATAATCAACGACGCACCTTAACTTTGTTCATGAAGAACTCAGCAGAAACAAGCTTCCTCTGGTGAGCCCAGCTGAGGCCGTTGGCTCTTAAGATGCCGTTTCCGAGCAAGGGAGCGAGCCTGTTGGTGACGTCAGAGGGCTTTCCAAAATTCAGAGTGAGACACTGGTTGATCTCTCTCACCAGCTCTGGTTCGTTCACAAAAAGATGCTGCTTCGTCCCTGTGGAATACGTGTACAGTACACCTGCAAGTCATGTTGCACGTGCTCCATGTTACATAATCCATTTTCCCCCTAATTGAATAGATAGATTAGCTATATAAAATTTCATATGGAGAATCTGATAATAATGACGGATTGACGGGGACTCGACGTCGATCCGTTTATCTGATGGGGCCCGACCGAAATGATCCGTAATGCTCTCTAGACGCTAGCTTGCTCCATTAATATGTGCAAGCCACTTAAAAGGCGCTACCGATGCCGCCTATGAGGCTATATAACTATCTAAAATTGCGACAACAGCTGTAAAGGAGATTATTCTTACATATGTTATTATATTTACCACCTCACCAATAAAATATATGCAATATGTTGTCCTCTCTGACCCCTGTTCAGTCCCCCCCCCCTTCCCCCTCCCTTTTTTATTTTGGTCAGGTTAACGTCTAAAATATACTATCATGGGCACGTTATAAACTTTTAGAAAAAGATTTATTAAAAAAAATTAGATATCTTTTTAAAAAAAATATAAAAAAATAATTTTAAATAAATTAATATTTGTATAGTTAGTTTTAAGAAGATTTTTGTTATTAAAAAATTATTAAAAAAAAGTATAATTTTATTAAAAATAAGATAAATGAGATAGGAAAAAATATGTAAAAGAAAGTAAAAAAGATATAAGATAGGGAGAGAAAGTGGAAAAGAGAGAGTAGAGATGATGTGAGAAAAAATAAGGATAAAATAATAATTAGATAGTCTATAAACTCTTTAATTATTTTATAAGTTATTCTCAATAGTTTATATAAAATCTTATATTTAAACTATAATTTAGTTTAAAAATCCATTTAAATAAATATAATTATTTATTTTAAAAAAAATTTCAATTAAATTTTTAAAATTTAGATTTCTAATAAATCCGCATCATAAATATATATGTGTGTGTATAAATTATTTTTTATATTCTATATTAATAACAAATCTACACCCAACACTCATATTGAACGTAAACAGGCTTATATATAATCTCTAAACTCAAAACTTCCCTTGTAAATAAAATACATATATAATTTAAACTCATTCGTTCTTTTTGCAAAATTTATTTTAAATATGAGCTGATATGGAGTCAGAGAGGACAGACCACAGAACCCTCCGCCTCTCTCACCTGACAGTACCATACCAGTAAGCTGGCAAGCGGTGGCGAGAGTTGACTTTATCTATGATCCAAAGAAATCAATCAATCATCCATTTTATCCATGGAACAAAATATTATCCATGAGCTTATGTATGTACGGACTCCATTCCAGTTTAATCCAGAGAGCGAAGGCATTTGAATAGAGCCTGTCAAGAATAATTAAAATAGGTGGAATCGTGTGTATGAGCCCCAACTAGGCATGCTTTTCCTTCTTTAATTTCCCGTCCCAATTCTCACACCGTCGAAACAGAACTAATTGAATGTTGACAAAGACCGCTGTCATGCCAAAAAGTTGACCCATACGGAATCGAGAACTGGCATTTCACCCTAATCAAACACAGCACTCACCGTGCCTGCCAGCTCTTCCCCATGGATGTTGGCTCGAGATTAAAAAACTATTGACCACATTTAGAGCCGTAGTTGCGTAGGCTCTCTGCTAAAGTCATAAAATAGTAATCTAAAAACCACCAGGCGATTGCAGAACACTTACTATTTCCCTTTAAAAATACCGAACGGATTGCTTATTTAAGAGGAAGGAGGATTAGAAGAGGAGAGTATTAGCTTACCGTACTGTGTTCGCCAGTGCTCGAAGTAAGGGAAGAGGTGGGAGGTGTAGTCGTGAGCCACGAATAGATGGGAATGGTCGGAGGAGAGAGAAGGAGATTTGGCCTGGGATTGGAGTTTCTGCATAAGAGGCAGGTTGCCGTAGAGGAAGGAAGGAGGAGGGCCTCTGATCCCCTGCATTCGCAGCTTCCTCCTCACCATCTCCGATTCCCCCCACGCGCTCCTGCACACATACCCAATCCAGCTCAATATGCCCACCAAACCCACACCCACCCACCAAGCTACCTCCGTATTCCACATCGATCGATCTCTCCAATTAATCGGAGCTTTACCGAGAGAGAAAGGCGAAGATTCTTGAATGCACTCTGGCGTGTGTGCATGAACCCCGAACCCTGAGGAATTGTGAGTGATTTATGCCGCTGACGGACGCTCAAACGCGCAGTTTCTCACTAAAAGAACACACCGGCCATCCAATACGGCCAATTACCGATCGCTCCCTCTGTCGTACGCCCCGGCATGGTCTTCCGAAACCCAGATACTTTTTTTTTTCTTGCCTTCCTCAGGTACTTCCTAATATATAATTCCTTTCGTGGCCCCCACTTACGCTTTTTTAAAAATATATAAAATCGAGATGTATGTTATGTAAATTTGAAATTAAACTAACTATCAAGAGATGAATTTGAGATTCATTTTCCAGATTATTAAGAATTTTGTTTTCGGTGATACTGTCGAGATCAACATGATTATAAAAAAAGATGTACCAAGAAATGAATAATTTAATTAATTGTGCACAGCATGTGTGTGTATGACCGATGGAATCTGAACTTAAAAAGAAAAAGGACGCAAGAGAAAATAAGAGAGGTGTGAGGGGGGGCGTGCTATATGGTAGCATGAATATAGAATGGGGTCTCGTGTTGTGTGCACCATGTTCACCGCCTATTTTGCAAAGTGAAAGCAAGAGATCCACATGCATATGTATCCCCTCCCTTTCATATTTAGAGTGCATGTCAGAATAACGAACATCGTTCCCATGTGACTTGTCCTCGATCTCCCTTTTTAGTTTCCCCCCTTCTCTTCCTTGAGATCTTTCTTTTTTTCCTTTCCAAGACTAATATCATTAATATTTGTATTTATTTATTTATTTATTTATTTATTTATTTATGATCCAACATCGTTACTTGTCACGCGCGCACAAGAGAATCACAAAACTATCGCTTTTGTTTGCTTGTTGGTCGATTGGAATTTTATGCGCTCAAGATAGAAGAGGGGGATAAGGACGTAATTAATGAGTTTAAAGTACTAACGGGGGTTAGTCCGAGTGGTAAGCGGTTCGGTATCGTTTAAACGAGGTTTCGAGTTCGAGCCTTGGCGTACGCAGAAAATCCCCATTGGGAGACTCACCCACCATAATCAGGTACACGACGCGGGTAGGATCTAAATATAGTCAGGATAAATCTCTGATAAATTGGGTGGGCAACACAAAAAAATGAGTTTGAAATCTGCACATTATAGTACAGAGCTTAGGTGGCACATTCCTATCAACTTTAGAGGTGTTTGAGGATCACGGCGACATGCATGCCTGTTTGATCAATTATTCACGAGACAGTACACTCATTTGTTGCTGATGCCATTTCTCGGTCCTAAGTCTTCATTACTTTGAAGAAAGCTAGTCCCTTATGCCTACCTCTCAGTGTGACTCGTTCATGCATATATCACTATTTCCTTTTTGTCCTTTGCTTTGAAAATTGATGGATCATGTATTCCCAATTCTTTACGAGTCGTCCATATTATAAAATTAAAAACAATATATTCGGAACGTTTAATAATGTCAACAAAATCATAACATGCATCTTACATCTCAACTATAATATATAAAATAAAGTTAAAATATACACAAATCCTATAAATTTTAGGTCAGTTATATATAATCTCACTCATTTTTTAAAATTTAAATTAAGAATTTTAATATTTCATATTATAATTATCAAGACCTTACCATTAAAGTTAACTATTTTTATCATATTATAATTTTTATATTTTTTATTATATATAATTTTATTTAAAAAATAATATTTGACATTTTATATATAATTTTAATTTTTTTTAATATTTAAATAACACGTGACACTTGATATCAATTTAAAATATTTTTTAAATATTTAAATATAAAATATTTAAAAAATATTTATTTCACTATGTTTAAATAAAAAATATAATTTATTTAAAATTATATATAAATTTTTTAAATATTATTTTTAAATGACGTGATATATATTAAAAATAATTATATGATAAACATTGTAAATATTAACGATAAATATTTATTAATTAAAATATAAAATAATAAAATTTTTAATTTAAATTTAAAAAAATTAGAAAGATTATATATAATTAACCTCTGAAGTTTTATATATTTAAACCATAAAATAATTCAGTGAATTAGTCTTTGATTCCACTTCCCACGTATTCCTCGTAACATTATGAAGTTGCGTATTCAAGTCTTCGCACTGTATGGGGGTAGGTATATGTGCGTTTATGATATATACCGATTTTCTTCTTTATTTTGAAGCACACCCTGGAATTGTACGGAGCACCGTCACAGGTGAGAACTGGGATTTACAATTAGTTTCAAATCATTACCTGACAAAATATCTTATCTGACTGGGATAACAGTAGGGAGAATAAAATTAAATAACATTTTAAGGGTGAGGGTAAAAATAATTATACTCAAAAATACCAATTAAGGACTTTAATTGATTGTTGACGTTTAGGATAAAAAAGCCTTTGAAGTAAAATAATTTTTGGTGCTCTTAGCTCCTTACAATATTGAATAAAATTATACTATAATTTAAGATACTATATATTACCAAAAAATATTTTAAGATATTGAAAACATTCAAAATTACTTTAAGACAACCGATGTTGTAGAAAAAATGTTTTAAAGTGCCAATAGTATAAAAAGTTATTTTAGGATATAAAATATTATTAAAAAAATATTTTAGGATATTAATGTAGAAATATTTTAAGATGCTAAGTGAACTTAAAGTTATTTTAAATATTATAAAAAATTCTGTAAAATATTATATATATATATTTAAGACAAAATAAAGCATCCCCACCCTCATTTTATACCCTAAGCGGTGTAGTTTTGGGTATAGGAGAGGCAGCAGACAAGAGCCCGCATAAGAGAGAAGCCAGCTCCCACATGCTCAGGTTAGAAATTTTGAAAAGTCGCGTGACCGGCGAATGGTGCTGTTCAAAAGGAAAAGCTTTAATTTTTCTGAACTTTTAAATATCAATTAAGGACTTTTATTACCTATTAAGAGAAAAGGTCATCAGTTGATTCCTCTATTCATATTTTATGTACATGTTGATAATTTTAAAAAGCAAGTTACATAACCGGCATATAGGGTTAAGCATTGCTATTTGTTAGTATAAATCTTGTATTAAATATTGACATTGAATTAACAACAACAACATTTCTCATATATTCTGTGAATAAGAAATAAGTTACATTGTTTATTTTTTTTTTTTGTTGCTCACCCGATTAACTGGAATTTTATCCCGACTACATACGGATCCGACTCGTATCGCGCACCTGGCTATAGTGGACGAGTCTCCCAATGGGAATTTTCTGCATACGCCAAGATTCGAACTTGAGACCTCATTTAAATAATACTAAATTATTTATTACTCAGACTAACCATATTGATAAATTATATTATTTATAATTCATGAATGTTTTTTCACATTAACGAAATGCGGGAAAGAAGTAATTGGGCCAGTGTTAATCTGGACCAGCCCACACCATTTGTTCTTACTAATTCGATCCATGTTCTTTCCGGCATAGCAGTCTCATCCATATTGTCAAGGCCATAAATCATCGTCTCGAACCCAAAAAAGGTGAGCATCAAATTCATATACGCTTTCAAGAAAAAAGTAGTGTCAAACCAAGTAACCGTAATAACTCCTTATTGTCTCGGGTTCAATTAGTAAAAAAATAAAATATTATTATTTAAAACGTGTTCGAATTATAGGGAGTACTACTTTATTATAATTCTAGTCGCAGTGTTTGGAGAGACATCCTAACTTCTAAGTGCCTAGATTTACGCCTGAGAGTGATAGATGGTTTACCCTGCCCGATATTAATATCACCTAAGAGTAAAGGAGATTTCGTCCAACCTTTAAATCATTGATGAACTAAACCTCTTTCTAAAAAATTATATATATAAAAAAAAGTAACCCTAATAACTATTCTTTACAAAGTTATTAAACTATGATATAATTTTCTATACATAATACAAAATTTTTAATAAAACACATGAACACCAAGTTTCTGATTAGTTTGTATTTTGTTAAATTATACATTTTTTCTAAAAAAAAAATAAGACCACGTAAAGAACCATGAAAAGGAACAATAAGATGGGCTTGTTTGGCTTACTCCTCTCACAAATAGCTGACGAGTAGAAAATACCGCACTCAATCCATGCTACTGCGTGGGTGCCGATAAGTGATGGGACGCCAGCACGACTCACGAGAGCCCTTTGCCATACAATCAGCAAAACGTATCTTTATCCTCCAGCTTGCCGTTAACCTCCCAGTTCCCTTCACGAAGGTTCAGAGGGACATGGCACTAACGAGAGTTGCAGTTCGCATGAAGGTTCATATGCAGTTTGAGAAACCCCCGATAAAGGGTTTTCAGTCCGCGTACATGGAATTAAAATGGATTCGAAGAAGAAGCACCCAAACCTCACAATTTGATAGAAAGCTGCTAAGCCCAGCAATTAGGCCGCCTTTTCCGATTTACATTTCCACGGACCCAAATCACATTGATCTTCACCAGCTTCAACAACTCTATGCTGATTGCAACCACTCATGCTATAAGTTCCCCAATTACGTGGACTCCCATGGCCGCTTCGAATCCGTCGATATCCATAAGCTCCGCGTTGCTCTGTCTCACAGCGCTGTGCTTGTCTCCGTCTTCTGCAAACCACACGATATTATTGATGATGATGGGGATGGAGATTCCACTTCCTCCGCGGATACGTCGAAGAAGATTGTTGGTGTGGCGGATTTCTTGCAGAGCGTGACGCCGGTTTCTCCCTTCGATGGTCAGTTGGTGGGCTTCGGCCGTGCCATTTCTGATTGCGGCCTTACCGCTTCAATCTACGATGTGATGGTAACAACTCCTGACTTTCCATTAATACATGGTTACGACAGAGATAAATTGATGTCGCAATACAAGCTTTTTTTTAGGCCTAGAATAACACATGACATCGAATAAACTGAAATGAAAATGATGATTGGGTAATTGGTTTCCAACAAAACATTGGCTTTAGTTCTCCCACTACGACAGAACTCCATGCCATCGGTGTGGGACTCCAAGTGTGTAAACAGATGGGACTTAAGAAAGTGAAACTACATTCTGACTCTATAGAAGCTTTACAATTGTTATCTATAGATAGTGTATTACACCATCCATTGAGATCTGAGATTGAGGAGATAAGATCCACCATATTTTCTGATTGGGATATCCAAGTGCTACATTCTCACAGGGAAGCTTTAAGACGCGCTGACTCACTGGCCAAAGGTGCCCATTGATCGTCTGGGGAGGTGGTCCTTCTCCAGGATCCTCCAAGCTACTGCTTAGGCCTTCTATCTATGGACTCTGTTTTAGTTTAGTTTTTCTTTTATGTTTGTTTTGTAAAGGGCGTCGCTCCCTTGTTTATTAACTCCCAAGAGTAATCTTGCCTTTTATATATATTAAAAAAAAAAACTGCATCTTATGCTTCTCAACTGGTTATTTGTTCGGCAATTCAACCATTTTAGTCAACATGCATGCATAAACATGCTTCAGTACTTTGCAGGTCATTCCTTCGCTGCGGAGATTGGGAATTGGCCGAATGATAGTTAAAAAAATTGTGAGGTATTGCTGCTCTCTTTTGTACAATTGTTTAATGTTAATCTGAATAGTTCCTGAGATTGAGTTGCTTGACAAATTAGGCACTTTCAATCATCACTGCATGTTTGACTGCTTCTTCACATTCTTCAACCATAGTACCTTGGGTTTGTTGCCGGGCAGTGATTGTTTATTATTGGGATCACAAAATTATAAACTTCATATCTTGATTTCATCAACAATCAAGTTATTTTGAGTTATTTGATTTGAGTATGTGAAAAATGCAAACAAGATGATGTTTTGACTTAACCAAGCAAGTTTTTGTTGTCGCTTGGCTCTCACCTTTTTCTCCCTTTCTTTACTCTGGCGATCAAACTCATAAATCTCCATGAATCTTAATATCGCCACTTCCTCTTTGTAGGATGCTCACAAATAGAGACATTTATGACATTGCAGCTCTTTGTACAGAGAATGAGAGGTATTTAATTAATCCTTTTGGAGCTTCTTGTCCTATCCTCTTATGAACTGCAATTTATAAGCGAATCTATTGACAGGTTATTCTTTAAGGCTTGTGGATTTGGAGGTGACATTTTAGGCTCTACTACCATGATGTATACGAAGGCTCCATCATCAATAACCCAGCAAGGTGAATGCGACGTTAGACTCATAGGCCGAAAGCTATTATCGGTTCCACCTCTTAAAGGACCCCTCAAATCTTCGAGGGCAATCACGTAATGAGTGAAGCCTCACCACATAAAGCAGAAACAGAACAGCAGAAAGCAAAGACAAGATTAGTACCGCTCAATGAGAAAATTTTTCAATAATTGGCATCTCTATTTTTGTTTCTTCATCTTGACAAGTGTAAATTAATATTCTAATTGGACGTAAGAACTGGGAACGAGTAACTGCAGGAAGAAGGAGCCCTATGGTTCAATGTAAATGTGTTAGAAATTGTAGGTTCCTGGTGAAATTTCTTTGTACAGATTCGTACAAATTCTTTTACATGTGACCAATTTAATATTCCCATTCACAATGGTAACAGATTCCTGCTTGTTTGTGATGCATTTAGATGGCCGGATTTAACGATAATGTTTAAAAAGGATTTTGATTTTCCCAGCAGCAAAGGAAAGTAGGCTTTGGAACAATGCAAAGCATATTCTTTTTCTCTTTTCCTGTTCAAACCTCATTGAAGTAAGAATTTTTGGAGACCAAGATCTATTTATTATCTTGTTTTTCTTCTATGAGCCTTCTATGGGGAAAATTTGGGTTGAGGTAAGCCTCGTATCTGCTCATGGGCTCGGGCATTCACCGTCGCTTTGGAAGCGTCAATGCTTTGCTGTTGGATGGATTGATCCTAACTGCAAATACTGCACCAAGGTTGATGCTTCTGGGAGTGAAAATCCTGTTTGGAAAACCAAGTTTGCCATTCTGGTTGACGACTGTGAGTCAGAGATCAACATCCAAGATCTAGTGTTGAATGTGGAAGTTCATAGTATAGACCCCATATTCCTCACTGAAAAGATTCATGGCTCTGTGCCTGTTATCATCAAAGAGTTTCTAGCGAAGAAGGTTCCAAATTCTGAGGTTTCTTTAAGGCCGGGAAATGAGGAAATTCGGAGCTACCAATTGCGAAAGAAGGATTCCGACAAGCCACGGGGCTTCATTGATATTTCAATCCGTATTTTGGAGGAAAAGGAAGAGCAAAATTCGAACCCAGCTGTGAATTGGAGAGGTTTCCTCGTCAGCTAGCTATTCCTTTTTTAACAGGAAACTTGCCTTTTGGTCTTTATAAAGATGCATGCCTCAATCACGTGATCTTTGATTGATTAAATTCAAGTGAACACATTTTAAAAACTAGAAAATTAAGATTCGAGATTGAGGCATGGAATTTTTGGGTAGCAAAAGTAATGGTTTTATGTTTTAATTTGAACACTACCTGAAGCATTCTGGGTTTGTTGTGTAGGAAAGAAGAGAGGAAACCTGACTAGAGAAAATGGATCAGGGGAGAAGTACTGGCAGCATTTGCCTCTGGCTTCACCCCCCCACCAAAAGAATGAAGCACGGACAACCATTCCCTGCTCTTATCCGATGCAATTCCCTAAAAACGACTCTGACAATGAGCTGGATGAGGGGAGTCCCAGTTACGAACGACGACGTAGAACTCCTTCTCCGCCACCCCCACCTTCAAATGTTGGTTATATTCCCACTTTTCTACCCAAAAATGATTCTTTGCCATCACCATCATCTGGGCCAAACCCTCCAGGGTTGGCTATGGGAGCTCTCATTTTTGGGGATGACTTCATGTCTGGATTTGATGTTCCTCCCTGAACAAGCACCAGATTGCTGTCGTAAATATTACTTGCTCTTTCTTCCATCATATCTTTAATACAGCTTGTAGCAAAAAATCGATCAGCTCAATTTAGTGTTCCAAATCATATCTTTAATACAAGCATGTTGATGTTATATCTGATCTTCAGTGAAAGTGCAAACAGACCGATCAACTTGAAGCCCCCGAAAAATGTAGGCCGCCTTCCGTCTTTCCCAGTTTGCTGAAACTAGGCTCAATCCGTATTGAATACTGCGAGGTAAAATCTCCATAAACCATAATTAGTGTATACCTTCTGAAAGGATAAATGAGCCCCGATGACAAATTACAGTTGGTAATGAACGGTTGATAAATGGGAATACTTCAGTCAATTGTTCACGTGCAACATTTTACTGTCCTTCTTATCTTCGAAATTTATTTTATAATTGATCTTCTCTAATTTGAAATAGAGATATCTACCGAGTAAGCATTTTTGTTCATTTATTTATTTTTTAAAAATATTAGTCCTTCTTTATAATTTCATAAATTCATGATTTTTTAAGATAATTAATTTATTTTCCATGACGGTTTCTCAACAAATTTTCATAAAATCTTTAACTATCAATGATCTGTCCCCCAATCGAGACTGAAGATGGAGCGAGAGATATTTTAAATTCATATAAATAATTAGAGTTACGGCATATCCTTTAACTTTTTTAATCATAAGGAAAATGTAAAAGAAATGCAAAGGCGAAGGTGGGAAGGCATGGAAATCAAGACTTAATAAATGAATGAATACGGACCACAATCCGAACCCTCTCTCCACATATTCACTTTCTGGACAATGGACACCCTCTTCTCTAATGCTCCCTCCATCGCATCAAAACCAGAAAAACAAAATGTTCAGATTTACTTATGTTTTCCTTCGTTCATTTTTTTTAGTACAAAATTTAAATAAATTTAACACTAATCCTCTACTAAAATTATAGCACAATTCTAAAATTAAAAAAATATTTATAAAGAACTTACGAGATTATTTATTAAAGACACTCTAACGACGATAACAAAAATTAAACTAACGTCTCCTATTCTTTATTATTTATATCTAGCTATTTTCCTCCATTCATATTTGCATAGACTAATTCCCAATTCTGGGCCTTCTTTTCTTCACATTATTTTATTAATCCTCTTTAAAAATTCCCAACACGGCCCGCGAGTTTCCCAACGCACACTGGCTGACATTTCAACAGCCTAATACCATGTTGCTATTTGGATTTTCTTAATCCTCCGTACCGTAGATTCAATTGATAAAGAAATAAAATATATAATTATTTAAAATATATTTAAACTTTAAAAAATATTATTTTATTATAGTTCTAGTCGCGACGCTTGAACAGACATCCTAATTTCTAAGTATTTAGGTTGACGCTTGAGAATAATAGATAGGTCGCTTTAGTATTATTTAGAAGGAAGAGAAATTTCACATTGCACTTAGATCGTGAGTGAGTCCAAACTCTTTCAAAAAATTTGTGTACTAAAAAATAAAATAAAATAATACCCTACCCATATACACAGTTGGTCTCAAATCATGAAATCTAATACTATAATATCAATAATAAACTAAAACATTCATGGCTATTGACTTACTATTTATTGATGCACGGCAAAAATATATTTTTCTAGACGTCTTGTCTGTCATTAATATTATCTAAAAGAAATAAAATTTTTATCATACCTTTAGATTGCTAGTAAACTTGACTTTTTTTTATTTAAATTTTTGTAATAAAAGAAAAATATTGATGAACGGTAAAAACATATTTCTTGAAATAAAGAGCGATCCCAGCACTTCAAAATGCAGCAAGCCAGCAACCAACCGCTAATTCGGTTAACATATGCATGTGAACAAAGCCCGTGAACGCTCATATATATGTGTGTGTGTGTGTGTATTAACAAAAACAAGGGGCGGGAGAGAGGATGGACTTAAATTTCAAAGGGATGTAATATTATGAATAAATTTGTGTTCATAACTTTCGGCAAATGCAGAAATATCAGGAATTCAGGATAGCGAATCCTTTCGTTTGTATCCGGCAGTAAGTGAAAACCCCTTGCCCATCGTACCTTACCACAACAATCGAACGTGTGCTTATGCACTAAATGTGAACCATATTTATGATGCTTTTCTTCAGTCTGATTTTTTGGGGCAGCCATTGATGATAAAATTTGTCAAATCATAGAACAAAGTAAGGGCATTTTCAGGTAAATGCGGGGTCAAATATGATGATCATCCGACCTGAAACGCACTTGAGAGCCTAAAACAGCTGGAGAATTAGACTTGTCGATCCATCCCCAAAGGTCCGCAGGTCAGCAGGTTTTACCAATGCTCTGCATAGCGGGCAAGTCCGTTCTCTCTCAAACCTGAAGAGTTGGGGCCTTTTGTTCGTCAAGAAAGGAGAGATAAATATGAATATGAGTAAAATAGAATCCAATTTAGATACATCTCATTCATTTATCTTCGTCATCATTGCTACCGCATTTGATGAATCAGTGGCAAGAATCAAAGTTCTATTTTCTAGGAACTCCGGTCATTGACAAGAATAAAACACCAACACAAACACCACAGCACAACAAATTTAAAGTTATCTACGTGAAACTTTAAAATTTTCCATCATGTTTGTCTACCACAAATATCTTATATGTACCGCATATGGACATGGCTCTTTTCCAGAAGTGTCCATGCTTTGTAGTCAGTATGCAACCAAAAATCAGTGCTTCTGTTGTGCCCATTAGGCTAAGAAAACTTAATAGGATGCCCACAGATATACATAGCACATTTTCTTTTTGTATGGAAAAGTATCTACATGTGCAGGTATACTGTAGCCCAGAGTGCACTTTCCAGAAAATTCCAGTCCCTCTAACTATCACCCACTATATTTTTTTTTTCAAAAAGAAAATATTGAACAATGATTAACGGAGGCCCTATCTTTCTCTAATACCCTCTCATGTAATACTCAATTTCCCCCCAAAATTACCAATTAAAACTCATTATCACAGTTATTATGATTATGAATATCATAAAGAAAGGAGGGAGGCAGTTTAACTCTGCCTTAAAAAAAGGTAGCCATAGCCGTTGTAAAATAAAAAACTAATCAACCAAGATTAACACATTCTATTTTACTAATGGAGAAACACTATTACCTAATTTATTGTTTACCCCAAACAATTATTATCTATTGGCTTCAAAAAGATGGGCTTATTGCTCTTTAACGTCTTGTAATTTTTTTTTTGGAAGTTATTGATGAAGAACAGAATCGTGACTGACCATTCTGATACGCACTCCTCACAGAAAATGTGTTTGCAGCGCAACAAAACTGGAGCATGCATCTTCTCTTGGCATATAGCACATAGGTCCCCAGCAGCATTTACCTGCATTTATAATTCAGAATTTTAAATATGACAACTGCCACAAAACCACTTTGATAAAATCAAATATATAAACACGGTTTTGATTTTCTTAAATGTATGATAAGCAGCTTTATTAGGAAGAAAGGACCAGTATAGTACAGAAGCAGAAGATAATGTATCCTCTTTCAAAAAAGAATACAGAAGCAGAAGAAAATGTATCCTCTTTCAAAAGCGAATAACAATATTAATTGAAGAAATAAGGCACGTTAATGGAACAACACCCTGCCTGCTGCAGGTCACGTTAGAAAACCCATGAAAGTGCCCACTTCAAGAGATATAGAGAAGACGACAATCGTATACCATATAAATCCTGGCAACGACCAAGTACAATAGATAAGCCAGCAATTAAATCCTCGAAATTTCCAATTTTCTTCAGCCAAAGATATAACAAAATTGGAAACTACAACAAAGCTCAACATCCCTTTAGCTGATAAAACCTAAGAAATGACAGGATAGAAATTTACTCCAATTTTGCAGGACAAGCTCAAGATTCCCGAGCTACACCATTACCAATAAACTTAAATATAGAGTGCAAAAAGATCTAGAGAAATAGATGTGGTTGTGGATGCTATGAAGTAACACCTAGGGAGAGAAGCAGAAAAGAGATAAACAAAAAAGATTCACTGAAATGTTATGCCCCTCATTCTCATGCTAACTTTAACACCCTGGAATACCTTGCTGAAATTTTAACTAGTTTAAAGATCAAGAAGAAAAGCAGGTGTGAGCTTAGTACACAATGACCACATGCAGGCACGGGGGGAATAAGCTCAGATATCCCTCACTTCTTCGCTATTTAGAAAAGAAATCAATTCTATAAGCGTGTACTTTATTGCCCTTACAAGTAAGTCTTGTTCCTCTATAGTACATTTCTGTGAGATTGGAATTTAACTATCAATCAAATAGGTTGTTTTCATATGCAAGACTCGTACATTTTATCAGATCAAACACATTGTTGCCTGCAAATCATGCCATAACTAGAGAAATTTTCATAAAGTATGACAAATAGGCAATCTCTTTACTGTAAAAAGTTAGTTTAATTTTGCTTCCAGTCCATTTTCTTCAAGAACAGAAATGGTTAACCACATTGAATTATTTAGTTCACCTAAATTAAAATGGAGGGAACCAGCCATTATCTTATGGATCTGTACTTTATAAACCAAACTTTAAATAATTTATGCATTAAAGAAGTAAAAAAAATTCTATTTTTTGAAAAACATAGGGGCATGCAAGAGATTCTCCATTTCTCTAAAGGATGAATAGATAGAAGCAAACCATTGTGGCAAAGGAAGAAGAGAAGTGTAAATTACAATAAAAATAACTCGGTTCCAGAGTTAATCAATGCAGTTTACAGAAATGGGCAAATTTACCTGTTCCATTGTGGCATAAATTCCATAATGAACTTCCTTTCTTGATAATGCTTTTAAGGCAAAACAGAAGCATTGAACCTAATAAGCACATAGGAAGTTAGAGACAATGGAATAAGTTAGCTCCATACCAAAATATATACACGTATAGCACTAGAAAGCCTGATCTAAGAGTGAAAATGTACCTTCTCAATAACAGATGTTAGCTTGAAAGTTAAATACAATCCTGTTGTCAGTGATGAAAAAAGACTCCCATAATCCTTGTTTAAGAAAAAACGGTACCAAACTGATGTAGGCAACAAGGCACGATACAACAGCAATGAGTACTCAGCCAGAGTTAACATTTGGCCCTAGAAATAATTTAACAACTTTCAGTTAGTTGCAGAGGCAAAATATAGTTGAAAAATATATGCTTGTTGGAAATAGTAAAGAAGCTACTGCTCACCTGCCGGCGGAAGTTATGACCTCTTCCATTTTTGTAATATATCAGCAGCAAACACTTGAAAGCCATTGCTACGTGCCGCACCAGTGTATCTGAAAGTCATTAAATATGGCGACTGTGAATATCAGCGAAAAAACTGAAATGTGCATGCACATTGAAATACCCATAGGTTTGGGTTCTCTTCAGGTGAAATGGTCTTGGTCAGTTCAAGTGTGACTGGTCAAGACCAAAATACTTGAAGAGAAGCTTGAATTTCTAACTTAATAACATATTATGGACATACATTTCATGCCAACTACATATAATGATATCTAGTATAACTATAGTATAGCAATTAAAAAACAAACGACATACTAATTTTCCATTTGGGTAAAATGCAGGATTCAGGTACTAAATAAATATATACCATTAACCAAGATGATGAATATAGCATGCCAGAAGGGAGGTGCTGATTTTGGAGGAACCATGATCAGTGGGTATAAAAGATCATCACTTCGATACCACCAGTAAATGCACATCACATGAAGGATGAAGGCGAGAGAAATACTGACAAGAATTGAGACTTTCCTATCCCCCTGCAAAATAGAAATTGTACTGAACCTCTTTCTTTCTGTACAGAGGAAGGGGGAGTTCAATAGACTATCAAAATCTGGGCAAAGCACCTTTAGCGCTGTCTGCCTCTTAACAATTTCATTTGATTTGAACATCACAGCTGAAATCCAAATCGTGACAAAAAAACCTGCAAGTTCCCAGAATTAAATACCAACGTATCATATGGAAAGAATCAAAAGTACAAACTAGCAATGTCACAGTGATGCCTTCAATAAGGATAAACAGTAAATAAAAGAAAGCTGCAGTCTAAATTATCCTCGAAAACCTACTCTCCTAACCATGTTTTGTCTTTTCTACCCCCACCGCAGTCCTTTTTCCTTTAACCATGCAGTTTAAACCTAAATATAATGGGCTGTACCGATATTAGTTTACAAAATTTTCATAGTTTCCGTCACTCACAGGCATGCAAACTCTCTGTCCTGCCATCATTCCACCAAGCACAATTCCTGAGAACAATCAAGATAAGGCTTCTAACACAGCCAAGCTATTTGAATGTGAAATCATTGAGGAAACCACAAAGAAAAGCATACCATGCAAATTATATATGAATATGGTCCAATCTTATCATCAAGTCTAGTATATCTTATCCATTAGTCATAATTTCTACAACGGGGCAGTCCACATGACCAGTTAAAAAAATAAGGGAGAAGCATATTTCTCATGGTTCCGTTGCAGCGTTCTAGGAGCACGAAGCTAAAATGAACATAAAAAACATAAAACAGATGAACAGGAGTAGTACCTTGCAAATGCTGACGAATAAAAACAACCAATAGCAACAGTGAGAAAGGAAGAATCTGCTCAATCCACTTAGCAGCCTGCTGAATATCATACCTCTGGTAAGAGGATGAATCCCCATTGTTGCTTTCCGAGGCATTCCCGACATTTTCATCCACATGTCCACTAGTGGCCGGTGTGGTCGAAGACACTAGGGGGACTCTTTCACCGCGACCCTCCGCATCGCCATCCAATGCGGGCATCCCTCCTCTATTTCCCATCACATCATCATGATCGACTTGTCCAAGCTGGTTCAGAGAGGGAGTAGAAAAAGAACCTAACGCAACACCCTGTTCATGTTCTGCAGCCCCGATGATCCGTATTGAAACTTCACCAGCACTGCCACCGCACGCGGCGCCAGACTCGGAACGCTGAGAGCGTATTTCCGAAGTGGTAACTCCGCTGTTGACTATCACGGCCTCTGAATCGCGAGCTGACGAACTTGAGCGGAGAATGCCCGCGTAATTTAGCAGAAAAGAGACTGGAGAACGGAGAGGGGTGACAGGGGCTAAGCTCATCCCGTACCAGGGTTCAGTAACGGCACTGCTATTACTGTTACTATTATTTGCACCAACAGTGGAAGATGAGGAGGAAGAAGAAATGGCGTATTGTTCTGAACTAGCACCCGATGTTTCCATCTTCCTCGCAAAATTAAAGTACTGATCCTCACTTAGCCTGTCGTTTGATCCTTATTTCTTTTTCAGCTGATAGCCTTATATACTATTTGAGGAGTTCCTCATCCTGGAGATCACTGATATAGAAAAATGAAATAGTTGTTTTAAGCCGATAATATGGTCTGATAGGATAACAGGATTTATGGAGAGACAGCGTGAAAACTACGTTAAAGCTGAAAAAGAAGAAAAAGCCAAAGAAAACCGATAGGAGGAAGCAATGAAATAATAGAGGTATATTACCAGAAGAAATGAAGCAAGAGAAAACAAAGCAGTGTTTGGCGTATTAAAACGTGAACATGTTAGCGCCGGGGAAAGAATTTCAGCCGGGCGGAGACGGTAGAGGAAGGAGAAGCAGGAAGAGGAGAAAAGTCAAAGTCCCGGGAAGGGGTCAGAGGGAAACCTTAGCTTTATTTTTTTGATTATTTATTTTGGAGGGTGCTGGTTTTCGGAGTGAGAGAATAAGAGGGAAAATAACAATTAATGTCCGTCGCGTGGCGGACGATAAAGAAACGCGTTTATTAAAGAGTGATGAACTGGCAGCCTTTTCTTTTTCTTCTCCAAGGAAAACCAATTTTACAATTCTTTCATTCTGAATAACATCGAATACGCGAAATTACTACGAAGGCTCGTGATTTTTTCTGAAAAATAAAGAATACGTGAACACCGAATTGTCCTTTTGCTAAATTTTTGGAGGTATGGATGTTAAATAATTGAAGTAAATGTTGTAAAAAAAAAGCAATTATATGAAAACCAGCAAATAAAAAAACTTTTGGCTACATTTTTCTTGAAAAAAAACAGCTCATCAAGTCAGCATCGAATTAAATAACCTAACAAAGTTCATTTGGTGCATCAAATATTAAATGTATATCCCAAAACCAACTGATCTTCTTTTTTGTTTTTGGGGGACAACTGATCCAAGACATAAATATGACAACTCATTGACATTGATGATTAGTGAGCTGCCGACCATTGACCAATAAGCGTAAAATATGAAGGGCATTATAAGTTAGTAAATTCCTAGTAAATATGCTTCCGACTTGTAAAATTAATGGATTGCTTGTTTTTGTCGACTTTGTAGGCACCGCCACCAGTGACCGCGACCAGCATTTTGCCATTAACGTCGACGTTTGCTCTCAGCCCTCAAGCAAAGACACAACAGAATAAGAGAACAACAACAAACAAAGAAGCGTGCTGTTATTTTCTTTCATCTTCCCAATCTCACGAGGATCATGGATTAAAACGAGACATCGCAACACCAGCGATGCTATAGAGGAGATAAGTATTGATCGCGAGTTCAGGAGCAAATGACATGAGTGAAACAGAACATCTTACTTGTTTGGACAAACCAACATAATATACAGAGACCAAAGAGCTAATTAGAATCTACACCAACAAAGTGATGAAAAGCAGATGAGACGGCGGGTTCAGGCAACGGAAAAATAGCAACATGATCTACATTTCATCGTTCGTTCATACATACGGACGGAAGAGAAAAGGGAAAACATATGCATCAGCATGCCGTTCTATAATCCATTATCCCTTCCAGTTGTCCTTCCGCTTCCTTATCTCTCTTAGAGCTTCAACAGGAGACTTGCAACCCACCTTCTCCTGAAATGGTTGGCATTTTAAGTATCATTTCTACCTTTAGATTTCAAGATGTTAGGATTTAGGAAGACCAAAGGAATGAAAGACTGTGATAAGTAGTAGGTATCCAAGCGTATGTGAGGGTTATAATGAAAAAACTCTGTTAAATAGGAAAGACATCTATTCCATTTATTCTTTCCAAAAAAAAAAAATCTTTCTTATTCTTCAAAGGGTATGGGAATTAAGAGGGTAGTGTGTCAAACCTGAAGCTCAGGTAGATCGACCCTCATGAATGGATTAGTTTCCATCTCCTCCTCAATGGTTGAGGGAATAGTCGGTTGCCCAGCTTGCCGTTGATTCTGAGCCCATGTTAATTTCTGTTGTGTCCTCAAATTGTCTGGCTCAACCGCCAAAGCAAACTGCAAGTTCTTTACTGTGTACTGAAGTAAAAACAAATTTAAACTCTCATGTTGATGAACATTATAAGAACGCTTATGATACTCTAAATAAGCAAAAAAGCATTCAACTTATTTTGGGTGTATCACAAATTGCAGCAGCATAAACTATACCAAAACATCCTATGATCACCCATTCCTTCCACTTAAATTGTTTTTGACCCCCTTAAACTCCGTATACTTTTGCATCATTCTCTGAATTGTTAGATCCAGAAAGATTCTTTCAACAAATTCACTCATATCAAAATAAATCATTCCTTTCATCCCCTTATATTAATGAGAAAATCAACTTCACTCTTTATTTGAAGTTATGAGAGAATGGATGGCATATATGTTTCAAATAATATTTTAAGTTTATAGGGTGATTGTTTTTAAATTCTGTACCTCATGGCCACAGTAAACTCGGGTTGGCTTTGCCAATGAACCCAATGTCACACAGAGTGACTGGTACATCTGCTCTGCAGTTCCTTCAAAAAATTTCCCACAACCAGCAATGAACTGTAAACAAGACAACAAAATAAATCTAGAGTAGAATTTTTTATAATCCGTACATTAATTTACATGGACAAAGATATAAAAACATAGTAGTATACTCCGACTCCAAGCTCTTGATGGTTGGTATAGCTTTTAGAAATCAGAATAAATTTATCATATGCTTTTACAGAAGCTCATTTAATAACAAGATGAGATTGATCGCTCAGCTTACCAGCGTATCTCCCGTAAAAACAGCTGGGGGCTCATCCTCTCTGTCAGTAACATAATAACTTATGTGGCCTTTGGTGTGGCTGAGAAGGTCAGAAAAATGGCTAATGTTATACAGAAGAAACAGAAATGTTTTTTGAGGGATGGTGAAGCGGGATTCAACAACTTCACACATGATTTATGACTAATTTTTTTTCGTCAAGTAATCTATCATCATATATGTAAGTAGGATAAGAAGTAATGCCTCTTTACCATTCATTGAAGTGAATGTTCATTTTTTTTTTTAACTCCCACGCATTAGCGCAGGAGTTGGGCCGGCTATTAAAATATTTATAAATACATCAAACAATGTTAGAAGGTTGAATTAATTAGGTGATTAGTGTTAATCACTTGGTTACTAGATGACCCTAAGTCTATATAAAGGGTCCTAGTCTATTGGTTAAGTGTGTGAGATTATGTAATCTTCACTATAGTGAAGGAGAGGGTAACTTGGGTCTCTCCTCAAAGTCCCCAAGTGGGGTTGGTCCATCTCCCTCAAGTGAGGGTAGATTAGTGTGTAAACCCAAGTGGGTTTCCATGATACGTTGCTTTTGAATATGATATGATTGTTCATTTCTCTTCTTATTATTTCTCTCTAATAAAGTTAACATGGTATCAAAGCAGGCTGTATTATGGACTGTTAGTTGTGATTCTTGTTTGTCAAGAAGCCCAGTCTTGAAGCGCATTTCTGCATGTACCGCCACCGATGGTTTGTGTAGGGATCTCTTCAGTAGGGGATCTTGCGCATCGTCCGTTGCATCTCTGTATGTCGTTGGGGCAAGGATTCCTCAGGTGAGGAACACTGTGATTGTGCCATTTTTAGATCTCATCTCTGCTGAATCTCGTTGATTCAGAAGCAAAGGCCACCAGACAAACTTCTTTCGTTGACGCAGAGAGTAACATTTCTCAGTAAGAGAAGGAAGCGTTACGGTCTTGAAAGGTTCTTGTTCAAATTCCCTCTCCTTCTTCAATCTTGGTGTTTCTTTATTCTTTTCCTTCTGACTGCATCAATGGGTAAAGAGGATCATTCCACCTCATCTCCGGTCGTTGATTTTTCTCAATGTTCAATCTTATCGCCATCGAAGCTCCGATCTGCCTTCATGTTCCAATTTCTTGAAACCCCAATCACATTCATCCTCAACTGTGTCGTTCTTTTCTTTGTCTCGCTTCCGCACGATGCTTTCTCCGCCAAGAACTCTGGGGTCAATGCCCGTGCTCTCAAGGACAAACTTGAGCTAAAACCAATTGAAGATGGATCAGTTAGCTATACAGCATTAGAGAGAAAAGCTGAGTTATACGATAAGTTGGTGAAGGGAGAATTATCTGATGAAGAGGATAAAGAAAAGTATTGTTCGAGGCAGTTGGCAAAAATGGATTGAGTTGGTATATTACAGAGTGGTCATCCGTCCTGGAAATGAGTGCTTACATTCTTGGTGTCCTTCTTCCTCTTTTTGTTACTATACTATTCCGGAACTCCAAGAATGGGAAAAGACGTGGTGTCCCCGCCGATGTTGGTGGTGAACGTGGGCTTGCAATTCGGAATCATCGGTTTCCTTCCCCGGTCAGTTCGGCATGGGAAGGTGTAACGACTCTTGCAGAACTTTTTGAGCTCGCTTGTAAGCAGCATCGAGATAGATTTTTGCTTGGGACCCGAAAATTGATCTCGAGGGAGGTTGAAATAACTGAAGATGGAAGATCTTTTGAGAAGCTGTCATTGGGAGACTATGAATGGTTGACATATGGGAAAACATTCGAGGCTATCTGTAACTTCTCCTCTGGACTTACAAAGATTGGGCATGTAAAAGAAGAACGAGCCGCAATCTTTGCTGACACAAGGGAAGAATGGTTTATTGCACTACAGGCTTGCTTTAGGCGCACTATTACCGTTGTTACTATATATGCATCACTGGGAGATGAAGCTTTATGTCACTCGTTAAATGAGACAGAGGTGACGACAGTAATTTGTGCGCAAAAAGAATTGAGGAAATTGGTACACATAAGCGGACAACTTGACACAGTTAAACGGGTGATATGCATGGATGATGATATCACCTCTGACACCTCAGCTGCTGAGCATGGCTGGACAATCACTTCCTTTGCCAATGTTGAGAGACTAGGTAGAGAAAATCCGGTTGATGCTGATTTACCTTTTTCGGCAGATGTTGCAGTTATAATGTACACAAGTGGAAGTACCGAATTGCCCAAGGGAGTGATGATGACACACGGTAATGTCTTGGCAACAGTCTCTGCTGTCATGACAATTGTTCCTGACCTTGGGAATAAGGACATTTACCTAGCATACTTACCAATGGCTCATATTCTTGAATTAGCCGCTGAGAATTTGATTGCAGCTGTTGGAAGTGCCATAGGATATGGATCTCCTTTGACTCTAACTGATACATCAAGCAAGATAAAAAGGGGAACAAAGGGGGATGCCACTAAATTGATGCCAACTTTAATGGCAGCTGTACCAGCAATTCTTGATCGCGTTCGTGATGGAGTGCTTAAGAAGGAAAAATACAGCGCCAAAATTCATCAATGGTGCAGCGTTGATGTATCTGGCTGCATTTTATTGTAATGCAAGATCATGGCCTGAAAGACAGAATAAAAAAAAGAGGAGGATCCAATTCATGGAAAAGAGTATGAAGAAGCTTAACTTCAAAAAAAGGAGATGATGAATATTCAATGGATGAAGCAGGAGTCCAAGCAAAGGCATGTGATCAATAGGAATAATCCCTCTGTTGAAGTTTGAAGTGGGTTATCCACTAACATCAAAGATAATAGCTTGGTTACTGTCATAAGAAAATGAAGAATGTTATATAGATACCTTGATATTTTGTAAAATGAAAATAATTTTGGTTTAATTCACCTTATTCCCTTGTGTATTGTGTTGGCAAGTTGAACACCTAGAGTTAAGGGGTGTCAACTTGAGCGGGGGTGTTAGAAGGTTGAATTAATTAGGTGATTAGTGTTAATCACTTGGTTACTAGATGACCCTAAGTCTATATAAAGGGTCCTAGTCTATTGGTTAAGTGTGTGAGATTATGTAATCTTCATCATAGTGAAGGAGAGGGTAACTTGGGTCTCTCCTCAAAGTCCCCAAGTGGGGTTGGTTCATCTCCCTCAAGTGAGGGTAGATTAGTGTGTAAACCCAAGTGGGTTTCCATGATATGTTGCTTTTGAATATGATATGATTGTTCATTTCTCTTCTTATTATTTCTCTCTAATAAAGTTAACAAACAATACAAAAGAATGGTATTTGAATTGTTGATATGGCCAATGAAGCGAAATAATGCATTTCTAGGGGCATGTTGCCGTCGCATAAAACTCAGCATCTGACGGTCATTCTGGCAAGACGAGGCGAGAAGCACTAGTAGAGAAAGAGAGAATTTGACAATTTGAACAAAACAAAAGGCAGCAAGCATCACAGAATTCTTCAGCCACACATGTTACAAAGGGCATAGCTCCCTTCATCAATGGCTGACATGATATTCACCATGATTACAATTTTCTGCATTCAAAAACATCATGCTAAGCAGCTAGCAAGTTGATGATTTTTCCAGCACCACCCTATTATGATATGCAAATGGCAGAAAGACTGCAGTCATTTCATTTGAAATTAAGGGAAGACAAAAGAGGTGCAGCCCCGTCCAGAAAAGCACAGTAAAAATCACATCACAAACCCTCCAATTTTGGGTCTTTTGTGTGTCTGTGTGTGCCCAACAGCAATCTGCAATTAACAAGGCCAATAACCATACCAAGGAGTGTGAAGGGACAATATAGTAATATCAGCCCCAAGGGAGACCTTATCACCATTGTCAACTTTATCAGTGCATCCCTTCACGTTATCAACTGAACCACCATAAACCTTGATCCCAGGAATCAGCTGCTTTATCTTATCATTTCCACCAGCATGATCCCTGATAAATAATAACATCAAAATGAGAAATTGCGTCCACTAAGGTTCTGAATCTCTCTTCATTCACCCAAGTATACAACAACAACAACAACATCAACAAAGCCTTATCCCATTAAATGGAGTCGGCTACATAGATCATACGACGCCATTGTGCTCAATCAAAAACTGAACCCTTGGTTAAGATTCACCCAAGTATAATTAAAAGAAAATTCATATATGACTCAAAATGCTACACGCGGCAGAACAACTGAGAAGATAACTAATAGAAGCTAATATAAGCAACAGCTTGAGCTTAACAACTAAAATCCATAAAACAGATCAAACCTAAGACAATAAATGAACATTTTAAGGGTTTAAACGGTCACTTCGACAATTTTGGCGGAGCCAATTTAACCAAGTTTGTTCTTAGGTACTTAATTCCTTGAAATAATTGCGGATTCGACTTCGGGCATTGTTGCTACAAATCGATAATTAGTTCCCGCAGTAGACGCTTAATTTCCGGAGCCAATTAAACAGCCTAATCAAATTATATCCACTGAAATTTAAGACTCATACAAATCCCCGACAAAATATCCATGATCCAGTATGGAATAAGAAGGATATATGCTCAGCTGGAGAGATGTTTGTTCTTAAAAAAGGCAACAACAAAAAAAAGTTGCATTACCAGTGATGGTGCGTGGTGAGGACGAGCTTGATATCGACTCCATGCAAGTTAGCAACTTCAAGAACCTTCTCAGGTTCTACAGGATCCACTACTGCACCTTCTTTGGTACTCACGTCAACAATCCTGGAAAACCCAGTTCAAATATTGACAGGGAAAAACTAAATAAAAAATATATTTGAGAACCTTGAAAAACAGGAACTGAAAGCGGTGTGTATATTTATTTAATCAGGATTGGAGACACTAATGGGAAACTGGATGGCGTATTGAATTGGACTTACAGGTACGAATAATTGTCTTCAAGGCAAGGGACGTGATAGATTTTCATAGTGTTTTCGCAGGAATTGTACAAAAACCCAGCTTCGGCCTTATGGTTCTCAATGTCAGCAGCAATGGAAGTGAGGCGAGCAGGCGGTGGAAGTGGAACCGTGGAAGGAATGACCGCCTGGCGCCTGTGGGGTGTGAAACTTGACATTCTTTCGACACGTGAGCACTCCGTAAAATCAGTAAAATGACATTTTGGGACATCTTAAAATCATTAATTACACTTAGTCCATGAATTCTAAAAATTTCAGAAAATAACCAATGTCTTTGATAACCTTCGTCTTTCCATGAAATTTGTCCTTAAATGTAATCAATACTCTTACAAACTCCTAAATTTATTTTTTATACATATACATCAATATCTTAATATATTAATTGACAGTAATCTTTTATAGATATATCATATATATATATGTATTGTAATTCTTTTATTATATAATAGTATGTACTATATTTTAATTATAAAGATTAGTTAATTTTTTTAAATAAATTTATAAAATTAAATAAATTAATTTATTATAACTAATATAAAAATTAATTAATTAATTAATTAATTAATTTAAATATATTAAAAAATATATAATATAAATTTAATTTAAAGATAATATTTTATTATAATTAATTTGTTAATTTTTTAAATTTATTTTAAAAACTTAACTAATTATCATCAGATATAATATTTTGTAAATTCATGTCATTTTTTACATTGAATTGAGCGGGTCGCCCAAAATGACCTGTATAACCTGATGTTCAAAGCTTGGGCTTAGCCAAGCCCATCCATGAAAATCCATGGTTCGAAAGCCCTAAAACATAAAAAAGATTAAAAAAATGATAAAAAGAGAAAAAGAGCAGCAGCTACATAAATATATTCTTAGGGTTTTCCCCTCCTCCTTCGAATACAACGCGTTTTCGCCATGGGGAGGAGTAAGCGCCTATCTGCCTCTTGAACGTTCATATTCTTATCGATCTTGATTTCAATGTTCCCATATGCTATGTGAATTTGTCTGAATTGTTTCCCATAATTTTTTGATTGTTATAGTGGTGCTGGTAGAAACGATATAAATGCGTCCGTGGTCCCGGTCTTGTAAGCCTTTAAAGTAGTCGACATTTCTTGCTTTGCTTGGAAATTTTCATTTGGATCTGGGAATATTAACGTTTTTCCGGGATACCCAGAGTCTTTTGGCATTTTTCTTGATGGAAGTATGCTTGAGACAGCTTTCAGCGAAATTGCGCCATATTTAGCTGTTCTAAGCCAATAAAAAATGCACCATTTTTATATTAGAAGGGGCTGATAATGAGGAAGACTTGAAGCTCCTCTAGCCAGCCTGCCTAGCTGGAATAAGGAGAACTTGGAACGACAAAAGGGGTTATTGATTTTCATCAAATATAAGAATGGGATGATAAATTGCTTTCGTTTAGTTGCTATTTCTTATGCTTATTGCAGTCTGCTATTTTTGATGGTTTTGTGCCATATATCGTTTAGTTGCTGCAGTTCGTTGTTATTGGTGTAGATGATTGTGGAATGAAATTGGTTTTGCTTTTGAATGATTTAATTTTGTTGTGATGGCAATGTAAAATTATGTAGGACCTGCAAGGTGTTATCGTCAAATAAAAAACAAGCCTTACCCTAAATCACGCTTTTGCCGTGGTGTTCCTGATCCCAAGATCAGAATTTATGATGTTGGAATGAAGAAGAAAGGGGTTGATGAGTTTCCTTTCTGCGTCCATCTTGTTAGCTGGGAGAAGGAAAATGTTTCAAGTGAAGCACTGGAAGCTGCTAGGATTGCTTGCAACAAATATATGGCCAAATTTGCTGGAAAGGATGCCTTCCATTTGAGAGTTAGGGTTCATCCATTCCATGTTCTTAGGATCAACAAAATGCTTTCATGTGCCGGAGCTGATAGGCTCCAGACAGGGATGAGAGGTGCATTTGGAAAGCCACAAGGTACCTGTGCTAGAGTTGCCATTGGTCAGGTCCTTCTTTCTGTCCGTTGCAAGGATAGCAACAGCCATCATGCCCAGGAAGCTCTCCGTCGTGCTAAGTTTAAGTTCCCTGGTCGTCAAAAGATCATAGTTAGTAGGAAGTGGTATGTATTTATTTTATTGACACGAGAATTTCTCCTGACTGTAGATGTTTTTTTCAAGAATTATGATATGATTGATTCCTTTTATCCTTCCAAGATGCTTTGTTTAGAATTAGTCAACTATATATCAAATAATTTATTAATTGTTTGATTTGTCGGATGAATCTTGTGGCTTGTGGGTTTGAGGTCTTGATTTGGTTTTCTTATGTTGAGATTGAGATCTTTATTTTTTAGTATATTGAGATCTTCTGTGTTTGAATTAACAGTAATTTAACTGTTTTAACTGCTTCCTCAGGGGTTTCACCAAGTTTAACCGAACAGACTACTTGAAGTTTAAGTCAGAGAACAGGATCATGCCAGATGGTGTTAATGCAAAGGTAATGAATGTGAAATCAAATATTCACGTCGTCATGACTTTTGTTGAAACTTAATGGCATATAGTTCTGGACTTAAGTTTTGTTAACTTTGAAATTGGTGTATGTTAATGATGGTAAAAAGTCTTACTCCATCTTAATTATAAAAGCTAGTTGATTTTTTTAGATAGATATAGGAAGCTAAATAAATCTTTTAATTGTAATTAATATAAGAACTAGTTGACTAATTTTGGTAGATCTAAGTGTGAACAATATGAATTCATAATGAGGGGTTGGATTTAGATTGGGTTAGATCTCTTAAAAAAAGTCAACTAACTATTATAATTAAAACTGGAGGAAATAGTTGGGAATGGGTTGGAGGGGTTGGATTTAGATTGGGTTAGATCTCTTAAAAAAAAGTCAACTAACTATTATAATTAAAACTGGAGGAAATAGTTGGGAATGGGTTGGAGCATATTTTTGCCTAGTGTTGCCTTATTTATTCATTTAATCAGATTTTCTCCTTAAGTTGAGCTCAGGTAAATAAAACGGATATTGTGACTAATCAGTTCCTCGTGCATTTTGCAGCTTCTTGGATGCCATGGACCTTTGGCTAACCGTCAACCTGGAAGGGCTTTCCTGTCCTCTGCAACTGCTTAGGTAGTCTGTTACAAGACGTAAGTGGGTTTAGTAGTCTGGACCACAGTAGTTTTGGCAACCTGGATGATTTTTATTTTGCTGGAAAAATTTGAGTTTATTTATGATGCATATTGTACTAAACTAAGTCTTATCGTGTTTGTTTGTGCTGGCCGTCTCTAATATAATGAACTTTTTGAAAATGTTATGTTCATTTGTGGTTCCACTTTTTCGTTTATGTATGCTTGGTTTTCTTCTAAATTAAGGTTTTAAAAAAAATTTTGACTCAAATTTTAGTTTGGATAAATTTTAAAATAAACAGCTTTATTTGTCTGAAGGTTTAAGCTATAGTTTAAAAATATAGTTTTAGATAAATTTTTAAAAATAATTTTTAGAATAGGACGAATGAACTATTTAATTATTATTTTATTTTTATTTATTTTGCTGCTTATGTATCAAACTGTATCAAACGTCGTCCACGTCTTTTCTGCAGCTCCTTGTTGTCTGATTGTCGCCTGCAATCAACAAGGAGGTTGAGCGTCGGCGGAAGGAGAGGAGGAAGAATGTGAACAGTGTAAAAGGAAATGGAAAGATCTTATTGATATGCACAGTAGAATTTTTTCTTACTATATATTTTGTTTTAGTAATTTATCCATTATAAAATTTATTTTAGTAATAAGTATTTAAATATTTATTTATTCAGATGGCATATATGGCAAATCGATGAGCAACCGGTTAACTATTAAATGTCTTAAAGTTCAATATTTCTAAATCTTAAACGGAAAGGCAAATGTCGTGACCAACGTTTATCTATGATATTAATGTTAATTTGAGTTGCAAGTACAATTGACTGTCTACAGTGATTATTAATTTGTTACAAATTAGTAGAAATTTTTAGATAAATTAAAAAAATTAAAAAAAATTAACTAATTATAATTAAATTTAATTTATTAAGATGAATTTATATTATATGAGATAGTAATTATTGATTTGATAACCAGATGATTTAATAATTAGATAGACTAATCAATATCTAATTTAGATGGTTTTGTAATTTTAATGAGTGCCCTTTTCTGATTTTCGGGGCCTAATATATGAATCAACACACCTTTATAAACAAGATGTTTGAACATAGCAGGATTTTATAAGATCAAGACTTTCACCTAGTTGCATTAATCTTTGATGATGACGAAAATAAATGATTGAATCAGACCGAACACGATGGGAGCTAAAATTTTCGTGAGCAACAACATATGACCTAGGCAAGGTGACAGGAACTATGGGCAGGAAAGAATACCCAGTATTACAAACACACGCTCACATACATGCATATACATACAGATATATATATATATATCCCTCTTCCTACCTATATTTTGCCTACAATTGTTTGTCAAGAGAAGAAAAATATTATTCGCAGGTCTGGCCATGTCACGCACGATGATAATTGTGCCAAGTTAATTTGTCACGTTCCAGACTTCCAGTAAATGAGGCATTAGCCCACAAGAACATTGCTTTTCAGGGTATTAGTACGCAATGAAATTCATTCTCACATTTGTCTTTGATGCTTGTCCTCAAATATTGGAGATATCTAAGATTCCTTTCCTTTTCCAAGAGATATAGAACAGCCATGTAATGTTGCCAGTATGCTCGACCAAGCTCACTTAAAATAATATGCCTTCATATACCGCAATTTTTAAACTTCTAAACGATATAACTTCTCCCATGTATCAAAGACCTCTCCTAGGAACAGTCGAAACCGTGAGTTTCTATGCCTCTTTCTGCTTTTCCTAAGAAACAGTGTTTACAATGTTTCAGGTCCTTTCGTATAAACTCAACACGTCCCCGCTGTTTCTCTTTACACACACTTCCCATCACACAATGGACACGGGCCAAGGTGTGTTCTCAGCTCTTGACAATGCCAAGACACAGAACTACCACTTCAAGGCAATCGTGATAGCTGGGATGGGATTCTTCACTGATGCATATGATCTCTTTTGCATCACTGCTGTGATCAAACTCATAGGCCGCCTCTATTACTTCGACCCCTCCACTCATAACCCAGGAAAACTTCCTCCGCAAGTAAACAACGCCATAACTGGCGCCGCCTTGTGCGGGACCCTAGCGGGGCAGCTCTTCTTTGGCTGGTTAGGTGACAAGCTTGGCAGAAAAAAAGTGTATGGGATCACCCTTGTCACTATGGTAGGATGTGCCTTGTGCTCAGGGCTTTCCTTTGGATCCACTTCAAAAAGTGTGATCACTACTCTTTGCTTCTTCAGGTTTTGGTTGGGATTTGGCATTGGAGGAGACTACCCTTTATCAGCCGTTATAATGTCTGAATATGCCAATCAGAAAACTAGAGGAGGGTTTGTTGCTGCTGTTTTTGCAATGCAAGGGGTGGGCATATTGGTTGCTGGAGTTGTAGCCATGGTTGTCTCCAAATTGTTCTTGGCAGCCTACCCTGCTTCTCAGTTTGCAGTTGATCCTGTAATGTCTACTCAACCAGAGGGCGATTTTGTTTGGCGGATTGTGCTCATGTTCGGGGCGATCCCGGCAGCTCTAACCTTTTACTGGAGAATCAAAATGCCAGAAACTGCTAGGTACACTGCACTGGTGGAAGGTGATCTCAAGAAGACTGCTTGGGATATGGCCAAAGTTCTTCAAAAGGACATACCTGTTCAAGATTCAAGTTCCAGGTCTGTTAATGTAAACCCAACTCCCTCTTATGGATTCCTGTCCTCAAAGTTTCTTGAGAGACATGGGCTTCACCTTCTTGGTACTACTAGCACATGGTTCTTGCTGGATATTGCATTCTATAGTCTTCAACTCGCACAGAAAGATTTATTATCAACTAGTGGGCTCGTACACAAGGCATCAACCATGAATGCTATACAAGAGGTGTTTCAAATCTCCAGGGCTATGTTTGTGGTGGCCTTGTTTGCCACAGTTCCTGGATACTGGTTCACGGTGTTTTTTATTGACAAAATTGGAAGGTACATAATCCAGCTCGGAGGCTTCCTTCTGATGTCTATTTTTATGTTCATTCTTGGAAACAATTACGAAGAATACAGGGGGGAAAATAATGATTGTCCACAAGGGTACAAGCTCGAGTATTGTAATGGAAATCCTAAGATGTTTGCTATACTTTTTGGACTCACCCTCTTCTTTGCTAACTTTGGCCCCAATAGCACAACATTTATAGTGTCTGCAGAGCTATTCCCAGCTCGATTTCGTTCAACATGCCATGGAATCTCAGCAGCCGCGGGAAAAGCCGGCGCCATCATTGGTGCATTTGTGGTGCAAAGATACACAAGTGATAACTCAGCAAGAATGACACGAAAGGCAATTATGGCCCTTTCGGTTGTCAACATGGTTGGATTCTTTTTCACCTTCTTGGTTCCAGAAACAAAAGGCCGATCGCTGGAAGATATCTCAGAAGTTAAGGAACTCGAGGAAAATAATCGTGTAAATGATTCGCATGAGAAAGCAGATGAGGAAGGGGAAACAAGAAGCAAGAGTGTTGATAAACCTAAGCCTCCAGTTGAAACCGTAAGTGTTTGATTCCTTTGTATACAGTCCCCATCCTGAGAACCATCGTCGTCAATAGAATAAGAGGAAGAACCAAGAAAAACGGTACTTGTCGCAGCAATCTCTTGGCACTTTTCCCAGTTATGCGTATCAAATAAAGATCTTCCTATGTAATATAGCTATTCAGGAAGAACCAAATAAATCATGCTTGTTCTTGTAACTTCTACAGTAAGTACTTCTTTGTTGTCTGTTGTATAAAGTTCTTCCTTTCTTGCACTAATGGAAGAACAAATATAATAATGTTTGTTTTTGAAAGCTTTCACCATAAGCTTTTCTGTGTTAGTTTATGTATTTAAATTTTAGTTGCTTCCTTGTTAAACATCAAATATCTTCACAAAAGGGACTAGAGTGCCCAATCGAACCCATTGAAGGGGTTGTCATTGAATTTGGGAGTGACAACAGGAGAATCCAGCAGAGGCATATTAGTCCACCGATCCTCAAAGTTAGAAACACAATGATTCCCAGCAACTTCTGGGGCAAAGCTGGGCCTAATTTCCCGAGCTTCTAATTTCTTCCAATTAATTGACTTAAACCACTTGTGGCTCTTAATCAACTCGCTACCGCTTGGTTCGTATAGAACAGTGGAAATTACAACAATTCCATCAAAAAGTTCGGATACCCAATGAATGCAAATCCAAGCTGAAGAAAAATGAAAAAGTACAAATAGATAGCATGTTTTCTCATAAAAGAACCCATCAATATCAGATGATAAAACGCCATTCTTCCAACAAAAACTTGAGCTCAGATAATAAACTAACTAAAAGAATAAAATTAAAATATATTATCTTGTAGGTTCGTAATTGAAAACAAGCTGGCACCAACCTATCTTAACAAACAAACACTAACAATCATAAACGAGCGCCTGAAGATCATAGATAACTAACTAACAAGCATAAGATGGTCAAGCAAAAGTTTTCGGACAAAGTCAAGCCAAAGATTTAACAAAGATCATGGATAACGAACAAAGATTTATTCTTTCCAACACGAATTAAATGTTAGTCCGAATGATGAATAATACAAGACAAGTAGGCAGGCTCGGATCCCAAAATGGAAACAAAAACATCAAGCGCGGAATAGAAACTATTTGAACCAGAAGCATAGAAAAAGAAAAACGAAAGAAATGAGTGAAACAGGGTGGATTGCTGACGTTGAGGAGAATGCAGGAAAGGCGAGAGGGAGGAAGGTTGGCGGCATATGGAAAACAAAATGGCAATGTGCGGCCTTTTTGTATGGCAGAATAACTAAAAAACTAAAATAACGGTGGCTTTTCGCGGCATGCATGTGTGGGGCACGCCAATCAAGAATAACTTGCACGATGGAATGATTAGCTGTTACGCGATTTACGTAATGTATTATGATTCCAAGACATGGACCGATTGTTATTCATTAAGTCGTATATCTCTTGCGTTACGTTAAAAATAGAGTTAGATGGTGTGGAATAAGTTATAAATTATAAAATTAAGTAATTATATATTATCAAATATTGTGTCTCCCCGAAATAAGCAGTTAAAATGGTACTATTAAGATTCTGGTAGACGTACATAACAAAATGCTTACTAAGAAAACGTTCATAATAAAATTAGATACAAGCATGGAGGGAGGTATAATAAAAGCATGGAGGGAGGGCTAGGCGCAGGCAGATGCAAGGTCAAAAGCAGCAGCTTTAACAAGGAAGCCCAAGAGGAGGAAAGGAGCGGAGAAGAAGGGGCTATGGTCAGTGTCCAGTTCGTACACAATAGATGGCGGCCATCTCTTGATCATGGCCTCTTGTTGCTCTGGCTTCAACACCTTGTCTTGCATTGTCTTTATGAACACTCGCGGTACCTTCTCCACTTCATCCGCTTCTTCCTCCGTGAATCGCGCGCTCGTCAATGCCTGAACTGGCCCTGGCCTCAACAGCATCTCAGCTAACGTCGAATCCTGCGTCCCAACCAACATTTCTTTGCATTGGTTAGATCAGATCTATCTCCCTACTTACTCGCTTTTTTTCTGATTTTGTTTTTCATTTGTTCTTCTAGATTTTTCCACTTCTCTAAATTACTACCCCATTCTGGATTGTTTGCTACCGTTGCTTGCCTTTTCGGTAAAATTCCTTTTTTTTTTATTCTTTTCGTTGGAAAACTACGTAAAAAAAAGTAAACTTAATCACTGTGCATTAAAAAATTGAAACCAAGCCCACTTGTTCTTCTAGCTTTTTTATTGGCTTTTCTTTTTCAATCATAAAATGCGGTTTCCTCTTCTTTCTATAGATCAACATAGCTGGCTTGGCCGCTTGCTACAAATGGTCCTACATGTGGCCAAAAAGCAAAGGTTGAAATTGAGGTATTTGTCATGTGGATTATATTTGCCAGTTTTATGGAGTTGGCATGTATATCTAATTATTTTCTTGGACCTTTTACCGGGAGAACTATCACTATACCTCATAAGGGCTCAAAGGGTAGATGATTTTGCGTTGAAATTCTTTCTTGACCAAAACACTGGTTGGAGGCTTATCCTGTCCCTGTCCAAATCCAAGCTCGAACACATCCCCAAACTCAGATAAGTCGGGTTCCCCCTGTTTCACGCAGATAACAAACTCTTTTTCATTATAATTAAGGCACAAAAAGTTAGCAACACGCCCATCATAAAAGGCAAGCCATTAGGTTGACTAATAAGTCTTTCTTGTTCAATCATTGGAGGAGGTATGTTGATGATTGAGCAGTTATAATTTACTATTGCCTAATAATGACAAAGTAAAAAAGATAAAATTGCGGAACATGGCTGTCGGATGACACCCGTTCAAGTTGAAAGGAGAAAAAGCGATAGATTTGACACTCTTGTGTCCAAACGAGACAACATGGATATGGAAGATGTTTGTAATGATTAATACACGAAGATTGCTATGTTGTGGTCCTGTGGGATTTACTGGCGCAAGTTCATCGATAAGAATGCTCCGGAAGTGGAAGTTTACTAAATTGAAAGAAGCCATTATGATTATGAGTGAGGTGAAGTAGATTTGCTCGTGCACATTCCAGGCTCTTAGTAAAACGGATTGGAAAGTTTTGCACCTGTTTTTCTCTGTTTGGGCTATTAGGTAGGGGGAAAATGGTTACACATGCAGCATACCTATCTTGTTGACCTTTATAAAATTATGACTAGAGTACTCAATGGTAAAAAGGTAGGAAAAACTAAACCTTAATGCAACCAAACTAAGTGAACAGCTAAAAAATAAGAATTGTCAAAAAAAGCAGAGAAAATAGATATATATCCCTATTGTTTCTCTCTGTTTTTTCTTTTTTTAATTTTCCTTTTCTGCTCAAATTTCCTCCATTGCTGAACGGCTGCTAATTTGTTTGTGTAAGGAACTATCTCACAAAACATGTGGCAGAGTAGGCGAATGCATAATGGTGGTGAGCCTTAGAATTTCAAGAACTAATTTGTCTGTGAAGACAGTGAGAAACCAATTATTGTAACAGGCTATCAACGTCATCCTTGCTGGATTCATTGAAAACTAAGACAATATGCATCATCAATGGAAGCCAATATACATCCCTATGTTATACACTTACCAGTCACCCCCAAGTTTATGGTCACTCACCGTAAACTTGGCAATTCTATTACCCACTCACCCTGTGTGCAAATATTTATTCTTGTTAATCTTAAAATGAAGCCATGCATGACACATCGAATACATTCTTTAAGATAGTAATTTATAAGAAGGAGATTCAAAGTTGAAGCAAAAGTGACACAACATATTTAATGAAAATTACTCACGTCTTTGTGATCTTCATCTGTCCAGAATCCCAACTTGAGCATGGTTGCTGCTACATAGACTGCCAAACGAATCTTCTTGGGAAACTTGTGACTTGCTTGTGTAATGCTCAACCCTCCTGCGCTATGTCCCACAAGTATCACCTGTAGGACATCACCAATATGGTGTCAGAAGTGAAACTTAGCCTCTATAGTTTACATATGGATGAGATTTAGATGAAGTTCCTTGAGTATTTGTTATCAAATTCACGATGAAACACGGGAAGTGTGATGAAAGTTTTTGGAAATAGTTATCCAACTGTAAAAAAATATCGACTTGTCATGTTTTTATCAGAGAACCTGATAGAAAACACCTAAAAATTATACAGAAGTATTTGGTCTTGCATATAAGTTCTCATTTAAGCTGATGAAAGAGACAGATAGAGAGATGGAATATGGGAGACAAGGGAAAACCTTTTCGTTTTCAGGCAGAGCAGACATGAGATCCATAAGAGGTTTGTTGTAATCATCAAAAGAAAGAACAGAATCAGCTTCAGTTCGATCAATCCCAGAACCTTTGAGGTTTACACAGGAAACCTTGTAGTCGGATTTCTCCATTAGACACCGGATTTTGTACCAGCACCAGCTTCCTCCTCCTACGCCATGTACCAGCACAAAGTGCTGCTTCAGGGGAATAGTTCCTCTAAGGTCAGCCCCATCATCTCTTACAGCCATGACTTTCTCTGCCTTCAACAACTTATTAAACTTTATCACTTTTGCTTTGATAAATGGTGGGCTAAGCTTATGCGTAGCATATATAGGAGTGGGAATAGTCCTATGGTGTCATGATGGTAGCCTTTTAACTCTCTCTTTGTTAGTCATTTCTATTGGAATATTCATTGGTTAATGATATCTTTATTGGGGATGATGTCATTTCCATTTCAATATCTTTGAAAATATCAAAAATTCAAAGTAGACAGCTGTGGTTGATAACACAGTCTGGCTCTGGCATATCACTAGCTTATGATGCACTCGGTGGAGGATTGGACTTTTATGAAGTGCTTTAGAAGCCTACAATGCCGTGTGTAAGACCAAGTAGGCTAGTACAGGAACGGGAATTAGGAATAAAGAATTAACAAGTCAAAATCAAAGAAAATTATCCTATCCTAGAAAGTTACGGCTTTAGTGCCAGTATATAATATATAATGCAGTTTTAATTAATGGGTGATCTTCTTGGTCAATACACAAAATATGCAGAAGAGAACTCTGGTTCCATGAAGAAAGTTTCTGATGTTCATGAATAATGTTTATTAATACATGGAGAAAGTTATGAACCTTTTTGATGTAACAGGGAAAAAATGGATTAAGAGATAAGGAGGAGGTTCATGGTTGAATAATCGTAAGTAATCTAATATAATTACTGTAGAGGAGAAAGCCAAAGAAAAAGTTGCGGAAGCAGAAAAGAGAAAAGAATATGAAGGTCATGTCATGTGGCCATGTGAATGGGCAGGAGATAAATACCCTCACGATCATGTGGCTGTCAACATCCGCTGGAGGAATTTTGTGTTCGCCATTATAGATAAGCCCTAAATCCAAAGGTCAAGTAATCAAAATGTTGCGATTTCTTAGAAAAGTTATTAATAAAGGTCGAATATTTCAAAAGCGTGCGCTTTCTATTACTAGTAGTAATGGGTTTATGGCTTTTCATCTTTTATAGCATTTTTTTATCAGTTAAAATATTCAAGATTAAATATAAATTATAAAATCTATTAGAAATCATAATCTTCACAAATTGAAAACAGTATTATATTATATAGATGCATGGGACCCTACCTCATTTTAGGAATTTCCTGAATACTCAAGGAAATTATTGAAGCATATTGTAAGGAAATAAAATGAGAGCTGATCTGATGCATTCGCGTCCACATGACAGATTAAATTTGTGCCAGGGAACAGAATTTAAAACTCAGTTGCTCTGTTTAGAATAAGGCTTTTATGAATCAGTACAAGTTGCTTTCTCATGTTGAGGATTTCATTCTGGGGGCTGATTAATTATTCACGATCATAATATATATATGTATATATATATAGCATTGGTCGTTACTATTCGTGAGTTTCTATGGGGAGAAAATGACGATAATGAACTGCCAAAATAAAATAGCCAGTGATTTCCTGAATCAGCCTCTTCTGCTTGGATTGTATATACATACACCTGTCAGTGTCTCCGAGCACTTTGCAATGGAGAAAACGACAATAACTAAAGATAAGATTCAATGGACTGAGTTTTATATGCATTCTTGGTGTTTTATTTTTCCAATAACATGTCTGTATCCTGCAAGTCACTCAAATGCGTAGTGACTTAAGGGCAATTCTTATGAATTATGATGCAAATTTGACGCGTGAAATTGTGTGTGGAAGAAGATTCCATTATCTGGGGTTATATTTGAAGCGTTCAAATTCAGATCCAAAAAGTCAAGCAAGATAGCTTGCTACTAGGAATTGATCTCCCACTTCCGCACCCCCCAACCTCATCAATTTTTTACTTGTTTAATGTTCCATTTTCCCATCACCCCCGTTGCTTGCTGCACATCCAAAGGATGGTTTTGGTAGTACAACGTTCTCATTTTCTTTGACCAAAACTACATGGGAAAAAAGATCACACCTAAGCAATGAAATATTATAGTTTTAGAATTTATAACCATCTTTCTCAACATAAATAATTTTTTTTTATAAAAATGAGATTGAAATCTAAAGAGATCTAATAAAATTTTATAATATTAGATTAATTTAACGTTGATGTTAAAATATTCTATTTACTTGCACATGTATACTCGCACATTTCTCACCCATGTGGGGACTAAACCCATAGTCAAGCAATGATCTCCCACTTCCGCACCCCCAACCTCATCAATTTTTCACTTGTTTAATGTTCCATTTTCCCATCATCCCCGTTGCTTGTAGCACATCCAAAGGATGGTTTTGGTAGTACAACGTTTTCATTTTCTTTGACCAAAACTACATGAAAAAAAAATATCACGTAAGTAATAAAATATTATAGTTTTACAATTTATAACCGCCCCTTTTAATATAAATAATTTTTTTATAAAAATAAGCTTGAGATTTAATGATATTTTATAATATTAAATTAACTCTATATTAATGTTAAAATATTCTATTTATTTACACATGCATACTCGCACATTTCTCACCCATGTGGGAACTAAACCCATGGTCAAGCGACCAAACAGCACCATTACTTTGCCACCCATTTCTATCACTAACTGTTTAGCTATTTTTATGGCTATAATAATGCCACTGTTGTGGAAATATTGGGAAAAGTGCTTGTGCATTATTCAAAGACCGTACATTGTTAGCCATGAGAGGCAGCGAAGGCCATGTTTGGTTGTCCCACACTCTGTTTTTACATCACCCCACTTCCACCATTCCTTTAATACCTACACTATATGTAAAGATAAAGTGCATTCTTCTCTACATACACATACCAAAGAGCGAGAGACCTTTGCTGATGTCGCATTACAGTAAACATTAACCAGCACCTTCTAAGGCTTACGATGGATTACCTATGAACCTCTATAACTATTAATCATCACACTTAACTTTGGTTAATGATTAAAAGAATATTGTTACAATTTAAAAATTTTAAAAAAATATGATTCTTAAAAAAAAATTTGGATATCTAAATACTAATACTCCTGAATAAAAAAATTTAAAATAATTTTATACCTTAACACACAACTTTATGTAAGACCTTGATATGTAGTGTATTACTTTTCGAATTTAAGTTTTCATTAGTGCAATAATTCGCGAATAAATAATAAATTTTAATTAATGCATTGATAATTTTTTTCCTTGTATTTTTTTTTTGAACTGAATGATATTTTTCTTGTATTGCATCAACCAATACGAGAGACCCAAATTTTTATGAGTTTTGAGTTGTTGATTGAATGACTAGGTGGATTTATCGTTAGCACGTGATTGCTTGCGTGGAGTTGAGACTGGGGAGTATAGGGTCTAAATCATCTACCATCTATTGATTCTTTCTAAACTTATTAGAGAAGATCCACTCATCAAGTTTTTATTGTTTAATTTAACAATTTAGTCATTTTTTTAATTTAATTATAAACAATATTACCGTCAGTGGCCAAATAAAAACAAGTTCTTTTTGGCCAAACAAGTAAAAACAAGTTGAAAGTTTAAATAATTTTTGTTTTTCAAAGCTTATAATTAAAAAAATAACATTAAAATCCCACTAATAATAATAGTGAATTTTCAAGGCGGAGACCTCGAGCACTGTGTAAATGACTCAAGACGATTGGCGCCTTGGCGGATTTATTGGAAATGAAGGGGAAAAAGGGCATTTTGGGGACATAAAGGAATTTACAGGAGAAAACGCGGGCTTCATGACAAACCCAAATCGAGGGGAGGCAAGTCTCCGTGTCACTGATCCTTTTCCTTTGGGCTCTGTTTTAAAGGCACCCCCACTTCGCTTTTTGCTTAATTCCAGCCTCACTCTCTCTCATCCCTCCAATCCTTTTTTCAGATCATCCCCAAAAAAAATATCACGCTTTTTATTCCTCTTTTGGGCCCCAATCTCCAAGCTTCATTTGATACTCAGAATCTGCTTTGCCATCGGCGGTTGAAGCTCAGAGCTCGTGCAGGTTCTCGAATCCACTCCGTAATTCTGTTTGTGTGAATTTTCCTTCATATAACTCCAAGTTCGAACTTTTCTTCACTATTTAGACTTCAATGTCGGCGAGTTTTTCCTTCTTGCATGGTCCGGTTGTGTATTTTGAGACGCGGTAGCTGTAGATCTGTTTCATAGTTGCTGTGTCGTAGGAAATGGTGTAATCAACACTGCTTCCTGTTTCGCTCTGGTGGTGGGTTTAGTCGTAATTTTTCAGCCTTAACGATGATTGTTTTGTTTGATGATAATAAATTACTCTAGTGCTGTATGCCATTTAAGTGTCGTCGTAATTTCGCTCATTTCAACTTTAATCCGATTAGATATAGTTGTGATGTGCAGGTCACTCAGGTCAACTAAGAAATGTATACTTACAGAGCTAGAATAGAAAGATAACTTTATAGAACTTAGTCATCGCCCGTTTTGAAGGAGTACTTTGGGGTTACAAGATTGTGCTCACAAGAACTAAGATTTTTCAGGTATTTGTTGTTTGCTCTGTTTTGTTGTGTCTAACATTTTAAACTTTTAGTAAACAGCTAGATTAACGTTGGCTACTTGTTTTAAGCCCGATGGTATTTATATTAGTTCTTGGTTTTTGCTCTGGAGAAAACAGGAAGAAGGCAATGATCACTCATTGAGCAGTTTTGTAATGTATCATATTTTTTAATACGATTTCCATTCATTTGTTCTAATAACTAGAATGTAGGTCTCATACTTTGCATAAAGTTTGTCGTGAGCTATACTATTCATAGCTGATGAATAATGTAGCTTGTTATGGATTTTATAATATTACCTGTAGATATATTAATTTGTATGACTTTATTCTTGCTAATTTTTATATTCCCATTTTATAAATCATAATAGCTTTATTTTTCTAGTGTAATGTGTGTTAATTACTCCATTCAGTCCTAAACATAAGAACTAGATGAAGAGTCTACTTTGGTCCTAAATATAAGAATATAATCCACTTTGTCTCCCAAAATTATACATTTCCCCCAAAAGTATCCCTATATGATTGATTACATATGTTAAGGGGGTTTCTATTAATGGTAGTTTAAATGCACATGATTAAAGGGAGTATTTTAGGAAAGACAACACACAATCATTACAAATAACTAACTTAATTAATTTTCTTAATCTACCTAAATTAGTTAAGTAGATTTTATATTAAGGACCGGAGGTAATAATTATTTATAGCAGCGAGTTATATAACCAAAGTTTCTGAGGCTATGAAAGGATATAGTCGGCGTTATAATCCCGTTATAATCCTTTAGGACTTGGGAATTGGTTATCTTCTCAACTCTTTTAGGTCTAATTTGTTAAAAGGACAAAGGTCACTGAACTTGCACTCTTTTTGAATTTTTATTTTAGCGCAAGGTTCTTATCAAAGACATAACCATCATAAGTGGAGATGGAAGACTCTAACAGTTCTGAATCAGTTCATGACCAAGAGACTCAGGTGGTGACTCCATATTATACTCCATACCAAAAGCAGGGATTGCAGACACCTGGCCTTCAACCAGTCAATATAGACTTGTCTCTAAACTCTGGAGGCGATAGTTATGTGACCTCTCAGAAGGAGAGCTCTGGATGCCCTTCTTCATCATCATCATCGTTATCCTCAGAAGAAGTTAATGGTCTAAAACAACAGAATCCCATGGACCAGGAAGATGACACAGATAATGTATTGCAGGCGATAAAGAACATAAGTTATGAAGAGCTACTTAGAAAATTTATTAAAAATGCGGAGGAGCTGAGTATTTCAAACTTGAAAATTCAGGTCTCAGAAAAGGAGATTATCAATTTGAAGAGTCAGATAGAGAAGCACAAGGGTCAGCTTGATCATGTTCAGAATGAATTGAAAATGAGAGAGGCTGACCTTGAATATGAAAGAGGACAGGTATTGGAGTTGCAAAGACAAACAGCTGCTTTGGAAACCCATGTTCCAGACTGTTCCAACAAGATAGCAAAGTTGATGGAAGAGTTGGAGGTAGCTAGAGAACAGCTCAAAGCATCAAATGATGAGGCTACAGGGTTACGAGGGGAAGTATTGAGGTCATGTGATGCTACTCGAGATTTGCAAGGTCAGCTTGAAGCAGCACAGGAGAATATAGCCACATTAGAAGCCCGGCTTGATTCAGGGAGAAAGCAGATTCAAGAGCTAGAAGACAGGATTATATGGCATAAAGCTAATGAAACTAAACATGAACTTGAGATGCAAAAGTTGAAGACTGAAATGCTTAGTGCCCAGGAACAGATCTCTTTGGAGAAAAATCAGCTGCAGTCTGATATAGCAACTTTATCAGAAGAAAAACTAGAGATGGACAATAGACTCGAGGAATTGGAGTCAAGAAGCAACATTTTAGAAAATAAATTAGAGGAATGTGAAGCTGAAAAGTTGAAACAGAGAGAGCTGCAGCTGCTATTGGAAGGTGAAGTCACTCTTTTGAAGGAAGAACTTGGTCAGAAGAAATATGATATAGAAGCTTTGAATAAGGAATTCGACAGGCATAAACACAAGTATGACATGCTCATGACTGAAAAAGATGAGGCCAATGCTACGATTCATAAACTTGAGGCAGAGGCGAGCTTCCGAGATGATCAGATTGAAAATAAGGAGAGAGAACTAAGCCGGTTACGAATGCAGCAGGCAGAATTGAGTTCGGAATCTGAAATTAAACTGAATCAAGTAAATGAGTTGAGACTGAAAGTGGAAGAGCTGGAGAAGCAGGTGGCCGGGCAAAACGCCGAGATCTCGGACAGAGCGGAGGAAAAGAGGGAGGCAATACGGCAACTTTGCTTTTCAATGGACCACTATAGGAATGGCTACCAGGAACTCCTTCAAGCTTTTATTGGACACAAGCGTCGTGCTGTTGTAGCCTCTTCCTGAGTCATATTTAGTTTTGTGTCATCATTATCATTCGTGTTGCAGATGCTGAAGCTTTACATGTTGTCGCCCAACATCGTATAATGTTGTCTTGTTCCCTTTCCTATAGAAGTAGATCAGACAGTTGTTTCGGGGGGTTGTGTTCATTTTCATATCATAGGTTTCTTGCGTTAATGCAGTCTATTCATGTTTACGCCCGGTTTGGTACAATGAAAGTGATTTTGAAGGAAGTGGAAATAGGAAGGGAAGTGAGTTAGAAGTAGAAGTAGGGGCTGATATGTCTATGAAAGTGTAGTATAAATTGATATAGATGGTTCTAGTTCAGTTGTGATGGAGAATAGTTTATGCACAAATCAATTCATTGATCATATTATGAAGTTGCATACCATTAACTTTGTAATGAGGCTATCAGAACAATATCTGATTGATTATTTTTATTTTTTGAAATTTATTTTGTTTAATAATTAACAGCTATTAATATTTTGTGTATAAACTAATTTAAGATGCATCCAAACAAGCTTTCAGACCAAATTCCCTCAAATGAGTAATACTTGAGGATCAGTAAGGTATTAACAGGAATCCCTAACACCCAAAATTGAGATTCCAATAACTGTGTTCACTATTTAATCCAAAAGAGGGGAGGGGCAGAAATTAAAGGTGAGGGAGGTGATAGATGCTAGAGGTGATAGATGCTATGATGATTGACTGACAAAGCAGGACATGAGATTGCCTGTGTCATTTTTTAGCCGAAGCTTGTTCTGAAAGTTTTACTTTGTTTGGACCAAATTGACTTTAAAATATTACAACCAAATAATTGCCACATAGATATGACCATGATTTATGAAAAATATAATTCAACATAAAATTTATATTCATATTAATTCTTAAAAATGTACTCTAAAATTAAACAACTCATAGAATAAGGTTTTATAATATGAAATTGTAAACCTGCTAATTTAATTTAAACGCAAAATTTCATCTCTCTGATATATAGAATAACAAATAATTCTGTAAATAAAAAACAATCATTACCATATTCTTCTTTTAGTAAACATTACAAGCAATGCTACCATCAGTCTATCACCATCACTACCTATATCATCTTTTAATTTGACAAAAAAACAGTGCTTTACTTGTGTATCTAATTCTCATTTTTTTATAAAAGCATAGATATTATTTTGTTAAAGATAATTTTATTTAAAATATTATTAGACTTGTTTTATTCGATATTTCAAGCATGATTGCTAGGAGCGTTTAAAGACCTAAAAGATAGGATTGGCAAAGAGATGGTAGAAAGAGGAAGGAGGCTCTGATTTCATAGTAAATCAGAACCTGTGCGTCGTTGAAACCCACGATGAAGATCCCCTTAATCATCGGCACCACCTACTTGTGACTCCCTTTTTTCCACCAACTCGTTTGATTGGAGTATCCTTTAAGTAAAACGAATTTTTATATTACCATATATGTGGTAACCATTATTATGTGAAGAAAATATTACTACTAATCTATATGTATAATATAAATAATTCTAATACTCTACATTATTTGTCATTATATAAATATTGCAATCTTAAACTCTGCATAAGACTCTCACTGGTTACTAATTAAGTGAAATTCTCTCTATTCCAGTTTTATTTATTTTTTGCTTCTTACAACAATGGGCTGGAAATATACTACGGCACAAGAACGACCCTAGCACAGTTTAAATATCGTCAAACATTGTATCAAAAAAAAAAATGTCGTCAAACATTTATTCACTTATATATCTGTTTTAGAAAAAACGGAATTAGGTGGATTTAATGAGGAGGATTTTATCCACAATTTAATAGATGGGACCCACTGGTGCCACCTCATCAATGGTGGCGCCCTTGAACGTTAAAATGTCACCGGCGCCGACTTTAAAATAGTCCCAGTCCATTCCGCAGAGCAGATAACAGCGGCGACAGGGAAAGAGAGTACTGAATTAATGCACACAGACAAGTATAGGTGGCGTGGCGATGGGAATGCCCCTCAAACAACACCCCAAACAACACCCCATCTCTGAGAAGAACCACAATGCCTCTTTTTCTGGAATAAGAACAACACGATAACCTTGATGATCATGATGGTGATGGTGATGGTGATGATTCTCTCCAACGTCTCTCTGTCGCTCTGTCGTTCTTTGCTTCTAAACTTTGCGGCAAAGACAAGATTTCTCTCATCCTGTCTCTCTCCATCTTTCCTCACTGCTTCCTTTATTTAGCCCCCCCTCACTTTTTCCAGACACTACACCCACATCATTATACTCGCCCGTTCCTCTTCCTTTTTGTTCCATTTCTGAGATTTTGCTTCTCTTCTTTATTCTTTATGATCTTCCTCAACCTATTTCTTTAATTGAAATGTTTTCGTCCTCCCTTGTGATCTCATGTTTCCCCCTTGTTGTTTTATCCTCTCCTCTCTTCTTTCCCAAGTATCTTATTGCAGACAAACTGTAATTTCTCAGTTGCTCGGAGCATCAAAATATGATTTGATCTGACCGGACGGTTAAGGTACTTGTGATCGGATAACTTCTGTTCTACTTGTGAATGAATCTTCTTCACCTTTATTCACTTTTCTTCCCCGTAGGATTTCAAACGTCTCATACATATAATCACAGATAATATACCACGATTTCAATTGTTTGTACTTTGATAAAAAAATTTCAAATATCGAAAACGTGAACATCACAAAGTGGCCGTTCGTGTAGAGTTCTTGTTGTCGACGATACGACATCAATTTTTGTTGCAGCATATAATTTTGCCTTTCATTGACTAAGATTAGAATATAATAATGATGCTTAACGGTATATTTGCTTCTTCTTCTTCTTTTTCACATGCATGACATTTTGATGCTTAACGGTATATTATTTGTCTGATGCATACAGTTAGACTAGGGAGATCTTTCGTCAAGCTCAATCGAAGAACGCTGTTCAGTTGACGCATTTGGTATGTGACCTTGACATATACTTTTGTGCAAAATTTCAGAAGACAACCTTCGGATCATAATTTGTTACTTATTTGAAGAAAGATGCCTGATGAACTGGCTACTAAACTTCGACTAGTCAGGTGTCCTAAGTGCAGGCTACTTCTTCCAGAGCTTCCACATTATAATGTTTACAAGTGTGGTGGATGTGGCGCGACTCTCCAAGGTGACAACTCTCTTTGATAATGTGTTTCGTTTGATCATAACCTAGGAATAATGTCTTATTATCTTGCAAAATTATTCAAACCAGATTGGTTTTTGTGATATGATTTATTCCTTTGCTTTGTTACTGATGCTCTCATCTGTTTCGCGGGGTTCTGTGTCCCGTAATTTATAATTTTTACGAACATTTAACTTGAGAAATTAGGAAACTTACTTAACATACAACTTATTTTGAAGTTGCTATTGAAATCGTCTTACTGATCTACACACAGCTAAAAGAAGGAAAGGTAAGGATGTGAACTCAGAGTCCAGCTCACATGAAAGTGGAAAAACTCCAAGAAAGTCATCGGATCTTGTTTCTGAGGGTACATCTAGCAAGAAAGAGCAACTAGTTTTTTCTCTCGAAAATGTTGAGAGGACAACAACAGCTGCTGCTACTGCTTCCTCAGGAGAACTTTCCTTGGATGATAACTGCAAAAAGAGTCAAAATCAAAATGGTACTAGGGAAAATGATCTGGGGACCAAAGCAACAGAGTGTTCTTCAGTTGAAAATGCTGGAAGGGTTAAAAGTGAACATGGGGAGTGCAATGGAAAGCAGCTTGAAATTTCTAATTTATCAGATGAAGATCTGGAAAATGAGATGGGTGCCTGCGAACATTCAGGTATCAAAATCAATCGGCGCGAGGTATCCAACTCATGTCGTTCAACTGGGCTGACTCAATGTGAGATCGAGGCCATTGATGCAAACTTGCAGTTAGCTGGACCAGAAGAGTCAAATAATAAAAGCTTGTTATCGAAGGGATCGGAAGAGGAGTTATGTTCTGCAAAACGTGAACAAAATCTCAAAAGTGACATTCCAGGAGAGGCAAAATCAACAGCGAACACCACTGATCGTGTTGGTAAAGGTCATGCTACATCAGATAATCATGTAACATCTTATACTGAACTGTTGACGCAAGCACAGAGTAGTATTAATATCAGCTTTGAACGTGTAAGGTCTATGGATAAATCTGATGCAACAGAAGTAATTAATCCGGGTTCAGAGTTTAGTGATACTCTCGGTGAATTGTCCAATTCCCCAACCACCAGAAGCTCTCATGCTTATGATGGCAGTGTCTCGTCTTATGATGGGATGGACGAGCATATCCCTGGTTACCAGCATTTAAATCCTTTGGACAACACCAACAGTGTTGTTGATGATGTCTCTGATGAAAGGCCTAGAATGGCAAAAATCTTCGTTGATAGCATGATGTATGGAGATTCTAAAGCACACCAACGCTGGAATTTTTCATCAGATTTTCCCAGTGAAAATCATCATGTCACGAAAGCGGCAGATAGAAAGGATTTTCCATCCAAAATGCCTTTTCATTACGGTGGTTCGCAATCTGTCTATCAGAGTGGCAGCCCATCATCAAGTCAATTACTTGATGAACTATACGGCAGCTCAACCTTTCTTCCATCTGACTCTTGTGAGGACCCTGATCAGGAGAAGATGAAATTGCTGAGAATGATATACATATTGCAGGATCAACTCAGCAGAAGTAACTCTGTGAATGGAGAGACAAATGGAAGACTGTTCTCAAGCACTTATAAGGGAAAAGATACTTTGTCATACCATAGCCATGACCTTCAAGAGGAGAGATTTCATCAGGCCCTAGATTTCCTGAAGTGCAATGGTAGATGCAATCATGGAATAAACCGACACCAAGGGCATAAACTTTCATTGAATCCTGGTTCAGCTGAGGCAACAAGCAGTACAAACCATGTTGATCTTTCTTGTTTCCACTGGTTTCCCCAAGAGTGGCAATGCCCAGCAGAGCTACCTCCACATGTCTGCCAGCATGAAGGACCATGCAGGTGTCATCATGGTCACAATTGTTGCTCCCCTCATTTCTCTTATCCTTTGAATCCACAGTGGACCGTGAACTCAAAAACCTCATTATATAGCTGCGAAACAAAATCTCGTTATCAGAGGCATCAGGCTTATGAGGCGAAGAAATATCCAAGGGAGAAACAGAATTTGGCTAACCGACATGTCCGACCAGTGGCAGGTGGGGCCCCTTTTCTCACTTGTCATCACTGCTTTAAGCTGCTGCAGCTGCCTGCTGATTTTCTTCCTTCGAAAAGGGCGGCATATCATAAGCTAAAATGTGGTTCATGTTCAGAGGTGATCAAATTTTCCCTGATGAAATCACATGAGCCAAGCGAGCTTAATGACCCAAGCAAGGTGGTTAAGGGAAGCAATCGGCCTTCAGACTCTGATGCCAACCGTTACAATGCTTCACCAGCGGACCCTATTTCATATTCAGATAATTATGGACTTTCTGCTTCTAAAAGTTGCTCCTCTGAAGATCCTGTTTCCCTGTCAGCCTTTCATTCTCTGCATGGCAGTGGATATGATCGCAGTGTCTCTGGAGGGATGTCTGAGGCTAAAACAGAGAAAGAGAAGATTGCTTCATCACATTCTAGTTCAACTGATATTCCTATAGGAACAAATGGATCGGCTGGACTTGTCTCCACTGTGTTTGTGTCCAAAAAAGTATCATCACGAATCGATGCTCGCCCACCCCCACCACCAAGAAGTTCGCCGCTTCATCAACTGATGGGTTATACCTCGTTAAGTCAAGTGATAAGAGGAACTAAATCATCAGTTAAATGTAACATCATGGTCAATGAAGAAAACCGTGCGGGTAAGGGGCTAAATAGTTCCATTTCTCAGGAACCATCATGACAGGCTGTGGGTGGGTAAAAGGCCAAGCATGAGTCAACGCTATTATAGTGTGCCTCTATTGGACTATTTGCACGCAAATCAAGATATTCTCAATCACGTAATCCAACCTGGTGCAACTCCATATTAAGTGTGAACTAATTATTGCTTGTAATTTTTAGAATTTATGGCAGTGTGGTAGCTTCGGACTCATAAGAGCTGTACTTCTACCGGTCATTGACGTGGGATTTATATCTTTGGCAACCAAAAAGCCGCCACACAAGATTCCTTTCATTCGCATTAAGTTTGTAGATAACATAAACTCTATAGCAAGACATCTATAATAAGAATAGTTGATTTTATTAGGTTAGTCACACGAGGTGGAAATCCCAACACACATTAAGTATGTGTTTAGATAAGATTTTAAAAATAGGTTTATGAAAAAAAAATGGGTTTATGGATAGCTTATGAAAAAGGACTTTTAGAGAAGAGATTATGGAAAAAAAAATGGTTTTAAATAAATGAGTGTTTGGATAGTTGTTACAAAAAAGGGTTTTGTAATTGAAAAATTACTAAAAAAGGTATGTATGAGAGAGGAGAGAGGGTAAAAAGATAGAGGAGAGAGGGTAAAAAGATAGAGGAGAGAGGGTAAAAAGATAGAGGAAAGAGGAGAGAGGGTATAAGAAAAAGTAGGGGTAAAATAGTAATTGAGTAGTTGAAAAGTATTTTACTATTTTAAAAGCTATTCTGACCAACTTATCTGAAACCATGGTTTAGTCCAGAAGCACGTTTGAACAAATATGGCTGTTTGTTTTAAAATTTCTCCAAATCGAAGTTTGGGCCAGAAACACTTTTAAAACTACGATTTTTTCGGTTTCCAAACAGGCCCTAAAACTTTACAGCAAGACATCTATAGTATCATTCTGTTTTTCTTTCTCTAATTAAAACATTTGCGGGTAGTTCCAACTTGTAACCCAAGTTGGTATCATCCAATGAGTAAGGTCCAAGCTAGTGTTGATTTTGCTTATATACAATAGCAACAATACGATTAAGGCTTTCCGCCTGATATTGGGTACATACAGGTTCTCGTATAATGATTCATTCGAAACTATCTCCATATTTGCTTCTTCTATTGGAGGCAATTCTAATCCTCTGATCCTGAAGCATGTTCAAATTGGGAGCCAATAGCCGTGTATACCGATCAAAATACAAGAGCTGCTTCAGGAGCAGTGCAAATTCCCGAAAGAACTTTAGTCCATACGATTCACTTACCTGAACCTGCAAACCAGGTAGAAAAGAGTAATATCAGACAATCAAACTGCCAGTTGCCTATGCAAGATATTGCTCCTTGGATATGGTTCACTGTATACAAGGATACTAGATGAAGATCATATTTATGCACATTTTGTTTTCAACTATGGAATGATGGAATGTTGTTCAGCCTACATTAATCTGGCAATTCCTCATGTTCTGGCAATTCAAAAGTCCCATACGAATCCATCAAATCAGCAGGGCGGTGTGAAAAATTGTACTCCATATCCATTGTAATTCTAGAGCTTAGTAAGGGGCAAATATTCTACCTATGCCTACTAACTGTCAGAGCCGGGGCAAATATTCTACCTATGCCTACTAACTGTCAGAGCCTTCTGGACCCGTTGATACCAACTTACAAGTTGAAGTGGCTTAAACTAAATAGCTTACCACATCAAGGAAGGGAGCATTCATCTGCCTCTCATCGACTACAATATTAGCAGAGACAGCGGTTGCAGTTGTACTTGGTCCACTTCTAGTTGCCACAACTAGTTCAGTGTCCAACTCCTGCACATACATTAATGTATGCAATAACAATTAAACCAGGTTTCGGCTAAGTTATCTGCATGGTTTTGATAATCAATGTCTAAATGATTATCCATTAGTATAAGTGAGTTACAGCACTTGCCTTAATTGTTGAGAATACTTTTTCCAAATCTCTGGCAAAGGCTCTAGCATTAATATCTTTGTTTGTAGCACCCATTTCAATCAAGGCAGACGCTATTGAGTCATAATCTTCAACGGCAATGGATCCCAAGAATACTTCCATAGCAGCCCATGTTTTGGGAGATATCCGCCCCACAATTCCTGTAAGTTGAAACAAAAGTTTATCTAGTTTATTTCCAAGGGAACTTTGCTACATGTCTTCTTTAAATTAAAAGATGGCAAATGAACTCTCCTATTAGATAGAGATGAAGTATAACCAACCATAAATCATACAAAGAAGAGATAATGCATACCAAAGTCAAGAAACCCAATACGGCCATCACGAAGAAGTCATAGATTGCCTGCATGTACATCTGCATGGAAGGACTCACATGCAAGCAAACTTCCAAACCTATTAAAACATTATTTACCAGGAGATGCAATTTTATATCAAGAGACATGTAAATTTTGAGATGAATAAAATGGGGAAAACTATATATATTTGTTGCAAATAGAAATTTGGAGTTGTACCAAACATTAAGAGCAGTTATAAGGCTGCCTTCTGGATTTGAAACAAGTGAACTTATGGAATCTAGGTCAGTCAGTGGAACTCCATAAAGTCTCTGCATAGTTAAAACTCGCCGAGTACTGCAGTATCGATATACTTTCGGAGCTGTTGCCTGGCCAGTGAGTTCCATGACTTCCAAGTATCTTCTGAAAGCTTCGACATTTTCAGCCTCCTTGTAAAAGTCAACCTCTTCAAGCATAGACTCCCGTATGCCTTTGACAATACCAACCTACTGAAAGGATGATTACATTACAAGGGAGTTCTATACCCTATAGTATTGGCATAGATGAAAACAATAGTGACTAAAAAAGGAAGGCAGAGAGTATAACTCCTAAGTGCCCTTCCATTAAAAGAAAGACAATGAAGTCAGAGAAAGAAACATGAACAACAAACAGGCAACATATTAAGGATCTAAGAATTTACTTCAGCGTTGTCTAAGAGAATACTTAAAAATATAAAAATAAATATACACAGAAGAAAAAATATATAAAGCAACAGCAGAAAATCCAGGACAACTGCCCAAGTTGTTTATACCAGGGATGTCCGACTTAGTTCAGGATTCAAGAACTCCAATATTCGAGCAACTACATAAACAAAATTAAGATCTGCCACTAATATGTCCTCTATTCCAGGTTCTAAGACTTTTATAACCACATCCTCCAGGGAGCCCTTTAGCCTTGCAGCATGAACCCCGTTGTTATTATAAAAAATTGTATTAGCAGCAACAGAAGTATGAAAGTATCTAGGAAGGCAAACATGGATACATGCTATACACCTGTGCTATAGAGGCAGAAGCAAGAGGTGTTGGATCAACATAATCATAAACACTATCTATTGGTATTCCCAGTTCCTCACGCAATCTTGATTGGATCTCCTCAAAAGGAACTGGAGGAGTTCTGTCAAAGCAATTCTGGAATTCCTGTACATACTCAGGAGGAAACAGTGTGGGTGTTGATGCTATGAACTACAAAATGGAAGCCAAAAGTAGTCATCAGTATGAAAGTTTACAGTATGAAGGCCAGCATAATAGTGAAAGAACTTCTAAATAGGTAATTGAGAGAACATACATATCAAGTCGTTATAAAAGCCCTTTTGCATTATTCTTCACCCACCATAATAGTTATCTATTACACTTTTTAGACTTTAGAAAAACATGCATAATCATTGTGATCAAATGGACATAAACAAACACAACCCAGGAAGGGAACCCCCAGGGAGGGAGAGGTTATCAATCCATACCTGACCTAATTTGATGTAGGTTGCCCCAAAACGTTCGAACAATCTCCTCAAATAGAATGGGGAAAGTAAACCAAGTTGCAGTTCGGTTGGTAACCCAGCAGATGAATTTGTTGACTACAAATGATGCCAGAAAATTAACAGTTCAGTCTACATTTTTATATGCCAGAAAATTTGTTGACTACAAAAAATGTAGACTGAACTGTTAATTTTCTGGCATCATTTGTAGTCAACAAATTCATCTGCTGGGTTACCAACCGGGTTAATTTGTTGACTACTCTCAATCAGGGAATTTACCCCTCCTGTTTTCGGAGGATTTGAACCCAAGAGGAGGTGGATCCCACTTGTTCTGCTGTCTGCCGACTATTTCGTTGTATCTTTCATTCTACGTTTTTGGTCCTTCTCTATGATTCATATCAGTTAAACTCGATCAAGTCTGTTGCTTCTTATTCATTGACCAGCTGAATTTATTTAGTGCTTCTGCGTTCAACCCCTTACCGTTTTAATTTATGTTTGATTTTATTTCTCTAGTTGCTGTCATTTGCTGCTTTTCCTCTGGTTCGTGCTTATGGCATTTGGGACTTGGAAGTTTAAATGATCAAACTTAAGTTCTTGTGGTTCATGCTGATTCACGCACAAAAACATTGATAAGTTGATTTTGCTTTCTTCTTCCGGTAGTGACAAGTATGGGTAGACGAAAGCAAAGTAGACCCCATCGATCTGGCGGGATTATACTAGAAACACAGGCAACTGCTGGAGCAGAATGGGATAAACAGAAAATGTTGGAAACAGGGGGACAAGCAAAGTAGGATTTTGGTGAAGTTCACAGTCCCTACTTTGTGGAAGTTGATAGGTCCAGCTGGTTATCAAACGAACACCTTGATGTTTCTGAAGTTGTTCTAACTGATTTGAAGCTGGCAGAAGGCTTGTCTGGTTTTGAACTTTCCGAGGACTTTTATCTCGATTTCCGATATTCTTTAAGATTTCAGGTGTTTAATGCCAATCATATTCTTGGTCGAATTAAACTAGGCCATTGGCCTATAGGGGCTTATTCTGATATTCATCTAGAGTTTTGTAAAAAGAGTAATGGATCATACAGAAACATGTACAGTGCTGTTATCTGGGGTTTTTTATGGTCCCGATGAAGGTGTCTCTGGTCTTATTCACTTGGCAAGTTTGAAATTTATCACATTGAGGCCAGTTCTTGGGATTGGGTTTTCTGAAGACATGCTCTCCCTTAGATTGAGGGTTGAGGTACTAAAGAGTGCCTTTGATGCATGTGAGTCACTTCTAGATGGTTCCAGACAATGATGGAAGAAGAGTATGATGAATGTCATGTCTTGGCTACGTCCTGAAATTATGACTTCAGGGGTTAGATACGGGGCTGGTAGCAATATGAAAGCAGAAGTTGATCCACAGACAGAGATCAGAGATGATACTCACTGCCCGCAGAGACATGTGAGGTTTGACCCTGCAGGTTTCTATGAAGCCACTAGGCCTTCAAAGTAAGTATAACATTCTCTTTTGTTTTAATCTCTAATTTGATGGCAACAGACTAACAACAACGATAATTATGATGATGGAGCAAAGTACTTTTAACTTTCATGTTTTAATCTAAAGTAATTTTGGGAGAAGTTAAAGGTTTTGGTCGACGAGATAAGAAAATTTAGTGGTGGAACGAAGACGTACAAGAGAAAGTTAAGAACAAGAGAGACTGTTTCAAGGCTATACACTTATGTGATAATACTGAAAATTGGGAAAAATATCGTTTAGCTAAGAAGGAAACGAAGAAGGCGGTGAGTGTAGCTCGTTCTAAAGCTTTTGAGGAATTTTATAAGGAGTTAGGGACAAAGTCGGGAGAACGAAAGATTTATAAGATTGCAAGAGACAGGGAAAGGAAATCGAGGGATTTGGATCAAGTACGATGTATTAAAGATGAAGAAGGCAAGGTTTTGGTTGCAGATGGTGATATTAAAGAACGGTGGGAGACTTATTTTTACAAATTGTTTAATGACGAGGGAGGAGGGTCGAGTTATGAGTTAGGAGATTTAACACGAGAAGTTGAACCAAATTTGGCATTTTACCGTAGGATCCGTGTTGGCGAGGTTAAAGAGGCGCTTAAGAAAATGGAAAATAATAAAGCGGTTGGACCTGACGGGATTCCTATTGAAGTTTGGAAGTGTTTAGGCGAAACGGGGGTGGTGTGGCTTGCTAAACTTTTTAATGTGATTTTAAGTTCTAAGAAAATGCCTGATGATTGGAGGAAAAGTACTTTAGTTCCTATCTATAAAAATAAAGGGGATATTCAAAATTGTGCAAATTATAGAGGGATAAAGCTTATGAGTCACACTATGAAGTTATGGGAAAAGGTAATTGAACACAGATTGAGATTAGAGACTGATATTACGGAGAATCAGTGTGGTTTCATGCCAGGTAGGTCTACAATGGAGGAGATTTATTTATTAAGGGGGTTAATGGAAAAGTATCGGACCAAAAGAAGAGACTTGTATTTGGTCTTCATTGATTTAGAAAAAGCGTATGATCGAGTGCCAAGGGAGGTGCTTTGGAAAGCTTTGGAAAAGAAAGGTGTACGGATAACATATATCAAAGCAATAAAAGATATGTATGAAGGGGTAACTACTACTGTAAGAACGTCTGGGGGAGAAACAAAGGATTTTCCCATAAAGATTGGTCTACATCAGGGATCATCTTTGAGTCCTTATTTATTTAATCTGGTAGTGGATGTTCTAACTAAGCCTATTCAAGACGAAATCCCTAAGTGCATGCTTTTTGCAGACGATATAGTTCTTATGGCGGAGTCAAGAGAAGAGATCAATTTTAAACTTGAGTTATGGAGAAATACTTTAGAGTCGAAGGGTTTTCGTCTGAGTAGAAGTAAGACGGAATACATGCATTGTAATTTTTCTAAGAGGCAAGTTAGAAGTAATTTGGAGGTCAGATTAGGAGATCAAGTTATTCCACAAATAGATAAGTTCAAATATTTGGGATCAATTATACAGAAAGATGGTGAAATTTTGGAGGATGTTAATCATAGAATCCAGGCTGGGTTTAAATGGAGAAAGGCTACTGGGGTTATATGTGATCGGAAAGTACCAGATAAATTAAAAGGAAAGTTTTATCGTACTGCTATAAGACCAGCAATGCTTTATGGAAGTGAATGTTGGGCTTTAAAAGGACAACAAGAGCATAAAGTTGGGGTAGCCGAAATGAGGATGTTGAGATGGATGTGTGGGTATACAAGAAAAGATAAGATTCGTAATGAACAAATACGGGGAAGAGTTGGAGTGGCACCTATTGCGGAGAAAATAGTGGAGAACCGTCTTAGGTGGTTTGGACACGTACAAAGAAGGCCAAGGGATGCGCCGGTGAGGAGGGTGGATCAAATAGTATGGAGTCCGGTTAAAAGGAGTAGAGGAAGGCCAAAGAGAACGCTCAACGAGGTCATTGAGCGGGATCTCCTAGTCAATAACCTATCCAAGGATTTAGTTTTTGACAGAGCACAATGGCGTCGTATGATCCATGTAGCCGACCCCATTTAATGGGAAAAGGCTTTGTTGTTGTTGTTGTTGTTGTTGTTGTTGTTGTTGTTTTAATCTAACCCATGAATTTTGTTTTTTTTTGTTTGGATATCGTTTGCAAAGATCAGAACCAATGCTTCAAGAAGACATACCAGACCTACTACCTGAATTGAGACCATATCAAAGGTGTGCAGCTTTTTGGATGGTAGAAAGAGAGAAAAAAAGAGCTGCAGGTCAGGGGGAAAGAGAGAGAAGTCATTTTTATTCTCCTTTATGTGTGCCTGTGGATTTTATTGACACGAGTTTTAAAATGTTCTTTAATCCATTCAGGTATGAATTCTTGACTAGGTTTCAGACTAAGTGTGACCCTATTTATCACATAATTCCAATCGTGGTGATCTGTGTGCGCTTGCCTGCACACCCTTATCTTTTTTTCCTCCCTGCATCCTAATTTGATTTATATATGGCTTCAGTGGAAATATTTCATTGTACCCAGAGACTCATGCACCTTGTGTGGTTGGAGGCATTCTTGCTGGTATGTTCCAAAGCTATGCTGCATACGTCAGTTATTTGCTCTAGTAATCTGTCAATTTTTATAACATTGAACTATAAATGGTGGTTGAAACTCTTCTCTTTTTCTGCAACATATGAGACGGGGTTGGGAAAAACTGTTGAACTTCTTGCTTGCATCTTTACTCATCGGAGATCAGCATCTGAAAATGACATTCTTATTGACTCAGAGTTGCAAGTTAATGAGGATCGTAAGGTCAATTTTAAAAGACTCAAAAGAGATCGTGTGGAGTGTACATGTGGAGCTGTGAGTGAAAGTCTCAAATATAAAGGTCTATGGGTCCAGTGTGACATTTGTGATGCTTGGCAACATGCAGATTGCGTTGCTTATTCTCCTGAAGGAAAATCACTGAAATCAAAGCAGGGGTCTGAAAGCGAGAAATTTAAAACCACCATAGCTGTAAGGGATGGGGAATATGTTTTTTTTATAAGATAAGTCTGACCTCACTTAGTGGGATAAAGTTTGTTATTGTTGTTGTTATATTTCTTATAGGATGGGTAACAAAATTCATGTCATATCCCACACTTTGTCATCCATGTAATTTGCATATTCAAATAGGACGTGTTTTGGCTTATTGTTTTTATATAATGTGTATTCTACTATTCTTTTACCTTGCCCCTGAAAACACTTCCACACCTTTAATTTATATTGGTTTTATCTAACTTATATTTCTCTACTCTTTCTTGGTCCGAGTGTTTTAAAGATTGAAGCAATCACAAAAAGAATCTTGTGGATCAAGTCTACAGACCCTAAAGTTGGAATGATGTTCTTGATGTATTGAAACATGCTTTTGCTGCCAATAATGTCACCTACATTCGGATGAAAGGAGGCAGGTTAGATAAGCTATCTGATGCTTTATATATCTGAATGTGTTTTATGCAGGACTAGGATAAGAGAGATTTAAAGAAAAATAATAGACAATATGGAAAGACGAAACTATTTATGTGATCAGTCAATAATAAATTGGAAATAATCAATACTAGTTTTACCATGTCAAAAATTGCTGAGTCACTGAAATTTTCAATTTTATTAGGAAAAGAAACCCCAAGTGTGAAGGGACAAGAGATACTGTGTTGTTAACTGGTATTTTTATTTTGATAAATGAAAAGATAAAAACGTAATAGTCTCCTTCAGATATTCTTGCACATTGTTAGGTTGAGCAATTAGCCTCTATAATACCTTATGCTCATTCTATTCTGGTTTTGAATTTCTATGTTCAGAAAATCACATGTTGCCATCAGTCAATTTAGAGGACAGCAGAAGGACAAAACAGGAACATCCCAGGAATCAACATCAAAATTTAGTCAGGTTTTATTAATTTTGATTCAACATGGAGCTAATGGCCTCAATCTTCTGGAAGCACAGCATGTGGTCCTTGTGGAGCCATTACTCAATCTTGCTGCTGAAGCACAAGCAATCAGTCGTGTGCACCGAATTGGACAGCAAAATAAGACTCCCATTCATCGTTTCATTGTAAGGGGTTGTGATCCCCCCCCCCTCCCCTCCCCCCCTTCTCTTTTCTTTCTCTTCTCTTATCGTGAGTTTAGGGCACACCCATGACATCACTAATTATCTCACATCTACCATCGGATCATTATCAAATGAGCGTCTGTCATGACCTGAACAATGATTTCTGGAAAAGGTCTTGCTCCTTTAAGAACATCAAATCTTCTATTCTACCCCAATAGTTAAGCAAACCTCAGTTTTCGTAATATTCGTTCTTATGTCCATCAGCAGTTATTATTTCAGAAGATGCAATCTTATTCTAAAGTATCAGCTATCAAAAAGGGAAACAGACAAGCAGGTGTCAATATCTATGGATTAACTAATTCTCCGTACTTAATATCATCCATCAACATCTATAGAGGACTGAACACTGTCAGAGTAAGAAGTGTAAACTTCAAGCCTATAGTTTCCAGTCGCATAAAATTATGTCCCTCCCTCCTCTCTCTGCGAAATTGCTTCAACACTTAATTTCCGAAATGATAATGGTGTGCCCCAAGTGTTATTTTTGTGTTGGAATGCTCAGGAATTAATTATTCTGCACTTCCATTAATCGAAGTGGGGCATCGCCTCAAGCTATTACCTTCTATGACAGTTCAAAATAAAATTCGTTTCATCATCTTAAAATGCATTAGTAGAAACTTTTCTTGCTTCTGGAACCAAGTTTTATTGGAAACGAACTTGTGCATGAGGAATTGTTCTAACCTTATCTTGCACATTTCAGGCGAAAGGCACGGTTGAAGGGAGCATATATAAGCTGAACAGAAGCAGGGCTGGCCATTCAGTCATCAGTGGTAACACAAAAAATCAAGACCAGCCTATGTTGACCCTGAAAGATGTTGAAACCTTGTTAGTCACATCCATTAACGAAACCAGAAAGTGGAGAAAATCCCTTTGCAAGTTTAAGGCACTTGCCGCCTTCAATGGCCGCTGCTATTGCTGCTGAGAGGAGACTCAATGAACAAAGGGCATGATTCGCTTCTTTTGCAATTTTCATCGATGGAGTCGTTGCACTCTACAGGAGTTCCACTTCTTGGCGTCATGAAGAGGCCGGAGTAGTTTCATAGCACGAAAGAGGGGGGGGTTTTGTTTTTAGAAATTATTTTTTGGTTTACCAAAAAAGATAAATGAATTTTTGCAGTTGCAAAGCACGGGGGGATTTTGTAGGTTGATCTGTAGATCGATGTAACCAAAATTAGTTCTTTATTTAGAAATTAGTTTATACTGTACATATAACTGTATTTATTTTCTCAATCTATACTTAGTTGATATCAGTGTAATAAATATCGTTCCTTGGCCTCTCAGTTCATGCTGAATGAAGCATATGTGCTAACTTTAAATTTCAATAAAATAAGATCGCATAATTTGTTATATATTTTATATTAACATAAAATGGCCTGAAATTTTACCGCCTACGACTCTTTTTTTTATTTTTAAAGTCTTTAAACTTCCCATATTTGGATTTAGGATGCCAGACTAATTACTGACTCAAATTTTCAACTAAACACTTTTTTTTTATTTTGATTTTGACCAAAGATCTTAATTTATTTTATCTTTTAAATTTATATTTTTATTAAATTATTTTTAATGATTGTATATTTTAAAAAAATATTAAAGAGAGTATTTAAAAAAATATGTTCTTGACAAATAATTTTTTTTTTAATATTTATAGATAAATTATTTCGAGATGGAGTTATTTGGTTTATGTATCAATAACATATAAAAATAAACATCATATGAATATAGTAACCTTTTAAGTTTTAACATCTTTGCGTAATCTTTGGTGAAAGGCTTCCGATGGCATTCCCTAACCTAACATTCCCTCACAGGGTCTGTACTCTGTAGGAAGAAGTACGACTCTCAACTCTCATAGAACGCCACACGTGCTGGGCTTGTTGTGTACAACATGCACTCTGCCTAACTTCCTGTCACTGCCACGTAGGCATGCTCCAACCTCTGACACACATCTCACAGGTACACTTAGTAGAATCTGTAGCCAAATCCAGAGCAACCATTTAATGCCACCGTACTTTGTTTCATTCTTCCCTTTTTTTTTTAATGAAAAATTACCCTTCAATGTCAAACATTGTCTACAAATCAATTCCCACATATATTAGCTTCTCAATAGACATATTTGATCAACTTTCTACAGTACAAAGGTGGGTCGTTAAAAATTAAAAGGAAAAAGAATTATCCTTCAATGCCATAAGCATTTTTTGTTGGTCAATTCACACATCTAGTATCTTCTCAATGGAATTTGATTCTTCTGCAAGTCTTGTGATGGACAATAAACATGTTAATTAGAATAGAAAATCCACCAACATGCAAACGAACTCTAACAAAATGCCCATAGAAACATAACGAAACATGTTATAGTTCTGAGTATAAAAATTTGACACGCCTGCAGTGAAAAACTCTTACACTCGCATTTTTATACCTCTAAATGATGCCAATTAATAACAAATCATAACGATAACTACCCGTTGAGAGACACTAGACCAACTACCCTAACAGAATTTCCAACGATTATTGCATGAAACGCAAGTGACATAGGTTGTCATAGGTTCATCAGCACTGCGCGTCTGCATTTGGTAATAGGTGCACTTTCTTTGACCACATCGACCACACTTAAATTGATCAGTCGTTGCTTTTTGTTGTTGTCCACGCTCACACTCAAACAAAGCTTTCTGTTCCAGTTTCTCGTTCTCCTGCTTTCTTTGATCGCTAGCCATGTCTGCTGTGCGCATGTTGATGAGCCGCTCTGGCACAAATTCTCCAAGCAGAACTCTTCTCCGGAAATCTGGGTTTTTTGGATCCTTGAGGTTAAACATCAAGGACCTATACTTGACCTTTTGAGCCCCATTAGAAGGACCCCACTTATCAAATAGTACAGATTCCACCGAAACAGCAACCCGAATAGGGTCACAAGCATTAACTTGATCCACGATTGTTTCGTCAGCCTCACCAGAAACCTTAGAGAACGCCTCGTGGAGAATTTCCCTTATTTTGTCTCGCACCGAATCATTAGATTTAATCATAGTTTTCAGCTTTGGTGGAGCAGCAGGGCTTAAGGATGTCTTCCTCACTCCAGAAGCTTGCTTCTCATCCTTGGCTATTTTTTCTACCTTAACATTTGCTGGAGAAACAACTTTCTCACTTCTGACGTCTGAAACCTGTTCCTTCTTTACATATTCAGAGCTTGAAGTCCCATTCCTATCAGCTTTTGAAACCTTCTCAACCTTTATCAAATGAGTCTTCTGAACCTTCTCAACTTTAGCTTTCTCCCCATTTGCCAACTCAACATTATTCTGTGAGCTCCCGTTCTTATTTCTGCTTGTTTCCTTGATAATAATGTCTTTCCATATCTCAATCAGGTCAATAGCAAAAGCCCGAATTTTCTTTCTTGGATGCTTTGTTAGAACTTTTAGATGTTTACCCACCTGAATGTTTAGAAAAAGCCATAAGATCAAATCAAGCTTCAAGTTATCCAGCTAAGTGATGAAAGTATACAGATTAAATAACAATGATGTATGCCATCACATGATACGGATTCAACATCGTCCACTACCACCAGAAAAAAGAAAAATAGAACCTTAATCTGTCTCTGATAGAGAACTCTGCCTTACAAGAAATATCCAACAATATTGCCAAGTTGTACTTTCAACATATTTTAAAGTTTAAACACCTTTCTTTAGTTTTCATAGGCAAGATGCTTTAGTAAGCTGCAACTTTCTTTTCCTTTAGTATTGTTTTTGTATCGCCTATATGCTTAGTATGAAGATACCATATGACACTAAATACTGGTTTCCTCTTGATACTTCATAGTTTATAAGCATTTTAAGCTCTAGGGCTTTAATTTTCTTTTACTTTTCCAATGGATGAATGTCACATCCAATGTTAACAACAGACGTATCCACAACTTCTGGGATTCAGAAAACCTTTGCAAGATTGCCAGTTTGCTACGGTTATGATAAAAAAAAGGAAGGCGTGACCTTACTAAGCTGAACAAAACTGACACTCAGATTTCTTTAACAGATATGACTAACAATCCTGCTAAGACACAACAACAACAACAACAAAAGCCTTATCCCACAGAGTGAGGTTGCCTACATGGATTTGCCTTTTTCACAAATACCCAAATTTTCTGCTCTGTTTTTTTTTTCCAACACCAAATTTCCTACTCCTTTAAATTGCAGGCAACTTCATCCATAAAGCCTGCCTAATCAATACCCATCAAGTCAAAACCATAGAAAAAAGGGTAAAAATAATAAATTGCAAAAAAACAAAAACAACAACAGAAGAAGCACCTGGGTGGACACAAGAATTTGATAATTGACGGGAAATTTCTTGAGCTGCTTGAATGCATCAAGACACCGGCTTTCTTCTGCTTCGCTATCGGTTGAGCTGGACACATCAGCTGCCTTCTTTACCGCTTCATACAATTCGACCAATTCCTTCTCCATCGAAGACCCCTTAATGCGAATAGTTTCTCCTGAAGACAAGGAGCGAGCAGATCGATGATAATAGGCGCAAAATAAGACGGAAGAAACCAGAGACGGTGAAAACTCACCAGGATGAAGTCTGCAGCGGAAGTCTACTGCGGCTACGGGGGACCGCAAGGGTTAAAGAGATCAGGAACAGGAAGAGGAGAAAAAGATGACGCGAGGGTAAGGTAAGTATATATGGGAGAGATGTAAACAATTGAGGAAAGATCGGACGGTTGGAGTTGGGGGGTGAATAGATACAAAGCTCCATTACCAAGTCATCCTTCCATTTTTTTTTTGGACTCATTTTGCAATGGATGGATAAATTTCAAATTTCTAGTAGTTTTTTTTTAACCCGCTAAACATCATTATAACTTATTAGGACATGATCTTCCCTCTTTTCAATGATGTATTCTGGGCCAAAAAAATTATTTGAAAATTCATCGCCTTATAGTTTATATCTATATGATTGCAAGTATTATTTTTTTTAAAAAAAAGAAGCTTTTCTTAATAAATCTGATATTGAAAAGATAAGAATATACTAAATTTAAAAATATCCAGTGACAGGTGTAGATCCTCTCTTTTTTATCTCTGTCCTTTTCTCTTTCAGAATCACACATCCATCGTTAGATAAAACATAAAATGAATGATTCAAATGTTTTTTTTATAAATAAATTTAGGTGAGTTTAACAACAATTTCTTTAAAGTTAAGGCATAGTCCTACAACTCAAATAGCGTTTACAAATAACTTATAAGATCGTCTATTAAAAAAATCCTCATAACAATAATATGAATCAAACTTATATTATTGTGTTCTATTATAATGTAATATTTATATAAATTTTTATGAAGTATTGTTTTTTTTGCATACAATTTTTTAGAAGGGGATTTGGCTCACCTACGATCTAAGGGCAGGGTGAAGTCTCCTTTCCTCTTAGGCGATACTAATGTCGGGTAGGGCGAATCGTCTATTACCCTCAGGTGTAAATCTAGGCACTCAAAAATTAGAATGTCTCTCTAAATATTGTGATTAAAACTATAATAAAATATTATCTCCAGTGATTGAATATACTATAAATAATTATATATCTCATATCTTTATTAATTGAACTCATGAATGATGGTTTGAAGTATTCACATCTCCAGGAAAGAAGTGCTTCATGGTCATGGGGTTATAAACATAATCAGGGCCAGCAGGTAAAGTCCGCGAAAAATCAAAGCCTTAAATCTTCAGCCCAAAAATACAAAGGCCTGATCCTAACAAAGGGTCCAGTTTGAATTGGAAATAGGCCCGTCAAAACATGTTGAACCCTAATTACATCTCTTTTTCATTTAACCCATGAACGAATTTTATTAGCAGCAGTTAAATATAGTGCCTTACTAATAGAGGTTAATTTAAGTGGTAAATGGATCGATATCGTTTAAACGAGTTTTCGAATTTGAGTCTTAGCGTACGCAGAAAATCCCTGTTAGGAAACTCACCTACCATAGCCAGGTACGCGATACGGATCAGATTTAGATGTAGTCGGGGTAAAACTCTGATAAATTAAGTAGACAAAAAAAAAAAAAAAGATAGTGCCTTTTTTACTGATTGTTTCATTTCACCTGTATATCATTTAAAGCCAGCAAATCAAGGAGCGGGCGTGTCTTGGTTATGGGGGTTTCTCGAATAACAATAATAAAAGGAAACGTATTAACGATAAGTGAAATTCAACCTTGCGCACCTGCTGGCACGTGTCGCTCTTCGAAAGGGAATGGGGTTGTCAAAGTGAGATAACCATGGAATTTACCAGTGTCCTTTTTATTCTACTTGTCCCTTCACTATTTTCGTCAGAATCTAATTTATTTTATTTTTTAAAAATATATTTTTTTATAAAATATCTTTATATAATTACACTTATTAAAAATATTTAAATATATATAATTAAAAGAGATATTTTAAAAAAATTAACAAATAATTATTATAAATAATTTATTTAATTAATTTATTTAATATATATAAATTAATTAAATATATTTTATATTAAAGACTATAAATAATATTATGCATGTTCACAATTCAATCGACATACCTCCAGCTATATTTTTTTTTAAACAATTTTTAATGTAGTTGCCGGCAAAGAGAAATAAATTACTAATGTAGATTTCAAACATTAATTAGGCTGTTTGATAAAAATAGGGAAAAAATGATGTCAGGGGTATTATTGAATAATTTTCAGACTTTAAATAGATGAGCTCGAGTTTGTTTATCTTACAACTTTCACATGTCGTTTAAAAAAAAAATTTGACGTGAAAAGCATGTTGAAGTTCTCATAAATGGAAAAAAGTTATGTGTGTATACACTTCTCATCGAATATTAATAAAAAAAATAGCATGAAAGAAAAACAGTTAGAACTTGTTTGTCTGTCTGTCAAGTGTCAACTAGCTGGACTAAAATGTCTAGGGTTAAATTTAACTAAATGAAAGGGAATATAATAAAGAATAGCATGAGAAAATGGATATAATAACACAAGGAGAAAGCAAGTTGGAATTTTTCGTCAAATCTAAATGATCTGGACCAATAAAAGAAAAGTCTAAAGGGAGGGTATCATGGTAATTAACTAATAGTAATTGATTAAAGTGAAACAAAAGTCGTGTAGTAGAGCACTGATTGGAAGAATTGTTAGAGGCAGTAATAATAATCAATACACATCGTAGGTAGGGATTTGTTGGGAGTTTAATTTTTATCTTAAAAGTAAAATTTGAATTAATTTTATTTTTAATATATTATTCATTTATAAATTAATTTATTTAATTTATAAACTAATAATAATATAATATTTAATATAAATATTTTTGAGAGATGATATCATCTAAAAAATAATAAAAATCCGTGTGAGGACCATGGGAGAAAATGATGCAATTAAGAGCCTCTTTGGATGGAGTAATGTTTGCAAAATTGAAATTTGCATGTGATAAAAAAAATTAGTGTAATGTTAAGGTTTTAATTAACATTTTAAAATGTCAGGTTTTTAACCATGATGATTATCCTTTAGGCTTTGTTTAGTTGGGGGGTTTTAAAGGGAAAAGTAGGATAGGGGAGATATAAGTGTGTTTTGTTAAGAAAAATGGAGGGGAGGGGAGGTGAAATTTTTTGTCCTTATGTGCCCACCTCCCCTTCTCCACCTCCCCTCCAAAAGTGGAGATTTTTGGAGGGGAGAGAAATTTTTTATACAAATTTGATAAAATTACGTTTTGTAATATTTTAATATTCCAATTATACCCTCCTCCTCTCCTCACACATCAAGCATCAATTTTCTATTTTTTTTTTTACATTTTTACATTGATTGCTCAAACATTTTATTAATTTATATATTATATTAATATATATAATAATTATTAATTAATAAGAGATAACATTAAAATTTTATCATATTTTTAATTTTTCTAATTTTATCATTATATATAAATGAGATAAAAAATTTTGAGATTTATAAATTAAAAAATAATAATTTTAATATAAATATTATAAATAAATTTAAATAAATAGGTAAGGGTATATTTGTCAACTTTTAATTAATTCTTCTACCCTCCTCTCCCGAACCAAACAAAAAGCATCACCTCTCCTCCCCTACTTTCACCCCCATAACTTCTCTTACCTTTACCTACACTCCCTTATATTAACTCAACCTACCTTCTTCTAAGTTGAACCAAACAATGCTTTGGAGAAAAAGTGGCCGTGTCAATTTTCAAAAGAAAAAAAAACAGAGAGAAGGAAACGTCATCGTAGCATCACAAGGGCAACGTCATCGTTACTTTATAAGCTAAGTTTACCGGTGGGAAATTATCTTGTTTTTTTCCCTTCCTTTCACATCACCACTCCTTCAATTGTTTCTCCCCTTCAAGTGTATCTTCTTCTCCCACTTCTCACCCCTCACCCAGCCAGCCACTGCCCTATTTCCAAATCCAAACCAACAAAACGAACAAAAAAAAGCCACAAACTTTGCCAAATAGTTAAAACCAAAAAATTAAAGCACCTAGCAGATATCTCACAGAAATGGGTACTCTTTGCCCCGATCATGTGTCTGCAGACAAGGAGAGTATCATCAGAGAGCTCGTTGAGGGCAAGGAGTGCGCTTCCCAGCTCAAGCTTTTGTTTCAGAAACCTTCCGGGCCTGGCGAGACTCCCTCTGCCGACCAACTCATCTCCAAAATTTTGAGATCCTTCACCCAAAGTATTTCCGTTTTGACTTCCTCCGAAGCCGGCGGCGAGGTTGGTCAGATTTCGGCGATTTCCGGTCTGAGTGGGTCTCCTCTCGGAACTTCTTCCTGCAATGGCCGGAGGCCGGACGAATCCGGCCAGAGCAGGAAGAGATCACAGCCGCCGCCCACAAAGGATCGGAGAGGCTGCTACAAAAGAAGGTATACAATCTATTACCTGACGATCTATCATTCTGTGACTCTCATACTTCTTCGCTGCCTCCGTCGAAGAAACTTGTCTTGTCTTGTGAGCGATTTCGCTCACAAGTTACTTTTATGATTTGGGTATGTACGGAAACGTACGGACACGACCCAGATTGTTATGGTCATAGCTATTCATTATGACGAAAACGATTGAAGCATTGGGGTTGGGAGCTGGACTTTGATTGATATAAATATGTAAACGGGATTGAATTCCTGTGTGTTAATTTTGATTAGTGTCTGGGTATTTGGTGACTCAGATTCAAGTGGGGTTTGTGTGATGAAACTTGAAAGTTGAAAGGTCACGAGAACTAGTCAATAGATTTCTGTCATATATGTGATTATTACATGGAATAACATGCATGGGATCCCTAAATTGTCGCAGGAAGACTGGAGATACACGGACCAAAATCTCGCACACTTTTGAGGATGATCATGCATGGAGAAAATATGGACAGAAGGAAATCCTTAATTCTAAATTCCCCAGGTCTTGTTTACTCTCCTAATTTCTATCCATTTTACATCGCGCAAGTTGAATATTACTGCCCATATGATGTATATAGAAATCGCACCAACAGTGCCTTTTCATTTCTATTTTTGAAGGAGAAAGATATATTTGCTACATTGTGATCTATATATGTATCTATGTTTAGAAATATCATCATCAAGACATATAAATTTGGGATTTTGCTAGCGAAAACTTGTCTTCCTCTGATAAAGTACGTCCTGGACTGTAAACTTTGCAGAACTTACTAATCACGGTCTATTTAGATTTAGACCTAGGCGCCGCGAAACATAAATCTTAGCGGCTATATAACTTGTTATGCTCATAGTGCCTTTGAAATTATATTCATCATCTTTAGTTCATATTCTTAATTTGTAATCATTTAACTTGCAGGAGTTACTTTAGATGCACTCGGAAGCACGATCAAGGTTGCAAGGCGATCAAGCAGGTTCAGCGCATACAGGAGAATCCAGAAATGTTCCTAACGACGTACATTGGATTTCACACGTGCAAAGACAACTTAAAGGCTCCCGAAATGGTGGTCACAGATTCTGGTAATTGGGAATCATATCTGGAACCGCCTGAATCTAAGAAGACACCGAACAAAGATCAAAAGGAGCATGGTCGTCGTCCTCTGGTCAGCTCATCGTCGTCAACCCCAAACATAAAGCAGGAATATCCCAAGGAGGACACACCACTGAGTGAAATAACAGACAGCTTGGAGCCTAATTTTTGGTCAGATTTGAAGGTTGACTTTGTGCTTTCGGAGCCCTTGAAGATGTCGACTGAATATAATGCCGATGCCGTGTATTCATATGGTGCGGCTACTATGGATTTTGGAGTGGATCATCATCTCCGCTTTGATTGAAGTCATCATCATCATCATAATCAGCCTTCTGTACGTAGCTTCTTCCTAGCTCAATGGGTTTGGCGCCGATTTAGTCTTTTATGGGGTTTGCATTTAATTTTTCAGAGTTTCCTCCGTAAAATGTGTGAATAGATTTTAGGTGTCGTGTTTTCTTACCAAGACCAAGCTCTTCAATAAGAACTCTCGTATACAAGTGAATGGTTTTTATATCTAAACATTTTAACATGGAATTGGAGTCTATATTCAAAAAAAAAAAGTTCCACGTATTATGTGTTTATTGAAAATTTTGATAGCAAACAAATTGAATATAACTCATCACCTTTTAAAACAAGAGTACGTAGAAGATAAAATATAATTAATAGGATATTTGCTATCAGATTTTGAATGAAGATATAGTATGTGAAAGGTATTAATTAATTTCCATCGAAAGATGTACCATGTGACGTTGAGTTATAAAATGCATTCACTTAAGATGTGAATGAAGAACTTGATAATATGGGAGATCAAATTAATGGGAAGTTTATGTTGTGAGTTGTTTGTATGGATGATGAGTGTGATATGTTTATGTATGGGAAGTTGCACAGAATTGTAAATAAATACGCAATTAACTGTGCGTGGTGCTGTTTGATTTGGAAGTGCTTTTGTAAATGCTGATGAAGAGGATATAAAGGGAAGTGAACGAAGAGTGAGGGATTAGTTGGCTGGATAAGCTTTATATTTAGCGAGTGTTGTGGCGCACCATGGCTAGGAGTCCTTGGAGTTTGGAGTGAGTGGGGCCGTATATAGTGTGCCCACAAGTACAACATATATATATATATATATATATATATATATATATATATATATATATATGTATATGTAGCCGTATATGTTGTGCGCGATTCAACTAATTCAAACCTAGCTACTCAACAAGATACCTCTTTCCCCTAATTTCAATCACTCGATATCCCTCTTTATCACCCTTCATAATCCCCACCTAGCTTGATCACCACCAAATATATACGAGCCCAAGATTTTTATGCTCCCCAAATTCAACGCACAAGTGGGCCGCTCTTCCCTATATTTAAGGCTCAACACTCAACAGTAATGCTTTACTTAGATAATTAAATCTGTAATATATATCAATGATACTTGGACTTTTGGATATGCTTTCTTACGGCAAGGAACGAGGAAAAAGGGAATGTAAGATTTAAGCTTTTATATGCAAAGGCATGCATAACATGATTACTTTTCCATTAGGGAAAATAGGCTTTAGTAAGTATATTATTTTTCTCTGTCTCCAAAGTTAGCTCCAGAATAGGAGTGTGGACCCAACAAAAGACCGGGGGGAAAGTCACGGAGACGCAACCACGATGATCCATCTACTTAATTAACTTACTAATCCATGATTATATGAAGGGGACAGATCTCAGAAAAGAATCGAATTAGAGCCGGGTCTTCACCTCGCCGACACGTTAAAGTGTAGAATGAATGGAACAAGTGAGAGAATTTAAAGTAGGGTAAGCCCACTTGTTGCTGAATCTGGAGTTTATATAAAGGGATGCCCAGCTAATCAATCACCAGACCTAGATTTTATTTGTTCAAATACAATCTTAATCATATTCATAAATTTCACAAAATGCTAGATTACAACCTGTTATATTCAACATCTGCAGGGTTAACAATTAGCTGTTTTTCGTTTTAAGATTTAAAAGTCAACTATACTCAACTGCTATTATTGTTGGAGATTAAATCTAGCCAATCAATTAGCTAGTTGTTTCCCTTATTTTGATGCCTCCAGAAAAATAAAGCATTACTTACATACCCACTAACCTTTTAAATTCATGTTACAATTGGACTATGCTTTGTCAGGATTCTGAGAAACGAAAAATAATACGCAACCAGAATAAAACACACACACACATATTGATATAAGCAAACTTTTGTCATGTTTATCTTGATCACACCCAGCTCACATATTCCGATAGTGAAAGCTTTCAAGACAATGAGGGGGACAGCCAACGTTATTTAGAAAAGGAACACAAAGAAAAGTAAAGCAATTATGACCTTAAAATTACAAACATCACATGCCCAAAAAAAAGAAAACAAAAGGTTAACATTTGAAGTTATAATCCTCTCTAATCTCTCTGTCTCTAAGAATTGGTCAAGCAATTATTTGCCATATACAGCAGCACGCTATTTGGCACCTATCATTACTCCTTAAAAAATTAAACTGATTATGCTTTTCTTTTCCAGCTAAATTAATTGATACCATCTCCTATACTTAATATAAGGCCTAGTTTATAGTGTAAATTGAACTACAAACTAGATCTTATGTTAAGGACTAGTAATGTTGCTTAACTTTTCTTGTCACCGAACTCCCATTTGTCTTCAGGAAACAGGAAGGATTCAATGGCTCTACTCCCAGTAGAATTAAACATAGCATCAGCTATATCTGCCCCCATAAATTCAGTACTACCACCGTATCTCGAAGTGGAGGGGCCTCCACTGGCAGTACCGGCATCCACACCATTCGGGGCGGCGGCGGAACCGGTGCAGAGGCCGAGGTGGGGCGAGGGGAGCCACCTGGAAACTGAAGCTGAAGAAGAAGACAGCTGAGGGGAAACGGTGGTGTTGAAGTCAGCGAAAAGGTGTGGAGGTGGAACTGAGGATGGAGCTGTGGAGGAAAAAATGCAGCTGTGACTGCCTCGGTATGTTACTGCAAATGTGTTAGGGTTGTTATCAAGTCTCTGTACTTGCTTCTTCGCCGGACATTTATATAATTTCTGGTGGGTGCATCTGTAATAACTCCTGAAAAAAAAATGGAAGAAGGATTAATTCACTGTTTGAATTATTAATCATTTAATTTCTGACTAAATTTTATTAATTTAGCTAACGATTATGCAATTATTCATTAATATGATAAATATGCATGCATCAAAATCTAAGCTACTATATGCGGGGCTTGCAATAATGTCCTCTTATGCTTAGTAATTCTAGTGCGTTGTCGTGATTTGTGTATGTTCAGAATGTCATTCCGAATAAACAAATGATATTAAATCGATAGCTTTTTTGGTTGTAGAACCCTATTTACAAAACTTTGAGCGAACTAAAAATAGTATAACTGAAAGGACCCATGTAAATTCTGGGGGGTTAATGGGCCTATTTTTGTGGGTACCACTGAATTTTCACTTCAGAAAAACGAGTTATTAGCGAGAAGAAGTGTGAAGAGACGTATCATGAAGAACGAAGAGAAACATGATTGGATGAATGTGCGCAGATGAAAACAAAAGAATCTTCAGCTATAGTTTGAATTGAATCTTGAATCTATATATATGTGCATTTAAATTGCTTGCTAAGTAGCTAGTTGGCAAGTTGATATAATGAAGAACCTTGGGTAGTTAGAGCCAAATATCTCTTTCTGGCCATATTTTCGCCAAGTGAAACCATCTTCTGGTGGAATCTCTTTGTTCCCAAACCTAGGCGCCGGTGCCACCATTGTCTTCGTCTCAGAATCACTTTTCCTGCTATTACTTCAACACACAAATAACCATCAGGCCATTAATGTCCTATAAAAGCATTGATGGGGTTACTCACTAAAAGCATGCATGTATAGTTACTGCATATAACGTTAACAGCAAAAGCCAATATATATAATTACACGTACATGTCTAAGTTCCTTCTTAACTAGCTACTAAGAAAGATCTGAGAAAATTCTATCCAAATACTTTTAGTCTCTGCACTTTCGGTTACGCATCAATCATCAAGTACGGATTATGTTAAAGTAAGGCCCCGACAATAATGGAGGGCGTAAAAGAGAAGGCGGCTATATTGTAAGATTAATTAAGGCAATATATATATATATATATATATATATATATATATAGCTTGTCAGTTTCAATCACCAACATATATACATATAAATTCAATAAAAATTAAGTCAATTATATTATGAGTAAAGTTTTACACCTCTTTCCCAGTCTCATTTGAGCTGATCGTGATCGTTCCATTCGATCACGAATCGACTGATCCATTGGCTGTGCATGACTGGTGGATCTGATCGGCTGATGAGCAAAGTAAGAAGAAGGTGGCGTTGGGTGCTGGGGAAACAGTCTCAGGCTTTCTTTTGCGGCCAAGAAAGTCTTCACTATCTCATCAATGGACGTGAACAGTGTATCGGGTTGGTTAGCCAAGTTGGGAAAATTTGATTCCAGGTGTCTGGCTAATTCACAAGCACGCTGTATTAAAGAACCAGTGGCCTCTTCCATGGTTTCTGGCTCTTTCAGATTTCTGGGGTTTGCTATATGATATGCAATCGATCGCCAAATTATAAAGGTGCGGCGTTGTGGGTAAATTTCTGGGTTAGTGCTTTTGCGTTAGACCCAGTGAGGAAAAAAACAAAATTAAGGTTCTACGTATTTATATATACTTGCTTTTACACGGTTCGTAAATATAAAAAGGGGGAAGGAAGGAGAACGTGGAAAGGAAGACTTAGTCATGGTCATGGCTAGCTTGTTGGAAGTTCAAAATTGGTTTTTTTCTTCGGGTCTTGAGGGAGACCTTTGGCCCCATTGAACCGGTTTCTCTTTGGGAACCCTCTCCCCTGGATTTGACGAAGTTTCTCATTTTGAAGCTATGACCAAAACCCCTTTTTTCCTTCCTATTAATACTTACTCTCAAGCATTTGAACGCACGTCCCATTAATTGACCAGATAATCACTTTACCTACAATTAATTATTTGTTAATTATATTGGCTGGCTGTTTAAGTTGTTAAGCTGACCCTGCTTAGATTGGACAATATATGGTCATCTTCATCACGCTCATGTGTGAGAAATTGTAGTAAGTAGATCGTGCACATTTGAAAATCAGATGACTTTCGTATCCATTCTTTTGCTCCAATATATATATAAGAAGTTTTTAGAAAGAAACTTTGGAAGAAGTTAATAGGATAATTAATAATTATTTTTTACTTTTTACCCCTTACAAAAGAAAGAGATATGATAGGTAATAAATATATATTTAAAAATTATATTCTTTAATAAGGGCAACATAATTTTTTTATTAATTTAAGGCACATTAAATAATTTAACTAATATTTTCATGTTATATATTAGATCCGAGAGAATATATCGGTAGAAGTGATGAAAGTTCAATCCCAGGATGAGGCCCTGAAGAGCTCGAACCGATCCGCGCTTATTCTTATAAAAAAAAACTTTTCATAGAGTGCACGCTAGTTGTATCTTCGTCTAAGTGTGTATAGCAAGTGGGGGCTCCAGTCATTTAAACACGGGGTTGAATATTTGAATCCAAACCCTTATGTGTACAACAACAACGACTATTTAAAAATACTTTTTTATGTCGCCAAAATCAATATTTCAAAAATTCAACTAGTAGAAAACTGAGTCATAATGTGCCAAAAGAAAATTATATTTTATGTGTTTGTGATGGGTTAAAGTTAAGTAGCAGAACACAGTAAACATATGCTCTTCTTGGTGTTAAGCTTGTTTATTGTAACAACGTCCTAGTCCTAGTAGTCGGCAACAGTCAATTTAAAGAGAATGTTTTTCCGTTTGGTTTGCATAGAATTATCATAATGCTTACAATTAAACAAATGATATATATATATATATCTGAAGGTCTGGTGAGTTTCATTTGTACGTACATTCTTTATATTAATTTATACAAGGGTAAAGGTGCATCCAGCACCCCAAACTAATTTTGGAGGAGCAATTAACACCCTAAAATATTTAAAGGTACAATTAGCACCCTAAACTAATTTTGGAGGTGCAACCAGCACCCTAAAATATTTAAAAGTACAATTAACACCCTAAACTAATTTTGGAGGTGCAATCAGCACCCTCAAATATTTAAATTGGTGCAATTTTACCCTTTCACTAACAAAAATACTTACTTTCATTTGATACATATCACATAATTTTTTTTTGGATACATTATTGTTTAAAAGCCATATGCATAATATTATTTTAATAAATTACACTAAATTTTTTTAGGGTGCTGATTGCACCTCCAAAATTAATTTAGGGTGTTAATTGCACATTTAAATATTTTAGGGTGCTGGTTGCCTCCAAAATTAGTTCAGGGTGCTGGTTGCACCTCCAAAATTAGTTCAGGGTACTAATTGCACCTTCAAATACTTTAGGGTGTTAATTACTCCTCTAAAATTAGTTTGGGGTGCTGGATGCACTTTTACCCTTTATACAACAATAATACCGTATATTGAGTTTTTTTTATTATACTGAGATAAATTTGAGTTAATTACATATTCAAAAATTACCATCAAAACAAATTATTTTTAAGTTATAGTTTATAAACTAGCCAAAGTCCACAACATAAAATTATAATAGTAATTACCAACTAACAAATGTTGAGTATCCTGTAAGTGACAAATCCCACATAACATATTAAACTAAAGTTTCAATCTTTATTAAAAAAAGTACCTACATTTGGTATAGGATAGATTTACCTCTCACATGAGAACACCCATATAGTAAAAAAACATTGTAACGGTAACTAGAGACAAGTGCAACGAACAAGATAAAAGGACTTGGTGGCTGTGGTGACGGCCATGAAGAGCGCACTTCAAGTAGTAATGAAGTGGCCCAAGCTTTTCAAAACAACACAGACTCATATCCTATGAACGCTAACCTTATGCGAAGGGCAGGCGCAAGTTAAGGTAGAAATGTAGAATCCTTCAGTGACTTTTCCTACCCTGAGGGGTTTCTTTCTTTTGAATGTCATGTGCTCGGCTTCTCACATTTCTCTTCCAATTTGGCAGTTCAAAGATTCAATTTGCAGTAGCTCCCTAGCTGGGGTTAGCTTCAAGTTGTAACTTGAATGGAGTTCAGTTCAGTTATTTCGATGCAATTTACCTGCTTTGTGATCACCGTTTTATATTATGATAATGCTATGGCAAAACTTCCATCTCGGAAATATCTAAACAAGTAATCCACGAGGTAAGTCGATGCATTTCCTATATATTTCTTGAATTCCAGGTATTGTACGGAATAACTCCCATTCTTGCAAAATTGTCCTCACCAAATCTTCTACACCAGAAGCACAATGGCCAAGAAAAAAAATATTATATCCGGGAGGCAGCAGTGAAAGAATGGCCCAAATAAAATGCAGCAGCAGTTAAAAGGTAGCTGGTAGGTAAGGATGTGCCTTTATAATGCACAAATGAAAGGAGTTTCATACTTCTTCCACCTACAAAGAAAATTGTCTTTCGATTAAATTCGCAATCTCATAAGATGAAGAGCAAATAAAAAGTGAGCATAAAGCACTGTTGCGTTTTGTTCTGAAAGGAGGGTCGGAATATAACCTGAGGAAGGCTCATCAACTCGAAAACAGCTTTTTTGGGAGAGAGTTCATTGTCGATGATACGAGCCACTGCTGTCAAAACTGGCAATTTCACATTATATTTCTGCTCCAAAGCAATCACAGCTCCAGCTGTAGACACACCTGCTACCTTCACACAGAAAGCATATATATATTTTACTTCAGTTGTCCCATTCTACTATATATAAAAGCCATGAGCTGACAATCTGGCACAATTACAACCTTCTGATATACCTGATTCAAGGAATTCAGTATATTCTCAAGTTTCTCCCCAGATCCAAGACGCACACCAACTGTTCTGTTTCTCGAAAAATTTACAAAGCACACCTAAGCATTATGTCTCCAGTTCCTGATAGGCCGGTTATTGTTGTTGGCTTTGCGCCCATCTTCAGAAGACAATTAGAGTAAACGGAAATCAGACAGCATCATAAACATTATTGATTTGCAGGAAGCAACAGAGGCAACATATGCGACATGGACACTACAAGATTATCAACTTTAGTAAATAACCACGTTCAACATACCTCAAAGCTTAGACCCAGAGTCAGAAAACTACAATGCCTATAAAGCTTTAAGACATCCATTCATAATCTTGGGACAGTCACTAGAATATGCAATTGAACTTGGACATTCTCTACAGCATTGCGTCTATCATTACTAGGGAAATAAGATAGGTGAAAGTTGCTAATAATTATAAAACTGATATAGTAGGTAGAAATCTAATCACCTTTGTTGCAAGCCATCGTATCTCTGAACAGCCTTTTGCGAAAAGGGCAGCCATTGAGTTGTTTCCTAGATTCATACCTTCCACGATACCCGCGGCTATCGCGACCACATTCTTAAGTGCACCTGCTATTTCAACTCCTATAACATCACTGGAGTTAAAAGAGATTACAAGCTGAGCGGAGCACCTAAGTTAATATATACAAAAGCCATGGAATCTTAAGAAGCCAAGATAGAATGAATCAAGCAGGCAATACATAAACTATACATTAATTGAAAAAGAAAACAGAGTTGATTAATAAAGCATTAGATGCTCAAATATTCAAGTTGTAACAGACTGGAGGAGAAACTCAGGTATTTTGAATATGAAATTGATCTCATATGATGAACCTAGTGAAGATCATCTACCTTGATGTACTTACTCTTAACTGACTTGACGATAGCATTTGCCGAACTGCATTTGCCAATTTTTTGTCTTTGGATGCAACCCCCATAGCTGTTATTTCAAAATGTAGGAAAACAACTTGACATTAATTATTTTGGCACCTCAAAAAGAGGAGAATTGAAATTACGAGATCCACATTTGGAACTACCAGCCTAACCTGTGGGCAGCTTATTCATCAACTCTGAAGCAAAGGAAGGCTCTGATAGTGCAACAAAAGGCTGGCGAGGATTCTTTAATGCTTGAGGAATAATTTGAGACATCATCCTCAGCGTGTTTAGCCCTAGGCCTTTACTAAGAGATATAAATGGCAAGCCTGGATCAACGAAATCTGCAACACCCTCGAGAAAGGATGAGCTGAACTGCAATAGTAGAGATAAGATTCAGATTTCAGACAATCACTTCTGTTTTGAATGTCAAGTGCATGATTGAATCAATGCATCTTATTTCATTAAAAGGATCAAGACATAATAAAACATCAGTAACAGCTTCTAGTAGGCTTGTGCAGTCCAAAAAAGTCTGGATGACCTGAACAGGCACAGCATAAAGGAAGTAATCGGCATCAACCAAAGCATCTTTTGCATCAGTTGTTGCAACTACATTTTCTGGAAGCTTGTGTTCGGGGAAGTACTTGCTTCAAGAAGACAATCACTTAGGAGAAATGGCAGATAATATTAATACACCATAAGGTGAACTACGCGGATGACAAAAGATTTTACCAATTGCAGTGCCTCTCGTTAATAGACAAGCAAACTTGAGGGTCCCGCACAAGCATCTTGACTTCCAGTTGGGCCTTCTTATTAGCAACATGCGCAGCCATTGCAGTCCCAAATGATCCCCCTCCTAGCACAACCATCTGTAGTACAAGTGAGTCTCAAAGTGCCCCAAAAGATAAATTACAAAAGGATTAAACATCTCAAATGTATCATCTGGCATGTCCATACAAGAAACTTACAAATGGAAAGGCCAGCCAGAACAAAAAGCAAGAGCTCTATGGATACAGGACCGAACATTTTCAATGCATGGGTTAACAAATAATACCATGCCGCAAGATAAATAACTGGACAAGACGAATAAAAGAATAAAAATGAGGCTATCGACAATATTAGTGTTGTTAGAATAAGTTCCCAGAAACCAGGCAAAAAACATAGTCATAGTCAATTGCTCAAAAGCAGTAAAGAAACTGAAAAATCAAATTAAAAGAAGAAAAAAGAAAAAAGGAGAATAACAAAGCAAACCTTGTTTGTCGGTTCGAGGACGTCAGTCTTGACCTTGGAACACCAAGACCTGGACACCGGACTAGCTTCTCCCAGGCCAGCCTAAATTTTACATTGTATATATATATTCAATTGATAAATATATTGGTGCTTGCGTGTTTCAAATGCTGCTCAAACACAGACAGAACCTAGAAAGGCAAAAAAGAACACAGCGAGTTCATCTAAAGAAACCTGAAACCGGTTTGAGATTTCCATAAGACATGACAACATCTCTATTTTTTTAAAAGGAAAACCTGTTTGCATTAAAACATCTGGAATTAGTTCGCTGGAAGAAGCGGGCATGAGGTAGCTACGCAAGACTGATTGATTTGAGTACAGGAGGTCTAGCCTCTGCAGTTCATCAATTGAGACGTCAGTATATTAACATCAGATTGTTTAAGGGGTTATAGGATAAACATTTGAGCTCCTTCCTCCAAACATCTGTCCTAGCACAACAATTAAGGATTAATGTGAGTGAATGGTAAATAGATAGATATAGTTAATCAATAAATGGTAGGAATTACTTGTTAATCCGAGTTGGCACATTCTCAGATGACATGACGACCACCGGAATCTCCTTCATCACAGACGATTCCTGTTTCCAACAGGAATCTCCTCTATGCACTTTCATTGCAAATAACTGAAATATACGTGTAGAACCGAAATGGTGTCTAAATTTACCTTGATCTTCTTAAGCAGATCATAGCCCGTCATCCCAGGTATACAATAGTCCGTGATCACCAAATTTACTTTGGATCTCTATAAACAATTATATCAGACACGTCAGCGAAAATTTAAGTTTGGCGGGTTTGTCAAGAGAACACTCTGCTTCCAAATAACAAGTTACTCACAGTGCCATTCTTGACGTTGTGTCCATCAGTTGCCAGCCCCAAGAATTCCAGTGCCCTCGCCCCATTTTCTGCTGTTGTCACTGATCCCAGTACCATTCATTCATAAATAAGGAGGGGAACGAAGAATCAGAGAAAAATGGCGCATCTATAATGCTACCTTTGCAGGAAGAGTTCCTGAGAAGCTTCTCGACGAGTTTGCGATCAATGAGATTGTCGTCCGCCGCTACAACATGAGGAACGTCGCCGTTTTCTGTCATCCGATTCGAAGAAGAAGAGCCTGATACCTTAGAAGCCATACTCTCCGTCTTACGTTTCTTTGATGGAGATGAAACGCATTGCTAACAAGGGGCAAGGGGAGGGTCACAGGAGGTGCATGAAGGTTTCGTGGCGTTATATAGTGGGAGAGTAAATGCGGATGGAAATTATAGAAATCAGAGATATTTGGTGATCCATTTCGGGGCCATCCATGGATTCTATTCCCAACAAAATCCTCTACTCCCTATGATGTCTCGCTGTCTCATTATTAGTTTCTTTCTTCTCGGTCTCCGCCAGAGATTTTGCCATCTCGCCCCCCTTTTCTCCCAATCCGTTTGCCGCTATTCCTTTTCCGCCACAACAAAATGATTTTGATCAAATCTTCTAAAAAAAAACACAGGTTTTTGCCTTTTCCTGTTGGGAGAGGTTTGGGAGATTTTAAGGTTTTCTTGTCTGGGACATGCACCAGTTGGTTCTTACCCCGTTTACGTCGTTTAAAATGGTTGAAAATCAATCTCCTTGCATTGGTTGACAGAGATTTTTGTACAATGTTAGTGTTAATCCTATTTTCGTTGGTATTATTGGAAAGATGGCTTACAATAGATATTTTTATTAATTGATTTGGACCATGCTGTAGAAGCATTTATTAGCCTCCCAAATATTACAATTAAAAAGACATTGCCCAAGAACGAGAATTATGCAGGCGATGGATGGAGATTCATTAGCAAAAGAATTGATGATTTGATTTGGTAAGATGTAAATGTTGAATTGGGAATAAGGAGGAGGGAGTAAAGAAGGAAAAGGGATCTTAGAAGGATGAGGGGGATGAGTTCGGTGATGTGATATAAAATAAGAGGAAATGAGAGAGAGGCGGTGCTATAATAATATGTGCTTGGATCAGCGGATATGGGTTGCCCTGTTCCGTACCTTGAGAAACATCCCACATTCGGGAGGGAATCTCAATCTCCCTTGCTTCTCCGGACAGAATCTAAAGATAAGGCCAGCTTACAGAACGAGTTAAATCTTCCATATATATAAGTCCAAACTTCAAAGAAAATTAATGAAAGTTTCGAAAGTTTGGGAAGATTGATTTGTAAAGATTTTATTTGAAGATAATTTATACAGGACAGAATGAAACAGAGTAGAACGAGGAGTGCATTGAGGGATCTGAACACCTTGCAAGACTATGAAAATGAATGGAACAAGCCCAATTAATTTAATTGGTGAGCGATATTGAAGAATGCGTTTTGCTCTACTCCAGCCACCCCATTTAATTCCCATCATTCTCAATCCCGACTCGTGAGAATTGTTATTTCAACGACTTGAACACATGTTTGAAACATTTGGACCTACTCATCCCCTTCACGATGCAAGATTATACATCTTCTATTTGATATTTGTTTCCCTATCTGTAAAACTTCCACTTGCCTCTATCCGATTAAAAAACCAATCTCTTCCTTCTCTTGTACAAGCACTTCCATTCTTCTTGGCCGAAAATATACTCAATTCCGCCGTTAAAGTTAGTGGACCTGCAAATTATATCCCATCTGCGCAATACTTATTTCAGGCTTTGGGCTCAAATTATCATATATGTCTTAAAAAAATTGATCAAATTAAGAATCTCCGAATGCAGCCCGATTTCTACACAAACAGACAAATTTGTCTGAATCATACATGACATCGCTTACAGGTTACAAGCAAGCGCTCATAATACGTCCACTTATTTCTAATAAAAGCCTAGGACTCTAAAAACTAATTAAAAACGAATCAGCAGCACAAACTCAGTTTCTTCTTTCTTACAATCTAGAGGTCGGAATAGAATAATTAATTTAAATATCAGTAAGTGGTGGTCAATTATTTCAATAGCTGCTGCTACTGGACCTCTCATTGATTGAAAAACTTATCTTTCTTATCCTTGGCCCTTGCCATCAATAATTTAGATTCCTGCAGGCCTTTTTCTTAAAAAAAGGTTTACGAATTTCTACACGTCACGTTCGCCAGCGAATATACTCATAAAAACGAGCGTATTCCAAAGCAATGGTTGTGCGTAATTTTTACTTCTAAAAGAAGCCTGTGGTGCCACAAAAGTCCCTGGGTGGGGTCTTCATCTTTCATTGGGTACGGATACAATATCGTTGGATATTATAGAGTTTTAAAAAATTATAAAAAAAATATGCATCCTTGATAAACCCTTCGAACAGGTTTCTTACATTATAGATGTACTAGTAATAGTAATACTTACATCCCTAAAAACATTGAAATCAATGACCATTAATATTGATGATGGAATGCACAATTTCACTTGGATTTGACTGTATACATGTTGTCAAACTTGGCCTTCGAGACGCAATACTGATCATCTTCAGAATCTTTATAAATTTTCCAAATCAATTCCAGAAGCGGAACCATCAGGATCCCTGACCCTGCAAGAGCCAGCAATTCTTCAGCTGGGATTCCACAGTTTCCCTGAAACTCTTCACCCGGACTAAGCAGAAATGGGTACAAAACGGGCTCATTCCCGGACCCGCTTTCACCCGACTCGTCTTCAGCAAGTAACAGATGGGCCCGCTTCTCACCCCTCTCCCCTGAACCACTAACCCCCACGCCTTCGTCGTCCTCTCCTTTCCTTCTTCCCCTTCGTCCCCCAACTCCTCCACCAATATCACCCCTTCCGGCAATGGCGTCTCTCCAGTTTCCCATTTCTCCACCATCCCCGCCCAATCATCCACCATTGCCCTCTCCGTCCTCACGGCCGTCGCTTCACCGCCGTTCGTCATCTTCTTTGGGTACACCTGTACTAACAATGGCGCTTCCCTTAAATTCTTTACGATATCCACCACCGAATTCTTCATCCACTCGTCCAGCCTCTTGTACGCATCAACGGCGTCGTTTCTGCGATCCTTATCTTTTCCCCCTCCTTCGTACTTCCAAATCGGTTCCAAACTCGCCGTGGTGGCCGAGATCCTCCCCTTCCGTATTCCTCTTGAGCGGCTCTGATGACCGATCACCACCGACCGATCATTACAACGATTCTCAATTCTCCGTTTCCCCACGTGATCCACAACAACGCTGCTGTTCCCGATGCCAATGGTAGCCGACGCCATCTACCGGGTTTGAGCACAAGCGTGTCTGATTGGGATCTTAACCGACAAGAAACGGGGAAAAAATCGAATTGTGTTATTGGTCAGAAGGAGAAAGGTGTAGCGAAGCAAGGAGGTAGGAATTATAATGATATGAAGCTTTAAATTCACGAGAGGAGGGAACTCCTCGTTTCCATTGTCACCGTCATGGAGTTATATATAATACTGAATAGAGTTGGAGCTTCAAACTCACACTTCTAACGTTCCTGAGATTTGTTAAGGCGTGCTCAAACTTCCAATAACAGAATCCCCTTGCTTTGGGAAACAGGGTATTTGTTTCTCTGTGACCGAACATAGTTGGTTATGGTGCGACCCTTTCCTGACTAGGTTTTGATCGGTGGCAGCTTAAAAATGTTAAATGTTGAAGGCAAAGAGAACCGTAGATCCTAGATGGGGAATAATTTGACGCGGTAATAATAAAATGGAAAACGGGGATTGCTGAGAGTAAAAGAAGGAGGGGGAGAATGAACGCATTCAATAATGAGGGAAGGGTGCTGTGTGACGTCAAGAAACGAAAGCGAGTCGGGAAAAGTTGGTGGGTTGGGCGAATGCGGGGGGGCACGTGGATTCCTGCGACGAGCGCATGCATTTCGAACGCAGCCATACAAGGGGCATTCGCTCCGATTAAAGCCTTGGCCAATAAAATTGAAGATCCATGACGCGTAGGACCCGGTGGATCTCCACGTCATCAATTTTGCAGTTTGTTGCCAACACATTGACACGTCAGATTGATGTCCAACAACTTGAAAATTGAACCTCTGCGACGGTCGCTTTATTATTGGACAGCGCACAGTCCAATTTTACCCTTGTTAGGCCATCACAAGAGAACGAACATTAACATTAGTGCTACGCGTGACTCCAAATGTAAACAATCGAGCTCTGATCATTTACCCGCTGCACATTCGTGCTTCTGATTACTTCATTGATCTGTGCTCAGATTGCACATACCCGGAAGAATCTAGCTGTTCCCAATCTTTTTTTAAAACAAGAAAAAGGGTTGCAAAAATGCTGGGTTGCTTACGATTTTGATTTAAAGAAAATTAATTTCAATTGTTCTCTTGCTTTCTAATTTTCATTGCATTCATCCTTTGATTCATTTTCCCAACAAAAAGAGATGACTTTAGAGTCAGTAATACTGAGGAAAATTAATTTCGAATACGTGTAATAAATTAAATTATTAATAGATAAACATGATATAAATTGAAATCTTGAACAGAATATAAATTATTTCTCTCTTTTTCACGTGCAATAAAAGCGGGTTAATCAGATTTTTTTTGATAAATTTTTTTTTAGAAAATAGTTAGACTTATTCACAATTTAAAGGCATGGCAAAATCTCTTTTTTTCTAAGCGATATCAATATTAGACATGGCGAACTGTATATTATTCTCAGGCGTAAACATATAAACTTAGGAATTAAGATGCCTCTTTAAATATCGTGACTATAATCATAATAAAATGATACTTCTTAAAAATTAAATAAGTTCTAAATAATTATATGTCTTATTTTTTTTACTAATTAAATCTACGGACTAATGGGTATGGGTTAATCAGAAATGATTGTAATCGACGTGTGATGGGGCTTACAAGATGTGAAGAAACTGAAGCCCGTGAGCGGACAAAAGATTTGAAAGAATAGAGGTGAAGAAAAGCCCAAAGTCAAAAAGGACTGCAACTATATATATGGGGCAAAAATAATAAAAAGATGGTGAAAACCTGAAAGTGCACGTGAATCTCAATATACCAAAAAAATAAATAAAAGAAACACGAGAAGGTGAAGGAAAGCGCTAAGCAATTCAGCAGCGCCTCTTTCTAAGATTGAAGATACAAAATTACGGACTTCAACATGGAGTCTTGGGCAACACGACAAATCTTCGGGGGAAAAAAAGGAAGGAGAAGAAGCTTCGAGGGCGCCCCACCCACACATATTATACGTCATGTTATATTTGACACGAAATGTTTCAACGGCTTGAACTAGTCACACGTTTGACTCCATAAAATTATTATAGTGCCGCATACATACGATAATTAAACAAACGAAAATATATAAGCACTCTTAAATTTTGTCACCGATTAATGAAGATGTCACCAATATTTAAAATTTTGTCGTTTGCAGGAAGGCTTTGCTTATGGCCTATTTATAAGCACTCTTAAATTTTGAGACACCTTATTTTTAGGGAGTTCACCAAACACCACATTTTTTTTGGTTTTTCACACGAGTTCATGTAGTGATATAGAAACTCTTTTTCTGTTTTATCTTTTTAAACCACCTCGTGAATTGTTTTATTTTAGGAAATCCGAATCAGACTTGGATTTTGTTTATAAATTATTTTTATTAATGAAAAATTAAATTTTCCAACTTCTTTTTTATACAAAAAAATTTAGATAGTTTCGGCACTAATTCCCTACCAAAGTTAGGGCACAACCCTAGAGTTTAGAGAATATTTATAAGGGACTTACGAGATCGCCTACTAAATAAACTTTCACAAAGTTAACGAGAATCGAATTCGTATCCTTATGAAATACGAGTTTATTGTTTATCGTCTGTGTCAATTTTTATTAATTTTTTTAATTCTTTTATATTTATCTTTAGGTCTTGTTAATCTGACTAGCTTGGGCTATTGGGCCCATGCCTGTTACGTTCTTGTTATATACTTGTCACAGCAACCCAGTTTTGAGTTTTAACTCCGATCCTCATCACGGAAAATGACATTTTTTAAGAATATTAAATATACTTAAATATAATGGATCCTGAAAATTATAAATTAGTACCAAAGACATTGCTGGTGATCATTAACGTTTTAATATTGAATAAAATATCCCTCGCAATAAAATAAAGATGCTCATATTGATTATCACAATTAAATTTTAATCGGTTTAGATGTTAGTTAAAATAACAAGCATTATAATCTTATCATATTTGGACTGTCTAAATTTTATTTTTTTATTTTTATTTTTTTTAAAAAAAAATTATTCTGATAGGTATAAAATTTAAAATAAAAATAATTTCTTAACTATTATTTTAAAAAAAATATTTATTTAAAAAATATCAATTAAAAAACTCAAATCCAGACTGTCTAGATTAAATACTAGGAACTTGACGCTCATGATTTTTGATGAGCACCGAAATAGGGTCATATAGAGCCTATGGTTAAAAAAATAATTAATTTATTTAAAAAATATCAATTAAAAAACTCAAATCCAGACTGTCTAGATTAAATACTAGGAACTTGACGCTCATGATTTTTGATGAGCACCGAAATAGGGTCATATAGAGCCTATGGGTAGGTAGAAGGAAGGGTAGCGCTCTGCCACCAAACCCGGCTGTGGCTCTGGAGTCTTGGCATGATGTCAAACACAACTAAATTGAACGAACGGGAAGTCAACAATCCCACGCCAATGGCATTTTCAATTATTAGTTTCCATTTAACGTCTGAAGCGTGATTAGGTAGAAGAAGCAAAGTGAAATTACGTGGTCAGAGAAGGGTGGGCGTATGAGAATGGAATTTATGGGGGGAAGGTAGGAAATGATAATCTCACGGGCGCATCAACTCCCTCTACCTACCCAGTGAGTCGCCTCCTCCATTTCCCTTATAAGGCTATAAGCTCTCCCTTCCTTCTTCCTTCCTTGTTTTTGTTGTCTCCCACCAATCCCCTCTCTCCCAATCTCCTGCAACCACAACACAACTAGTAAGACTCCTCTCTCTTTATCTTTATCTTCCTTTTACTTGCTTACTTGCATGTATGTAACATTTTTTGTGAATTTCAATCGCAGTGGCTGCTCTAAGTGAAACGGTGATGGTAGATGAAATCTCTTATCCTTCCAAGATCTCCACTGCCAAGCCCCTTTCTCTGCTCGGTCATGGTCAGTTTCTCTTGTAATCCCCCAATTCTTTTTCTGTTCTCGCGGGTCAACGTTTCCAATTCCAACCCTCGATTTCTTTGTTTTGATCAGGGATGAAGGACATGGAGATCCACTTCCTCCAAGTGAAGTTCTACTCGATCGGGGTCTATTTCGAGCCGGAAATAGTGAATCACTTGCAGCAATGGAAGGGTAAATCCGCAAAGGAGCTGGAAGACAGCGACGATTTCTTCGCTTCTCTCATATCTGGTAAACCACAAATCCTAATCATCATATATTAGTCTCCGTACCGGTAACACGAAATTGAAACGAATATGGGTGTCGGTGCAGCCCCGGTGGAGAAATTCATCAGAATAGTGGTGATCAAGGAGATCAAGGGATCCCAGTATGGAACAGAGATCGAGACGGCCACGAGAGATCGATTGGCGGCAGAGGACAAGTACGAGGAGGAGGAGGAAGAAGCTTTGGAGAAAATTGTAGGGTTTTTCCAGTCCAAGTACTTCAAGAAACACTCCGTCATCACATATTATTTCCCGGCAAATTCTCCAACAGCTGAGGTAAGTAAATTTGAGGAAAAAGTAAACAATCGGTTGCCAAAATGGATGGCCCTATTTCTAATTTGCAAAAGGTTCAATGCAGATTGTGGTGTCACTGGAGGGGAAGGAAGACTCCAAGTTTGTGGTAGAGAATGCTAATGTGGTGGATGCAATCAAGAGGTGGTACTTGGGTGGCTCAAGCGCCGTGTCGCCATCAACCACCACGTCTCTGGCAACCACTTTGTCCGCCGAGTTGTCCAAGTGAACTCTGATTTCTGCTGCGGCATCTACTCAATGATACTTTCTCACTCACTTCTGCCTTTCTATGCCTCTCTTCCCCTGCAATTTATGAATAATGTTAATCTTAATTATGACACTTTGATGAGTTTTGTTCGCTTCTTGAATGGTTTGCGAACCAGCAGAGTATTATATGCTCTGTTTGTTTTATTTCTGCGCCTGCGGAATGGTGTATTTGAGTTTGTTCGTAGTTCATCTCTTCTCTATGCCACTGTGTTGACTATTGAGTAAAAAACGATGCCTTATTTCCTGATTAATTAAATATTAGAGTTTAATTTGTAACAAAATAAATATATTAAATAATTCTGTTGTTAAAACTGAACTCGTCAAATAAATAGATATATAGAAGCTATCGTGGTAATAGTCACAATTGAAGAAGCGGAAGCCATATAAAAAACATGATGACTCTGGGCATTTGTGTGTAATTGTTGAGAAGAACCGAGATGAGCACGAACAAAATTATGACAAAGATGCTTGCTCAGTGGCCATCATTCTATTACGTAGTTTTTTTTTTCTAAAATTTTGTAGAAAGTGGCTGGACTCATCATAATTTAAGTGTAAGGTAAAATCTCTTTTCTTCTTAAACGATATTAATATTAGGTAGGTCAAATTATCTATTATTCTCAGGCGTAAACCTAGATACTTAAGAGTTAGAATATCTCTCCGAGCGTCATGACTAAAATATAATAAAATGGTATTTTTTAGAGATCCAATACATTCTAAATAATTATATATCTAATCTTTTTATTAGTTGAATACATGGCTACCCAACGATAAATGCTTGTTCAAATGTATAGGCCCATTGTTTTTCTTTTGGACCTGCCGTTTTTATCAATATTTCTAAAGCTTTTAAGTAAGTAATCTCATAAATTTATTCTTTAAGCAATAGAGTCATACTTTAATTTTAATAAAAAATTAATATTAAATTTATTTAAATTTTTTCATATAAAAAAATATTTCCTTTTTTTTTAGTGCTATATTTGATACAAAGACTAAAAAAAAGAGATATTTCATCCTACTTATCTTTTGAGTGAGTTTAACTCTTTTTTTAAATTTGTTGTAAAAAAAATATATTTGACACTAAGTAAACAAATAAAATACATTTAAATGATCGAGCAAACGGATGCTTTACATTAGTTGAGATTGAGACTTTAATATTAGAATCTATCGCTCATACTAGTCAGATTTTCATTCACGTAATCATTCCCCCCTGAATTTCAATAATATCTTCAGGAACGCTTATTTCTGCAAGGTGTTCATTCAAATGCCAAGGTGTTTTCTTAGTCTATATATTTACATTTAGCTATAAAAGAAAACACCCGCCGTTATTTCTCAAAATGATGGAGCAGCTTTTTGGACTTTAAGTAATCTGGGTTTGTTTAATCATGCAAGATCAACACATACCCAAACAAATATGGAGAGGGAAAACAAGCTGCAACTTGCACGAGAACTTGAATCCAATTCCTAGAAAAAATCCATTATTTCAAAACAACATTAATGAAATCCTATGACAATCTGTCATGGGCTTTCTGAATATGTAACTCAAAGCATATAATTCTGTGCGCTTCCTGGTCTTTTGGATCTTGCTCATAACCTCGGGGGCCTAAACAGCTGATGTCGACAGAAATAACAGACTGTTTTACAAATCCTTTTTCATTATATGTAAAGAACTTTAACATCGCCCCACCTCGGGGTTTTTTGTCACAGTCCTGAAGAGAACTTGAAAACCTTGGAGACTATATTACGCTTAATAAAGAGAGAGAAAATGTACGTTTGATTACGCCGGTTTAAGCCAATAAGTAAACCCTGGTAAATAAAAGCCGAGACCACATGACTGAAATCTAACCAAAAGGGATGCTAATGATTTTGATGGAATCTTGAATGAAAAAGGTCAAGATCTTAAGGATTGTCAGCTTGACCAATTCCTTTCTTTCTGTTAGCAAACAGCCAAGCTGATGTGTACGTATCTGTACAACATCAGTACTTACTGGGGCGACGCATTATCATTCCTGCGATAGGACCATCTTTTGCAAGCTCCGTTCTGTTTTGAGTTTTTGGGTGATAAATGAAGGCGCGGTATGAACAAATCATTTGTGCATTGATCTTGGGCTTGAAGCAAAAGGGTACGAGAAGATGAAAAGAGAGGTTGTGCTGAGTGGAAATGGTCCAATTAGGAATGATGCCTTCACTAATTGTTATTCTCAAGCCACAGTGTCTTAAACCAAATCCACAGGTAGTGCTCGAATGAAATTTCCTTTTTCAAAGAGTGGGCCTTGGAAGGTCAGGGCAGATCAAATCATGATTCTTTGTTGTTCTGTTCTATTCTATATGCTCTTGTACTCAATTTGGCCATCAAAATCAAACAGGATAAACGAAAATGACCCGAGACTTAGCAACTGACTCTCGCTTTTCAATTATTTGCTTTTCCCCAAGATTTCTACGAGAAACTATTCCCAAACCTTAGCGTTAAAGCAACAAGACTGCTTTTAACTTTGGGGGTAGGCCTGTGGGCTCGTCAATTATGGGGAAGACATGTTGGCTTAATTTTTGCTTATGATGAATCAAATTTCCAGCTATCCCTCCTGTCTCCCGAGTTGCTCCCCACACGAATCTCTCGTATACTTCAATAATCTCCTCACACTTATCAGAATTATCTGGCGCTGGATTGAAACGAGAGCGAATCAGAATGATGCTTCCTATGGCTGGCTATAACACTCAATGAAAGATACGCCCCAGATTTTCGATTGTACTGATGGAGTCAGCATGATAGCATAGAATGTCCCGTTCCTCGTCACGAATTATATTTTGTACAGATTCTAAGGATAAAGGTTGCTGGTGATTAGCCAACCCAGATTATGTATGATAAGTGAAGCGAAATAAAAACGGTAGCTTTTCTCTTTAATTATGCCTTGTGAACAGGGAAAGAATGGAAAAATCGCCAAGTCTGAAACTTTTTGAGTTTGGAATGCGAAATGAAGCTAACCACAAACAACCATGTGTCTGGTCTTCGATAAAAGCTTGGAATAAAAATTGAGTAGAGAGGGTGGCAACGCCTTCCACACGGAAAGTTGATAGCTTTTGACTCTCTCTCGCGTTTATGTTAATTGTCTGGCTTTTGAATTAGCGTTATGAATTAGCTGCTTCTAGCTTTCTACAATCCACAAGCTGCTGATCATAGACTGAATACACAATATCAACTTAAATCTGCCAGTGATTTAAACAGAATTCGCATTAATCAATTATTACTAGTTTAACGTCCAATTTTCCACTGAAACAAAACATGCCATCCATCGAATTGCATGTCTTCCTTTACTTTACTTTCCAACTTTTTACAGGTAACAACAAAGATTCCGAACCCATTCCCTTTTTAAAAACAGAAATCATGTAAAAACATGGAATGGCCTCAGAAACCATCATCCAGGAACTCAATTTTGCTATACAATTACCTAAGTGCATTCTGAACATAAAAATATCCAATCTCAGAAGCTCTAAACAACTTCCTCTTACTGGGTGGATTCTGAAGGCGGAGCGCCATGCTTGCCACCAGGTCAAGTTCTTCTCGGTTGTTAGCCAGGGCCTAACTCTTTCTTTAGCCTACGTATAGCACTCTGCGCCACAATTCAAACACAAGGGAGCATTATATTGATGGACACATTCTGGTCAAGCGGTCTCTTACATATATTCGCAATTTGGTATTAGACAGCATGATCAGCAGGTACAGACACAGCCTGAGAATTGGAGGGTTCGTGAAGAGACTGCCTGCAAGTTGGGCAAGAGGAATGAGAAAGCAGCCACGTGTCTATGCACTTTACATGGAATCCATGGTTGCATTTTGGAAGCACCCTCACTTTCTCTCCGTCCACGAACTCTCCTAAGCAAATTGGACAATCTGTGCCTGCAATTTCAGCCCGTGATGAACCGCACACAGCTATAGGTATCTGACGCAACGCACTCTTCTTCAGCCCTTTCGCAGCTAAACGAGCTGCCGCCTCCTCTGCTGTCTCAAAAGCCAACCTTCGGCTGCATCTGAGAGCGCATCGTACTATTGAATTCAGACCCAAAGCACATATCAGCGCACAGAGCAAGGCTGCTAATATTATCACCATGTTGGTGTCAAAATTAGCGTCACTTGTATAAGTCATCCTCGACCTGTATATGCCATCTGGTGGGGTTGGGCTTGATTCATGGTCGAGCAGAAGACGGCGAGCAAGTTGATGAATAGACATTGTGTAGTTTCAATAGCAGAGCTAAAATTCTCGTAACCTTCAGCTATATAGAATTCCTAGCGATATATGAATGATTTTAAGGCTGGGTTTCAGGGATTTTGTAAGTTTGTTAAGAGGAAGAAATGTGGGAAAGTGAGAAAGAAGGGTATGGGCTCTCTTTTCTTATAGGTTTTTTCTTTTCGTGGGATCCGATGACAAAAAGACAGAACTTTTGGGTCATGGCAGTTTGATGAGGACTTTCAAAGAAGCATCTTGCCGTTCAACAGTACTGAACAGCATCTCTGGCTTTCATGTCAACAATGGCCTGTGCACTCTATAACCCAATCAAACCCTTCTTTTACAAAGCTACACATGCATGGGCTGGCAAGAAACCTCGTAGAATTATAAAAGCAGGATGTGAATGAAGGTTCTGAAGATTCTAAACTGGTGGGGTGTTGCCGGGAGGAGTGGTTGGGGATTTTCTCACTATGCAGAAAATAAAATGAGAGAGAGAGAGAGAGTCAATTTTGTGATGCACTAGAAGGGAGGGAGGGAGGGTGTGGCCTTTATGTTTTGTGCAAGAATTAGGGGAGTGGTTGATTTCAAGTGCTTGCTAGTGTTTGGATGTTACATAGGCATCTGGGACACTGCCTGTTTGGTTTGGTGCTTCTTCCATTTATTGTTTTTGTCAAATGTGACATGCATAGGGTTAAGTTTTAGACTTTTTAGAAGGGGAAAAAGGTGGTTGGAGGAGTATCGATTATGGCACCTGATCCCACTGAATCACAATTTGTTTATTTGTCCTTAAAATATGCTTATTCTGAGCACCAAATCCTTATCCACTGCACCAAATTTACACACACATACGTATATGAAGCTATTAGTTTTTCATTTATTGCCTATCCAACGTCCATCACTTGATTAGAATGTTTGAACTACTGTCAACAATACCATTTCTTTTGATAAACAAAGGTTATGGCAAGATTAGTTGATTAAGCAAAACCCATTTCAGACAAGTGAATGATAACCCCAAACCTCAGAAGTTGAACTCAGCCACATGACTGATTCAGGGGCGAGATTTGAACTTGAGATACTTTAATTTATACAGATCCAAACAGGCATCTGCATAATTCACTCTAGGCATGCAGGTGCTCATCTCAAAGGACAAGTGACTGTTGTGGAGGAGGCGAGGGTGAAAGAAAGCATCAGATAGCTAGCTGTTACTTATAAATATCTGTTTGTCGTGTTTGATGAAGCAAGTGAAATTTTATGTTGGTACTTTGAATAGAGGCTGAGAACAGGAGAAGTCATGTGGGAGAGTGAAGAAAGGCAAATGGAAAGGGTCCACATGGGTCATAGTCCAAATGGGACCCCAAGGGATTGACTTAACATGGTCCATACAAGTTGCATCATGAGACCCATATTAAATGTTCTCAACAACTTTGTTAACATATCACACGGAAATGACAAAGTCACATTACACCAATAGAGTTTTGTTGGGTGTGTCTTGCAATTGGGAAGACCCCACCGGGAGGTAACTGTTTGAAACCACAAGCTGGAGGGGGGTCACATGGGAGAGAGGTTATCTCAGTCGGAGATGTGTTTCTATTATTGGCTCTATTCTGCAGCCTTTTCCTAGTATTTAAACCCAACTAAAACATGTAGATGCACATAACAAGTGGAAATATGTGAAATCATTTGAACGAAACTAAAAAAAAGTTGCATGAACTCTGATAGAAGTTATATTGTTGGGAGCACTGCATATGAATTTTTTGTTTTATATTTTAATATTTTGTTCCCCTAATTTGTGCTGTGCTACCTAAAAGAAGGGAAAGAAAAGATTGGAAGATAAGACGCCACTAGAATTCTACTTGGTTGTACTTTCACCTGACTTGCTGTTTTACTGAAGTGTTGAAGAGAGGAGTTATAGGAGACATAGTTCCTTAAATAGAATTTTCGTAAGAAGTTATAAATTTGAGATTTGATGGATGAATATCAATGATGGCCACCGCACAACTCCAACCCCCTCAGTGTGTAGCTTTGGAATGCAACAACTCCGCTCCCAACCTTCCTTATTCCCACGTTAGCCAACATACCATTGACCTTCCTTTGTTGTGAGGTCACCAACGTGGACTGGTCTTTTCTTTCTTTGTTGCCCTTTGCCCGAAACAACCCCATAGACTCTGTGCAACATTCAATAATATTCTCACCGTTTCCTCTCCATTTATCATTTTAGCCTTCGCATTATATTTCAACGATCCAAGCTTAATAGTATTTTATAAAACTATTCTCAAAATATTGAACAATACAAATACATGACTATATTTCATATATTAGAATTTGGTTTGAACAAGTTCAAAGTTTTAGTAGAGAAAAGCAAAACTAAATGCACCGTGTAAAATATTTTAATAATAACTCTTAGATTGTTCATATCAAATTTTTACAGATTAAGTTTATTTATTGTTATTGAACATTTTAATTGCAATTTTAGGAAATAAATTGAACTGTGATAATTAAAATGAGGATTCATTGGAGGGGACGAGAAAGGGGGAGGAGAGCCAAGAGAAATAAAGATCCTCAAGCCATACAAAGGCGGCTTCTCCAGGGGATGATTTTGGGCCCTTTAACTACCACCTTGATCATCAGAAATTGGGCCCGGTATTCCATGGCCCATTTTCCTTTTTGAATCGATTTGGGTCCCTTATGAAAGTTGGAGTGGGCTTGGGTTTTGGTCAGATTTAAAGTTCACTGAGTTGGGCTTTAAAATTCTTAAATGGGCCTTCTTATTTTGAACTGGTTTTGAAATTTGAAATGGCACTAAACTGGGGTTTAAATTGTGTGGCAGATGAAATGCACGTGTTAGGTTCAAGAGCAGGAGAGGGATTGGTTACATAATAGGTTCGGGTTGGATGAGATTTGGGCCCTGGGGATTCTTGGAGGAGTGAGGGAGAAAGAGAAGGTACTCGCTTTATTAACGGGGTTAGTCCGAATAATAAGTAGCTCGATATCGTTTAAATAAGGTCTCGAGTTCTAGCCTTAGCGTATACAGAAAATTCTCGTTGGTAGACTCACCCACCATAGCCAGGTGTGCGACACGGGTCGGATCCAGATACAGTCGGGGCAAAGTTCAGGTGAACCGGGTGAGCAACAAAAAAAAAAGCTACTCGGCTTTCGTTCATCAATATTATAGCCCTTTTGTGAGTTCAACTGGTAAAAGAGTAAGATATATGACTATTTAAAATATATTCAATCCCTGAAATGTATCACTTTGTTATGGTTCTAGTCGCGACATTTGGGAAAGTATCCTAACTCTTGGGTGCTTAGATTTACGCTTGAGGGTAATTGACGATTCGTTCTGCCCAATATTAGTATTACCTAAGAGGAATAGAGACTTCACCCTACCTTTAAATTATAGGTAACCTAACTCTTTTTTTCTAAAATTTTGGTACAAAAAAAAATTATAGTCCACTATCTCCTGCTCTGCTTAATTATTCCATACGGCAGACATGACATATTCAAACATGCATGTTCTTACGGTGATCCGAAAGGGACGTTAGGGGCGTCCTCATCTGAATTTAAATTCTCGTAATTGGAATCAAAAGATTTGATGACGCCCCGATCCTTGTCACTTTCTCTCAGATTTACACCTTTTTGTTTTGTCCGCCCTAATTCTTGTTATTCACTCTCATGCTTGTTTTGGGTTGTTGCATTGAGAGGCAAAGAATCCTAAAAATGGGGGTGAAAACGACCGTAGCGGTAAGAGCGATAATTGCATGTGATGCGAACGTGGGGGGTCCCCCCCTTTAATTTTGCCTCTCCATCTCTGCGCGTTCATTATCCCTTCACATGCTTCCAAAACCCAGCATCTAATTGTTTGCCACTCAGGAGGGTTCTTATGCTCTTCCTTATAGGAGCTCCATTTGATTTACTCATCGTAACCACCGACGTTTCCGTTAGACTTCTTTAGAAACGTGTTCGAGGTTATTTAGTTAAGGAGCTATCAGCCTAAAACAACGATTCAGAAAGTTAATTCTGGTTCCCCATATCCATCTCCCATTTTCCTCGTACTCTCACTTTTGTATTAAATGGACATGGTTCAGAAAGTCGGGGAACTCATTAAGAAATAGAAATATGTTCTTTTTAGCACCCAAAATAAATCTTCTGATTCTGCAGCAGGGCAGGGGAGGACCCACGTGAAATCGCGACACTAGCTTTCACAGGATTTCCTTAACTATTTTGTCCTCTTCATTCATACCAACGCACAAATGAACAGATACAGAGTCACGTAGTAGCATTTCAGAGGAGTTGGGTTCTCTGGGGACCTAACACTACTATTTCAGTTTGATAGAATGGGGTCGAATCAGAGGGTGACAAGTGAAAAAGAACGAGCAGGGCCTCCACTTAAATTCTGGGGAAGCCGCCGACCATATCCATCTCCAGCACACCAATGTGGACAGAGCTTAGTAGCTAGTATTACTATTTTATCATAACCACAGTTAGTGGGCCTTCTAGAGCAGGGTTACATTGATACCGTGATTTTAGGTAATTATTGAGTAGAAAACATCAAAGTAATGCTGATACTAATACTACTCATAGCAACTAAAGCATAGAAACGAGGGATTGAGAGGTGCATGTGCCGAGTGGGGCCGTAGCTCATGCAGTTGGTAGTCTAACCGAAACACCCGCATGTGCGCCTTCCACCCTCTGCTTCTATCCCTATCGCCTCTAAATGTGAATCCGTTTTTGTGGTTTTGGCCCTCTCTCAATACCTACCTTGTCTCTTTCACTCTCCTTCCCTATATAACCAGACAATCCCTTCCCCTTCCCCTTCAAGCTCTCCCATCCAAAATCCCCTGTCCTCAAACAGCTTCCCTATTCTACTCCACAATGGCTCTTTCACCATTCTCTGCCTTCTCTCTTGTTTTCTTTCTTCTTCATCTTCAAAGCTCTTTTTGTGACTATGGAGGCTGGCAAAGTGGCCACGCCACATTTTATGGTGGGGGTGACGCATCCGGCACAATGGGTAAGTTTTAATGATTGTCCCCCTCGTTTGTGCGTAAGAGGCTCCCGGAAGATTGAAAAGTGCAAAGGAAGATAGACCAATCATTTCATTTCTTTCTTTGTTTTTTTTTTAATTCTCACGTTACCACCATGCATCACTCTACGTATCTGAATTCGAACCATGAGAAAAGAACTGGGTTCCTCTTCTCATAATGTTATTATTACTGGTGTTGCAGGGGGAGCTTGTGGGTATGGTAATTTGTACAGCCAAGGTTATGGGACCAACACGGCGGCACTGAGCACGGCTCTATTCAACAATGGCCTCAGCTGTGGGTCTTGCTACGAGATGCGATGCGACAATGACCCCAAATGGTGCCTTCCGGGCGTCATCCCTGTCACCGCCACCAACTTCTGTCCCCCTAACTTTGGTTTGTCCAATGACAACGGTGGGTGGTGTAACCCTCCTCTGCAGCACTTTGATCTCGCTGAGCCTGCTTTCTTAAAGATCGCTCAATACAAAGCTGGCATTGTTCCCATTTCTTTCAGAAGGTACTAAAAGCTGACAATAAAGATGTGATTTTTTTATGCTTTTGATTCCTTCCCCATTTCAACAGTCATCATCTAACAAGGTTGATTACTTTGGGTTTGGGGCGAAAACAGAGTGCCGTGTGTGAAGAAGGGAGGGATCAGATTCACGATCAATGGGCATTCGTATTTCAACTTGGTCTTGATTTCAAATGTGGGAGGAGCAGGGGATGTACACGCGGTTTCGATCAAGGGGTCAAAGACGGGTTGGCAATCAATGTCCAGAAACTGGGGACAGAATTGGCAGAGCAACTCGTACCTGAATGGGCAGAGCCTCTCCTTCAAGGTCACCACCAGTGATGGCAGAA